>JAUKNK010000132.1:3087500-3480000 GCA_030765055.1 Mantis religiosa
TTTGTTTGTGTAATCGAGATATTTATATTCCAGCATCCTTTATCATACAAACATATAAAAATAAAAAAAAAAATAAACTAAAAATATACTTGAGTACCTTTAAGAATACAGTAAACTTCACGAATTAGTCTAATGGTTAAAGAACTACTCACTATGTGTTAGCTTTAGCATGTGCAGGACAAAACAAATGACATATTTCTATCTGAGAAATGTGTAAATATTGTAAAATACAAACAATTAATAGGGATTGTTTAAGAAGTGGCTCACTTCATATAAAAATTGTGTGTTACATACATCCTGTGTTTCAACAAGATCTACATTTATGACTGTCATTTGTCTATTTCTGAAAGTTATTTAAAGGTCATTCAGAGTAAAGAGAACTTCGTAACACTTTCACAGAATATTTTATATTTCACCAACTATTTTAATATAGTCATTAATGAAATTATAAAATATTTCTGAAGATTTAAACAGTTACAATAAATATTTTACATAAAGTGTAGTGTGAAGTACAGTAAGTGTATTTTCTATTTATTATGTACTTGGTACAGTCAACAAAAGTAACTTACTTCACTAACTGTTCATTCTGTTTACTAACATATTTAGTTACTTTATTACTCAACATTCATCATTTTAAATTATTTTTAATTTGTTAATATGGTAATGTCAATGACAAATGTAACGTTTACAGTTTTTGTAGTATTTGTTGATTACTTTAGACTGTTTCTACTTTTTCTAACATGTACATAGCACATAGAGAATGTATTGTATTACACCAAACATTTGATAACAAGATTTTACTGTCAAAACTAATTTTGAGACTTGCTAAATAAAACACATGGGTTACATTTACATGACTTTCTCTACTCATTCCCTTATTCTCATATCTACTTCATGTTATTAGAGATAGATGTTTATATAAAATGTGATACTACATATATCCTAGTAAGTAGAAAGTGTAATAGGACAATACAGCAGTGTTTAAGTGATAGTCAAATATTTTATGAACCAGTCGTTATATGATGACTTTGAAATAACATTATCTTTACATAAAGAAGAGAGGAAAACAAAAGAATGACGTCCCATTTGAGGAAAGTTTAGTATTGGAGAATTCAAATAAATAACAAGGAATATCTCGTAAATGGTTAAATATACAGAAATTTATTTGATATTTCTAGTTCAAATTTGCAATACATTTCTATCTTAAAAGTGCTTATTTTTATCTGCTATGTTCATAAAAATAACGATAGCGTTAGAAATACAGTATAATTTCACTCACTTTTTAACATTTATCTTATATCCTTTTTCTATCTAAGTCGAAACTGCTAATGAAAGTTCCGTAATATTGACTGTAAACTTGGAGGAGATGTAAAAGGAGTCTTACTGGAAGAGCGGATTGAGAAAGTGCTGTGAGTGTACCACATTAAATGTAATCGTTATAGATCAGAGGATCTTTTAGTTACAGTGATTGTATACCGAGAAAGAGTTTTCAGGGTAAAAACAATTGCCGACCGTAAGGGAGTTGCTGTCCAGAGATGGCTCCACCGGTCATATTTTATACTGAGGAAGTAAATATATATTTAGTAATCATGTTTTGTAACAGATTTTACTTACATTCCCAGTATACAGCTTAGATTTACTTGCTCTTCATAGAATGGAGGTAAGCAGTAGCTAGTTTGATTAAAGAGAGAATAATGAACAAATAACAAACTGTAGTGAGAGAGGAAGTCTTGTGAAGAAAGTATATCTACATGCATTTTCTTATCTCGATGCATAAGTTAACTGTGTAATAGTCAAATATTGTTTTCGGTTTTGTTGGAACTTGCATCCTACTATAATGAAAATCAGATTAGGAAATGTTTCTGCTTTTCACTTAGTAATGTTATGTGACAGGACTTCAGAAGCATTTATAATTTACCAGAGACATATTTTAGCAAGGATTTTCACTTCCACAATAAGATAGAAATTTCTTTGTTTTAACGAGATCTCTATTTAGTAGCAGTAAGATTTTGTTTGTCTCTTACAGTTTACCATTGTGGTAATGTCCTAGGAATAGAGAGACTTCTGACTATATTCACAGTTGAATCCGCTCTCTAGTAAGTATTTTAAGAGTGATGGCAGAGTGATCGGAGCTCCGTAGTAGTGGAAGAAGAGGAAGGTTCATTTGAAAACGTTTCAATTATACAACAAGTAAGTGAAGTTTGAGTGTAAACATAGTGATTCATAAATCAAACTCAAATATGAAGTATTTTAAGGTTGTGGTAATTTATAAAAAATATTCCGTGTAAAGGATAGTCTGAGGCATAATAGATATATTTTCTATTCATTATGTAAATAGTACAAAAAACTATTCATTTCATGCATCGTTCATTCATTTTAATATCATATCCAGAGATATTGCCAATCACAAATGTCATCTGTACAGTTCACGTAGTATCTGGTGACAGTTTAGACGTTTTTAAATGTTTCTATCACATACATAGCACATAGAGAATACATTACATTCATCTTACACATTTAGTAACAAGATTTTACAAGTATAACTCACTTTAAGGCTTCCTAAATAAAACGTGTGTGTTACAGTCACATGACTTTCTCTACTTTTTGTCTTATGCTCATATCTACTACATACTATTAGAGATAAATGTTTATATAAAATGTCTTATTACATATATCTTCATTAGTACAAGGGTTATAGGAGAGTACAGCAGTGTACAGTGCAGAGGCGTTTTCTGGTCCCGCATCATGTTCTTCGACCCCTGGACTTCCAGTCGCGCCGTCACCACCACCTCGCTTCTCGCGGGGACAACCACGTCCTGCTTCAAGATAACCCTGCACATTCCAAGGCGCTCTTCAGGTTTCCGCAGTATCACCTCTTCTCCACTGAGCCGCAGGAACTTCCTACCGTGGCCTCGTGGCTCCTGAGGTCATCCAATCCCAGTATCACCTCCTCAGCTCCCTTCACGACGAACACCCACAGACGTACTCACTCCTTCCCAAGGTCACCTTCAGTAGGGTCTCCTTCTCCACAGACATGGTGTCACCCGAAGTCGTCACAAGCTGCTATGGTGGGCCAGGCTTCCTCGTCGGCAAACACTTGGCCATATCAGCTCTGATTATGGTCACGGCTGCCCCGGGGTCTACGAGCACACGGCACTGCTTCCCTCTCACCCACGTCCGCGATGAGGCTGTCATCTCTACGCCGGTTGACAGCACGCAGTGTCACTCAAGGGGCTGGTGATATGGCGGCGACGTACCCCTCTCCACGCCGGCGCTTACTCGTTTCCCGGCTGCTCTTCCTGGTGTGGGCAGTCTCTCCAGATGCCCTGGCTGTCCACACCCCCAACACAGGCCACTAGGTCTTCGCCGACCTCTCCCCACTGGTCTTTGGTCCCCGTGTAGCGGAAACACCTCATTCTTTACGTCGGGGTAGCCGTCACCTTGGCCACCTCCATCCTTAATGCTGCCGCTAGTTCCTCGTGGATGGTTTTGTAATCGCCGAGCATTAAGTGCTAACGAGTCTCCGTGTCTCGTACCCCGTCGACAAAAGTGTAGGCAGCCTCAGGGATACGAACTCTGGTTGGAGGTCGACTACGGCTTTGACAGCCAGCTGCTCGATTGCCAGGGCGAACTTCTGCAGCGTCTCCCCTGGCTGCTGTGGATCTTTTTCAAATCTTTTTCATATCTTGAAAAAAATTATATGGCAACTTAATTTAATTAACGAATTTTAAGACTTTTGTTATTCTTTTTCAATATCCAATCTTGTAAGAATATCACTAAAATTCAAAATATAACATGAGCTGACCCTATTTCAGCATTTAACTACGGCCTCCTTCTATCTAGAACAAAATACGCAATGCTTAGTAAACCTTCTTTTGAACATCTATTTTTGAGCACACGTAATAATAAGCTTTAGTGGTAGGGCGGACTGAGAGTGTAACACGTTAACAGCTTGCAGCAGACGATCTGATAGTTACAATGATCGTCCGCCAGGAGACAAATTACTGAACCATAAAGCGAACTGGAATCGCTTTCCAGAGATGGCGCCACAGGTAATATGGTACACTAAGAAGGAATATGCGTAATTATTTACTAAATATTTTAACCCCTTTCATTTTATTTGCTTTACATAACGTTTGAATTTGATTTCCCGTTATCACCTGATAACAAAGAACAGCTTCAGTGAATACAAGGATAATTTAAAATAGAATAAGTAATGTTGTATAAGCAAGGAAGCTTTCAACTGTTTGCATATTTGGACGGTTTTTTCATCTTAGAGGCATTCGGAAATTATCCATCACTCAGTTGTTGTGTAACATTTTGTTGGAACTTGTATCTATAATAATCAGTATATTGAGATATGTTTCTGTTCCATAGAAGTTTCATTCAAGCCAAAGAGTTTTAACAGAATTGTTGTTTGTGAGAAGAGTGGATAAGCAGTTCTAGTATAGCTCAAGTTTGAGATGAAATCGTTAGTGATTATTCAAATACTTGCTACATTAAAATCACATGACATTTCTCTGCTTCTTACTTACGTATTTCGGTACTTTATGTTAGTATTCCTGTTCTTGCAAGAAAATGAAGACAGCAGGTTACCATTTAGCTATAGTTAAATATTTTAAAGCGGAACGTTAGGTAATTGATTAGTGATTAAATAATAATAATTACAGTTCACTTGAAACCTACAGTTATTGAAAAATGGAAACAAATAACAACAAATACTTCGCAAAAGTGTTATTCCACAGAAAGTATACTTCAATTTCTAGTTTGCTTTACTGAGATCTCTATATTGGAGCAGTAAAACTTTGTCTGTCTCTTACAGTTGACCACTATGGTGATGTCCTAGGACTAGAGATACTTCTAACTACATTCAGAATTCAATAAAGAGTTTTATTTCATTTGCATTGTAATATTCTAAAGATATGGTATATTCATAGAAATCCTAAAACCATTTTTGGGAGAATCTTTTAAAATGCTCTATGTACGAGGTCTGGGGTCGAGATTTCCCTGAATATTTACGTGTCACGTCCTTTAAATATACTGAGTATTTAGCCGAATTTTGTTGTAAGAGCTTTGCTGTTGACAGATAGAGAAATAAATAAATAAAAAGTGTGGTTGTGTATCTGGACTTTAAGTGATAGTCAAACGTTTAAAGAGCTAATCAGCATGTGTCCGGACTAAACCAAGTAATTTATTGCTTTCGGAGAAAACTGTAAATATTGGTAAATACAAACAATTAACAAGGATTGTGTCTTACATACATCCAGTGTTTTAACAACATTTACAATTTCGTTTATTTACATTTTGTATATTATGTCTTATCTCTATTCTTTGTTTCAAATATTTTGTTAGAACTTTTATCCAGTTTAGTAAATACAGAGAGTGTAGCTCGTTAAACGCATTTGCTCTAGCGATAACGGTGTTACATTGTTTCTCCGCCAAGAGAGATACTTCGGTTGGTAAGTAATGAAACTGACAACCAAACGCGAGTTGCTGTTCAAAGATGGCTCTGCCGGTAATATCTTATCATAAGGACAGAAATGCATAATTATTTAGAAAGCTTTATATAGCACACTTTCATAATGTTGTTTATATATAACTTGAATTTATCTGCTCTTATTGGGTAATAATAAGTAGTGGCTAGTGTGAATATACAGGCAATATTGAATGAATAAACCATTTTGTCCGAGAAAGAAAGCATTCTATATTGAGAATGACTATACGTTTCTGGTATCTATGAAATATTGATGGTCTACTGTACAAGCTCAAGGAAGTTAACATCCCTCCTCCCTATCTTGCTCTAATCAGCAGCTTCCTTCGGGATCGCTCATTCAGGGTGAGAGTGGAAGGAAAGCTTTCCAGTGTCAGACCCATAGCTGCGGGGGTCCCGGAGGGTAGTGAACTATCACCGTTGCTCTTCGCGGCCTACATGTCTGAGTTCCCTACAGAGCCACAGACAGTTACGTGCCAGTATGCGGACGACGTTCTCATTATGGCGCGTAATAAAAATGTCAAGTTCTGCTTCCCGCCTCTGCAACGACAGCTCCGAGCGATCGGCCGCTGGAGTGAGAAGTGGAGGATGGCTATTAGTCCAGGGAAGAGCTCAGCTCTTCTGCTGCCTAAGGTCAGACGCTGGCGACCGACGGGAACGCTGAGGCTGAGGCAGAGGCAAATCCCATGGGTTTCTTCGGCTAAATACCTGGGTGTCCTACTTGATCGCGGGCTAAACTTCACTCCCCATGTCAGGGCTAAGGCGGGGCTAGGCCATGTTCCACTCAGGCAGTTGTACCCCATTTTTAGGTCCAACATGCCGGCACACCTCAAACTACGTCTGTACCGTGCGATCATTCCACCCATGATTTTGTATGGGTGCGAGGTCTGGGGATTGGCGGCTCCGACCACAATCCGCAGACTGCAAATCGTGCAGAATCGGGCGTTAAGGATGATCTATGGTACTGGGCGTAGATTCCGTACGCACATCTTACATGAATATTCCCAAATCCCTTACATAGAGGACATGGTAAGAGAGAGATCTCGAACCCTCCATCAAAAACTTTCTACCCACTCCAACCAGCTGGTCAACACCCTGGGTCAGTATGACCACAGAGCTCCTCGCAGGAGGAGGTACAAACTCCCCAAGGACGCCATGGGCTATTAGCCAGATGGGGTTCTCTCCATCACACTGAAAACACCAGAACCAGAAATGGGTTTAGATAATTTCCCCACATAACTTCCTATCCCCTCTGATCGTGCTGTCTTCATTCCGACCTTCTTTAAGCGGAGAGTCGGGTGAGGACGGCCTTGGGAATATATACCCCAGGCGGCAGCCTGAGCGGCTTAACCCAACAGATCAGAGAAACCTATGCCCCGACATAAACGCTTGAGACTAAAGACAAAGACTACTACACCACCCAGATAAAGCCGCAGAAAGCGGCTAGGTGCTGGGCGAAACCATTCCGTCCAGGTAAACTTGGACGACTCGATTCTTCTGCTGGTCTGCTATGAAATATTGATCTTTGAGGTCTACCGAATTTAGTTGGAACTTTGTATCCAGTTATAATGGTAACACTTACTGTATGTAGTAGTGATCTATGTGATCTCTCACTCAGGGTATACGTGACAGTTGAAGTAAGTTGTCAATCTTATCACTACAAGCTAGAACTTTTCAACCATTATATTTGCTCAAATATAAATAACTTTACTGTTTGTGTAATAACAATAAGAGGTCTAAGTTGTCGTGAGTTACTGAATTAACTGGAATAGCTTTATCTACTTTATATACAATATACATAATATAACTTATAAATAAAAAAAACATCATTCTATGTTATTTGGATTTCTTTTAAATTATTTTTCAATACTTTATCTTTTATTTTAAGTTTCCCATATAATGCACATTTCTTAATCATTCTAAGGGTCTGTTAATTATGTTCACAAAATATAAGCAATTAAACATCTCATATAGATATTTTATCTTTTGAAAAATTTTGTGTTGGTATTCATTTTTAACGACCGCAATAAATTTTTAAAACAATACAAATTCTAATAACAGGTCTTAAATTGCCTTCCTCTTCACATAAGGGTAGTTAAATAAAATTACTGTTGCGGCGACACGCACGAAAGTTTCGGTTCAGAGAGACAAGCGCGGCTTCTGTACACAAAGAGCCCGCAGATAAAGATAGCGGAGATAAAGGACTTGCCGTCACAGATTAAGTTACGCTTACGGAAGGTTCGGGTTTCGTCTAGTGACAGAACATTCGATGTCTTGTTTATTCCATAAATATCTAGTGATTGATACAGAACAGTCTCGAATTATCAATGAGGTATTTAAGGAAGTGACAACTCGCCAAGAGTCTGTCGTAAACAGGAAGAGTAAACAGTTGTACAGTGTTTTAACGAGAGGTGAGATAAACAGATGTAATCAGAACGCTGTTGTTGTGATCATCGACCTTGGTAGACTGATTGTGTATGTAACATAATGCTGTTACGTGAGGACTGAACAGAGTGTACTTCTACGGAAATAAAGAACATTTAGAATTTGTGCACATAGCACTTTAATTCTACGAACGTACAAAGTCACATTATATAGTGATTTGTATGTTGTTCTCCGATAAAGTACAAGGACATTTTAAAAAAATTTGTCTGATCTAGAAGTTTTAACATAAGGTAAAAAAATTCAGACCTAACATTCTAATAACTGAGAAAATAAAAGAGAAGTTTAAAATAACTTAATGTTTATATAGAACAGCTATGAAGATATATGCTCTGTAATATTGATACGTCACAGAAAAGGACAAATTTCCGAGGAGGTCAGGTACTCCACAGTTAACAAAATGACAATACATTACAGCAGTAATTATAGCTTCATGTCTACCTCTACATCAGGTACTGACATATTCGTTAATTTTAAAGAGACACAACTAAATAGCAAAATACATTCATATTGAATTTGAAGTTTTAAGTCACTTTGGAACCAGAATACCTACACATGGGATTACATTTCTACCTGCAGTGTCTGAGCGTGTGTGTGGAGGTTTTGTAATTCTTTACGAAATTGTGTAATACATTCTAAATGTATTATTTATATATAGCTTAGTTTTAAGTGTTCTTTATTTCTTGAAAAAGAACGTATATGTAATGCATATGTAGGCAATATCGAGGAGTTCTTCAGATTAAGAGACCATACACAATATTTAGCTTTTCTGCTAATTATTAGGACTATTGTGATTTACAAATGTAATAAAATGTATATAAAACATGTTAAAGTAAGGTATATAAATTTGAATTTCTTTTCCTCAATTTAAATATTTTGCCTTTAATGTTGTATTAATTCTCTTTGTCATAATCTCTAGTTGTTTTTATTTTCATATCACAATTGGGCAGCTTCCTTTCTCTACAAACTGTTTATGTAAAAGCCATGTATTATGTAATGTAAAACCTGTACCAAGATATGACTTTGGTACAAATCTGTCTGTTCAAATCATGTAGTCAAAATATTGTACTATTATAAAATAGAAGTTGATAAAAATATATACAAATTTCTTAGCTCCAATGACTTAACGTTACATAAGAAAAATTCTGAAAGTCTTTCCTTATTTTTTGGAATAAATTATTTTTCTATTCAGCTTTAATGATTTGATCAAAAAGCCTAATGTTTAATACAAAAACAGAATGTACAACTGAAATATTGTAGAAATAGGTTCAGATTCATTCTAAGCCAAATCTTCTTAAAAGTATCATAAAACTTTACTTAATTAATGATTTTGAAGCCTACTCTAGTTCCATTTCAATTTTCAATACTTTATATCTTAAAAATGCTAATGCTACTCTTGTACATATGTAAGAATAGCACTACAATTTAAAAGACAGCATGAGCTGATCACATTCTTAACATTTAACTACGTCCTTCTCTTACCTACAACAAAATGTGTAACGAAACTGCTTCTGTTATTTTTCTTTGAATTTTGGAGCAGACGGAACAATCTTCTTAGTGTTAGGACGGATTGAGACTGTAACACATTAAATGTCTAAAAGACGATCGGTTAGTTTTAGTTATTGCCCAATAGGAGAGAAGTTCCGGAACTGCCAACCGGATTGAAATCCCTCTCCAGAGCTTTGCTGTTGACAGATACAGGAAAAAAAGTGTGGTTGTTTATCTTGACTTTAATTGATAGTCAAATGTTTAAAGAGCTAATCAGTATATGTCCGGACTAAACCAAGTAATGTATTGCTTTCGGAGATAATTGTAAATATTGGTAAATACAAACAATTAACAAGGATTGTGTCTTACATACATCCTGAGTTTTAACATCTACATTGTCGGTCTCTTAGAGATATAAAGGAACATTCCGAATGAAGAGAACTTGCGAAGATGTTTCCAAAATGTTCAATATGTGCATTTACATTATCACACAGTCTTAAATATCAATTAAATAATTGGTAAGTTTGGACTTTGTAAACTGACCCGGTTATTTAACATACAAGTGTATGTACAAGGAAATGGGTAACAAAACACTTCCGTAAACGTTTATTTCAAATTTGTACCAGATGTACAAGTAAGTCTTTGTGACTGAGAAAGTACATTAACTGACTTTGTTATACAGGAGACGTTTTAGTTATAGTAATTGACCGCCAGGGGAGTTTTGGTTGACTACCGACTGCTTGTTGCTGTCCACAGAGGGCTGTACGTGTATGATGAAGGTCTTATAACACATTGTAATTATGTTGTTTTAATGGAGCTTTGATATAATTGTTGTTTAGCAGAGCGCCTTAGTCAGATCCCTTGGGGACTATGTACCTCGTGAGCGTCGCGTAAAGCGATACCGATTACCCCGCATGTCTTGCGGTCATTACCGGTAACCATATGATCTCCATTCATGCCTAAACTAAATTACAGAAACCCAATATTTAATCTGGAAAACTCAAAATTCATACTATCGTCTTCCAAGTACATTAACTTATCCACCAGCGGGGCACGCTGACTGTAGCACCTGGTTCATCATTCTTCGGGGAGCAACAACCTACCCCCCCTCCCTACACTCGTCATCCTACAACATCGACATCCTGACACTACGTGCTCTTCCCAGAGCAGGTACGCGATTTGAGCACCCTTCGGGCTGTTCCAAACAGCCTGCCAGCCTGCAATGAATGAATGAATAATTGTTGTTTATTTCCTGAATATGAACTTTAGCCATTATGTCTATGGAGACAATATCAAGTAAATAATTAATGTTGAGTAAGAAAGCAAGTCTTCTAAACTAACTACATCTCAAGGTATCTCCCGTAATTGAGGCAAGGTTATAAGCTTATTGATGGATCAAAGACCGATTTTGTTGGAACTTTTACCCAATTATAATAAATAACACGTTTAGGAACCGTTGAGTTTGTTACTCCTCAATGTCATGATACCCACACTATTCTGTCGCAATGTTTCATTTGTCAGTAGACTTTATTATCTCCAATATGTTACAAATTCGAGAGAAATTCTTCGTCACAACTCAATAATTGTAATTACTTTACAGGTTAATATCGGATATGTGGCGCTCACATTACTTTCTCTGCTCCTTTTTGAACCTTTATTGATCCATCTCCCTCACGTTAATTTGGATAAACATTCCATTGTTATTAATTGTTATGTAGGTACAAGGGAACAGAGTACACTTTAAGTGATAGTGAAATATTTGAATGTTGGTTGTTATGTAATTATATTGTAAATGTATCTTCTAGACTTGACGACAAAAACTTAGCAATGATCTCAGTTTTTAACAGGATAAGTATTAAAGAATTCAAATATGAAATATCTCGGAAATGGCTCACTCTACCAAAATATATATCTGACAGAAAGTTTGTGTTTTACCAAGATCATCATCTTCTGTTCAGTAGGAATTTGTCTGTTTTTACGGTTTGTCACTTCCACTTATATCACATTAATGAAAATTACTTCTGACAACATTGAGAGAACATTTAAAGGTTACACGACATGCCTCCTAATAATGTTTTAAAGATATTACATTTTAATAAGAGTATTTAATGATATTTTTAATATAATCAACATTTTCTAAAACACTTCACGTAAATGTTAGTAAATGTTGAGGGATATTGTTGTAAATATACATTGTAGGAAGGTAAAAGACACGAGAGGTGAGTGACCGTATAGCAATGTGTCATTTGGTCTCCTTTGTCACGGACACATCTTGGTGTTTACAACTTAATCAAGTATTTTGTGTTTATTTCTATGGTCAATATAATTTAGCAAATGTGTAGTTTATGTATTATTAAACTGAACTACATGTATATATACCCCTTCCTTTCACTGCTAATATCCATTAACAGGTCATACTATGTGATTGTTCATTTTGTAGACATTCAATAATTCTGTATAACGTCCATTTACATATATACATATCTTACTTTGTAATGAAATTGTTTCTATATTTTATTTATTGTTATACTTCGTTAATAAGGGACGTCAGAGAGACCACATTACTTTCAGTTCCAGTAGGAGTGTGTGTGCTTGTGTGTGCGCGTGTGCGTGCGTGTGTGTATGTGTGTGTGTGCGCGCGCGTGTGTGTATGTGTGTGCGTGTGTGTGCGTATGTGTATGTGTGTATGTATGTGTGTACGTGTGTGCGTGTGTGTGCGTATGTGTATGTGTGTATGTATGTGTGTATGTGTGCGTGTGTGTATGTGTGTGCGTGTGTATGTGTGTATGAATGTGTGTGTCTGTTTGTGTATGTGTATATGTGTGTGTTTGTGTGTGCGTATGTGTATGTGTGTATGTGTGTATGTGTGCGTGTGTGTATGTGTGTGCGTGTGTATGTGTGTATGAATGTGTGTGTCTGTGTGTGTATGTGTGTAGGTGTGTGTGTATGTGTGTGTGTCTGTGTGCGTGTGTGTATGTGTGTGCGTGTGTGTGCGTGTATGAATGTGTGTGAATGTGTGTGTGCGTGTGTGTATGTGTGTATGTGTGTGCGTGTCTGTGTATGTGTGTGTAAGTGTGTGTATGTGTGTATGTGTACATGTGTGTATGTGTGTAGGTGTGTGTGTATGTGTGTGTCTGTGTGCGTGTGTGTATGTGTGTGCGTGTGTGTATGTGTGTATGTGTGTATGTGTGTATGAATGTGTGTGAATGTGTGTGTGCGTGTGTGTATGTGTGTGTATGTGTGTGCGTGTCTGTGTATGTGTGTATGTGTGTGCGTGTGTGTGTATGTGTATGTATGTGTGTATGTGTGTGCGTGTGTGTATGTGTATGTATGTGTGTATGTGTGTGCGTGTGTTAATGTGTGTGCGTGTGTAAATGTGTTTATATGTGTGTATGTGTGTATGTATGTGTGTGCGTGTGTGTATGTGTGTGCGTGTGTGTATGTGTGTATGTGTGTATGTGTGTATGTGTGTGTATGTGTGTATGTGTATGTGTGTATGTATGTGTGTGCGTGTGTGTGTATGTGTGTATGTGTGTGTATGTGTGTATGTGTGTTTGTGTATGTATGTGTGTATGTATGTGTGTGCGTGTGTGTATGTGTGTATGTGTGTGCGTGTGTGTATGTGTGTATGTATGTGTGTATGTGTGTGCGTGTATGTGTATGTGTGTGCGTGTGTATGTGTGTACGTGTGTGTGCGTGTGTGTATGTGTGTGCGTGTGTGTATGTGTGTATGTGTGTATTTGTATGTGTGTATGTGTGTATGTGTGTGCGTGTGTGTATGTGTGTGTATGTGTGTGCGTGTGTGTGTCTGTGTGTGCGTGTGTGTATGTGTGTGTATGTGTGTATGTGTGTATGTGTGTGCGTGTGTGTGTCTGTGTGTGCGTGTGTGTATGTGTGTATGTGTGTGTATGTGTGTATGTGTGTATGTGTGTGCGTGTGTGTCTGTGTGTGCGTGTGTGTATGTGTGTGTGTGAAAACCAAACCTTAATAAAAATTCGGATTGACAAATGATATTTAATGTAGTACATTAAAGCAATTTGTTATATAGAAGACAATCTCTACTTATGGTAATTGTCAACGAGGAGATATTACAAAACAAAGGAATTGCTGTCCAGAGATGGCTCCACTGGTAATATTCCATACTGCGGAAGAATATGTTGAATTATTTACAAAGTTTCATAACATACGACAATCGATTTCTTCACCTACAACTAGGTATTAATTATTCTTTATTGTGTTAAAACAAACAGGGGCTACAGCTAACACAGAGGTTAACTTAAATGAACAAGTTATTGTGTGCTAGAAAGTAAGCCTTCTGAGATAAGTATATCATAACGCTGTTTCGCGTCTTTAAAGCATGTTTTAGTCTGTAATTTATTGGTACTTACACTAATAAGCTTTGTTAGAAGTTGATACTGTAATATTAACTAACATATTTGGAAATGTTCTTTCCCAAGAACGTCCCATGTCCCATGTGATTTTAAAACATTGTTAGAAAACATAAACATATATAATGTACCTCACATTTGAATGGTTAACCGAGTTATTGCAATTATTTGAGTAATTGTTGTGATGAACTCACCGATTTTCATGGTCTGCTAAAGTTGGTTGCTAGCCAAAAGCTTTGAAATTCGGTTTCCTTTGTATTGTTTAACGATAAAAGTTAATAAAACCTTACATTTGAGAAATGTATAATTATTATTGAAATATTGAAGCAAATAACAGGAAATATCTCTCAAATGCTTCACTTCATAAAAAGTAGATATATTTCATATTATTTGTTTGTGTAACCGAGATATTTATATTCCAGCATCCTTTAATCATACAAAAATATATGATGAGAGCTTGAGTAAATAAATAAACTAAAATATACTTGAGTACCTTTAGGAATACAGTAAACTTTAAGAATTAGTCTAATTTTTAAATAACTAGTCACTATGTGTTAGCTTTAGCATGTCCAGGACAAAACAAATGACATATTTCTATCTGAGAAATGTGTAAATATTGTAAAATACAAACAACAACGATTGTTTCAGAAGTGGCTCACTTCATATAAATATTGTGTGTTACATACATCCTGTGTTTTAACAAGATCTACATTTTTGACTGTCATTTGCCTATTTCTGAAAGTTATATAAAGGTCGTTCAGAGTAAAGAGAACTTCGTAACACATTCACAGTATATTTTATATTTCATCAAACAATTTTAATATAGTCATTTAATGAAATTATAAAATATTTGTGAAATAATAAACAATTTCCATAAATTTTTATGTAAACTATCGTATGAAGTACACTAAGTGTATTTTATACTTATTATTTACTTGGTACAGACAATAAAAGTAATTTACTTCATTCTCTGTTCATTCTGTTTACTAACATATTTAGTTACTTTATTACTCAATATTCATCACTTTAAATTATTTTTAATTTGTTAATATGGTAATGTCAATGACAAATGTAACGTGTACAGTTTTTGTAATATTTGTTGATTACTTTAGACTGTTTCTACTTTTTCTAACACGTACATAGCACATAGAGAATGTATTGTGTTACACCAAACATTTGATAACAAGATTTTACTGTCAAAACTAATTTTGAGACTTGATAAATAAAACACATGTGTTACATTTACATGACTTTCTCTACTCATTGTCTTATTACTTATATCCTTTTAAGTACAAAGGTAATAGGACAATAGAGCAGTGTTTAAGTTTTAGTCAAATATTTTATTTATCAGTCTTTATGTGAAAAAGGATTTCCTTTACATAAACAAGAGAGAAAAACAAAGAATTACGTCCCATTTAACGTAATGGAAAATTTAAACCAATAGCAAAGAGCAACGTGCAAATGGCTAACTCTACAAAAGCTGTCTAAGCTCCATGGAACCAGGACTCAGTTGAGCATCATTTCAGCCATTTCCTTCATCGTCCGATATGAATAAAGTTGGAGGAGGTAAATTAAAAGAAAATAAAAAGCTAATTTGTAGACAACAAAAGAAATATACAAAGTTGGATACACCGGACGGTTACCTGCCCCGCACACACGTCCGTTCTAGACGACAGTTGCTCACATAGAGAGCGAAAACTTACTATCATGAAGAGAGAGGAGAGATGTCACGTGACATGACGTCACAGATAGCTAGTCAAGAGAAAGTTTTAACGTATTTAAACAGTCACTTGTGACAAAATATTATACAATGTATTCAATGATTGACTACTTTATAAAGTTGTTGTGATGAAATTGCACGTAGGAGCTTAATCCTCATTATCTTTATCCGTTTTAAAACATTTCTTATAAAGGGGAAATGGTGCGAAGTAAATTGTGTGAAAGATAATGTTTAACAATTCAGAGAACTTAAAATGCTCATGTTTAATTGGTTAATGCCAGCTTAACATGACAATAGTAGAGAATTCCTTTAAAAGTATTACAAATAGGAAAAAAAGCTTTTTTTGTAAATTAATTATTCTTTTACCCTAGCTGTGTGCAGGACGCAATACGAAAGGGTAGAACTCCTAGTGGTTTACCGGGAGAAACACGAGTCAGTTCGAGAATTTTATGTCATGTTGGCACGTTGGCCGTGGTAACTCAAATGGTTAGAGCGGCTGGACGGAAACCATTAGATCCGTGGTTCAAATCCCGGCTATGGCATTGAATTTTTCAGTCTGACTCTACACCTTCATAAAGATGTTTCTTATTATTCTTTTAATTTTACGTCCTTTTATGTCCGTATATAGTACGCTGGGACTGACAGGGTAAACTAAAGACTTCCAACTATCAAAAGGCAAACACTGAAAATTTCGGACAGCTAACAAGAAAAAAATTGAACATTGTTCACTCCACAACAGATGTATTTAATTTTTGTATTTAACGATCTTTTGAGCAAAATACAAAATACAAAAAGTCTCAAAATACATTTAACGGATGTATTTAACAGTGGATTCTTGCAGCCTTACATTTACAGTGCAGCGATATTATGGCTATCCTTGACTGTTTACCAGTTAGGGAAACGTCATGCAGAATGAGGAAGACGTTCCCAGGTAACTGAAGATGTGCATTTGTTTGTCATTAAAATATACGAGGGTGGGTGAAAAAGTAAAGCCTGCTATTTTATTTCTCTTTAATTGCCAAGAAAATTGAATCCAATTTACATAGCTTGAAAGCTACAACATTGCCCATTAATTTGTCACTATTCAATATAATCTCCATCCTTTTCCACAGTTTTTGTCCACCTTTTAACTAGGGCATGTATTCCTGTGTGGTAAAACACACGGTCTTGCTTCCTAAGCCATTGACGCACGGACGCTTTCACAGCCTCCTCACCTTCAAAATGAATCCCACGATGAGCTTCCTTTAGTGGCCCGAGCAGATGGAAGTCCGACTGTGCCAGATCAGGGCTGTATGGGGGGTGAGGTAAGACTTGCCATCCCAATTTCTCAATTTCTGCATTAGTGTAACGGCTGGTGTGTGGTCTTGTACTGTCATGCAGAAGAAGAACATCCGCCGTAGTTTTTGTTGGGCGAACTCATCGATGGTGTGGTTTCAGCTTTTTGACAGTTCTGATGTATCGGACAGAGTTTATTGTGCAACCCTGCTGCAAAAAAACCTATCATAAGCACAACTTCTGCATCCCAAAACACTGTCGCCATCTTTCCCTGCCGACCGCTGAGCTTTTAATTTTTTTCTTCGGTGACGTTGTCTGATGTCATTCCATTGACTGCCTCTTTGATTCAGGTTCAAAAATTGAACCCACGCTTCCTCTCCAGTAACAATTATTTCCAGAGACACCTCTCCCTCCACATTGAAGAGCTATAAGTGTTCGGAAGCTATTGTTTTTCTTGTTTCTTTGTTTTGGACGGTTAAAGCTCTTGGTACCCAAAATGAACAAACTTTTGAGTAACCCAGTTGTTGAATAATCCTCATCACACTGCCTTTACTGAGGGAGGTAATGGGACACAATTCAACTTTTGTTACCCGGCGATCATCACGAATGATGTCATCGACTTGCTGAA
Source organism: Mantis religiosa (assembly GCA_030765055.1). Lineage (NCBI taxonomy): Eukaryota > Metazoa > Arthropoda > Insecta > Mantodea > Mantidae > Mantis > Mantis religiosa. The sequence goes on from JAUKNK010000132.1 coordinate 3,104,933, forward strand.
TGTTGCATGGAGTCACTGCCGCTTCGCTTTTCATCTGTCAATGGTGTTTGCCCTTCAGCTTCGTTACAGCGACGAACCCATCGTCTAACAGTTCTGACATCCACCGTTGCATCACCATACACATTTTTTAGCCTTTCGTGAATGCGATTGGCGTTTCATCATCCGCAGTCAAAAATTCAATCACAGAAAACTGTCTAATACGAATGTCGATGTCAGCCATCTTGCAAGACGATACTGTGCTGCCACCTGCTGCTTTAAGAAATTACTACTGCAGGGGATTATAGAAGAAGGTTTGAGGAATTGCGCCAATTTTAAAGTTTTCACATAACTTGCTTATTCAAGGGGAAAAAATAGGAGGCATTACCTTTGACCCACCCGTATTGGTTGAGTAGTTTTCTTGAAAGTCTTTACGTTATATTCTTGTAGCCTCGACTTTTATGTTTGAGCTATGTTTTTTATAGACACATGGAGGAGCGTTTTCTAAAACGGCTTTACTTTATGCTTTCAGTGAGTTAAATATCCGTACCTCATGAACTGCTGCGATAAAATTCTCTTGTAGAGTATAAAACTTGTCTGACCTGCAGTAAGTACGTAGTAGGAAATGTTAAATCTGTACCGAGATCTGACTTTGGTAGAAATCTGTATGATCAAATCATGTAGTGAAAATGTTCTAACATTATAAAATAGAAGTTGACAAAAGTATAAGACGAAATTCGCTCCTCCAGAAACTTAAGCTTTACATAAACTAAATTAGCACAGCCTTTTCTTAATTTTTGGAAAACATTATTTATATATTGACCGCTAATAAAGCTAACTAATGTTTTATATAGAAACAAAACCACAGCTGTAATATTCTACAAATAGGTTCAGATTCATTTAAAGTGAAATCTTGTTAAAAAGCATAATATGTGGAAGTTTATTTACTTAAGGTCTTTGAATTGTTTTATTCTCTTATTTCAATATCCAATAACTTTAAATCTTAAACACGTTACTCCTACTTTTGTAAACTAGTAAGAATAACACCAGAACTTAAATGGGCTGACCCAATTTTTAACATTTAACTACGGCTTCTCTTACGTTCAACAAATTTCATAATGAAACTTCTGTGCACTTCTTTTTCTCAGTAGACGGAATAATGATCCTTAGTGGTAGGCCGGATCGATAGTGTAACACGTCAAACTGAACTGGAATCGCTGTCCATAGATAGCTCCACTGGTAATATCTTTGTACTCCGAATTAATGGATGTAATTATTTACCAATTTTAATCACACACTTTAAATATGTACCTTACATACAGCTAAGGTTTAATTTCTCTTTATTCTCTTAAAACAAACAACAGCTTCAGTGATTACACGGATACTTTCGAAAAAATAAATAATGCTCTGTGAGAAAGGAAGTCTCCTAAAGTGTATATATCTTCACCGGCTTTTGCATCAGAGAGCATTAAAAATTTCAAACTGCAAACACCATTTGTTCAGTTTTGTTGGAACTTGTACCCATAACGGTCACCAGACTTGGATCTGTGTGTTGCTTAAGAATATTGTTTGAGTATGGGAACACATGATAAGCAGAATGCCTCAAGTTTGAGAGAAAGTCGCTGGTACTAAAAACTTGCTACGTTGATCTCACAAGACTTTTTAAATCTCTTTATAAACCCTTATACATTATCATTATTTTCCTTGCAAAAAGAAAACCAGGAGAATACAATTCGGTTAAACCACTCCGTAATAATCTTCAAATTTGACTTTCTTTGCACAGCTTAACGATAAAATATTTTAGCTTTATATTTAAGGAAGTTATACTTATTGAACAATTCAAACAAATAACAAGAAATACGTGCAAATTGCATTTAACAATACACTTATCATTTAACTCCAGGAATGGAGACACTTCTGACTACATTCACAATTCCATAAATATGAAATATGTGTAATTATTTACCAAGATTAATAACATACTTTACATAAATGTTCAGTTTAAATCTCCTTTGTTGCCTTGAAACAAACAGTAATTTCGGAGTTTACAGGTATACTTACGATAAAATAAATAACGCTGTGTTAGAAATAAGGTCTTATAGAGGATGTACATTATGACAGTCTGTACCTCTAAGAAGTATTCTAAATATTAACTCACTTGAGATTTATTTATAGATTTATGTAACATTTATATTTAGTCGGAACTTGTATATAATGATCTAAATGTGTGAAAACTTTGTGTTCCTTAGTGAGACGACTTGATAAGCGATACCAGTATATCTACATCAAGTTTCAGAGGAAATCTTTGATTGCTAATGAAGTATGTGAGCCAATGAACTCATATGACGCGTACAGAATAAAATCAATTGCGGAATACAACAAGGAAAACTAACTTAACAAATCAATTATACACAAATGTACGCATTTCTATTTCATTCATTACATATTTACCTACTCCATGTTGATGGAAATATACATTGTTACTATTATTTTCCTTGCAAGAAAATGAGAGCACAGAGTAGGTAGATGTCCCTATAGCGATATATTAACATAACAAAAAATTTCTAATAAAGTTACTATCATTTTGTGTGCTAGTATCATCTACAGCAGAACTTTCATTTAAACTGTAAAACTTGGTATATCGTTAGCGCTAAGTGTACTTTCAGTTTCGTTAAACTTTACTGCCTCCCTCATCTGTGTTATCTACTGTCCTTGTTTCTGTACCTCTTCAGATTTCAAAGGGAAAATACATTAATTATATATATACCTTAGATTAATACGTAAATAAAATACTTATTGATTGTTGTACAGAGTAAAAAATGTATGTGACATAAATGAAATGACATATACGGTTTTGTAGAGTAAGACTTTGTTAGTTGTAATGAGTACTGACGTGTGTACTGTGTCACTGACCATTTCTGTATTGATGTTACAAGATTAGATGTACATCCTAGTCTACACATAAATATGTACACTACATACCATCAACATATTAGTTACCATATTTATAACAAAAAACAAACGATCTTTGGACTCAAAAATGCTTTACGAAGTCTTCACTGAACACATTTAGAATGTTGTCTTTCTAAAAACAAATGAAATATGTTTAATTTTGACAATGTGTTTTAAGATGTACACAGGACGATATTATCTAGTATTTACAGTTTACTAGTTATGTAGATGTCTTCTAGAATGAGCAGTACTTCTGTGTACGGTAGTCTGAATTTGGCAGCATTTGTAAAAAAAACTTCCTGTTGTATTTTTGGGCATATAAGCACAAATATAAAGTTTAGCATTTCCCCAAAGTTTGTTTTCAAGTTATGCTGTTCAAACACAGGCATATTCAGGTTCCCTTGACAGAAATATAATCTATATTCAGTCTCTATCACAATTCCTGATGCAACTCCAGTACCCAAATTGGTAGGTACAATAAAACACTGCCCCTACTTATTGTAAATATGTACAATATTTTAGAAATAGTGCTTAATAATACAATAAGAGTTAAAAGAAGTCTTTGGAACCAACTACTCATTTGCATAAACAATTCTTGCATAAGATAAATTCTAAATATATTTGCATAAAACCCAAAATGTACTATGTAATTCTTTCAATAGTCTCTGAACTTCTGTTTATTCTGACTGAATTCGTACAATTTTCTTTAAGTTGTATTTCATGTTATAGAGACAAGGTCTTAGCACACAAAAATTGAGATATATTTTGTAAAAGAGGGTAATTTATGAAAACTTATTTTTTCACTAACGATTTTCGAGACATATATGGTTATAGTTCTGTTTGCCACTAGTTTTATATATTAAAAACGCTAATCCTGTGTGTACGCTTGTCCAAAGCTAATAGCAATGACTTTGTAATATTAAAGCTAACACTATGTTTAAATATTTAACTATATTGCTGCTGTATGTACAACAAAGTGAGTAATGGAACAACTCCTTAAACGTATATTTCATATTTGTAACAGACGGACAAGTAAACCTTTGTGTAACGGTTGGTCGAGAGTCAATTTGTTATATAGCAGACGATGTTTTAGTTATAGGAAATATCCGCCAGGGGAGAACCGACCGCTTGTTGCTGTCCAGAGAGGGCTCCACTTGTAATATCTTACACTGGGAAAGAGACTTTGTAATTATTCATAATTTTGTGTAACACATTATAATTATGTTCTCTATATACAACTTAGATTTAATATTTCTTTGTTGATTGTAAACGAACGTTAGCCGAAATATATATGGAGCCAATATGTAGTAAACTATTTTTTGTGTGTAAGAAGAGAAGTCTTCGAAACCAACTATATTATTAAGGATTTCGGTTACCTGCACCATACTCAGCGAACATTGAGAGCCGCGTTCTGGAACGCAAACGGAGTCCGGGAACAGAGACCGGGCATGTTGGAGTTTGTAAGTGACCACGGGATTGACCTCCTTATGGTATGCGAAACGCATCTGCATGCTGGTATACAATTTAGCCTGCCAAGTTACGCCGTCCACCGAGCCGATAGAGTCGGCCGGCGGGGCGGCGGTACAGCTATATTCATCAAAAATCACATCACCCATACTCCCATTACCATCCCCCCGCTTCAACACTTGGAGGCGACCGCCATAAGGCTCTCCTTGGGCGGTTCAGACCTAGTGCTTGTGGCGGTGTATGACCCGCCCAACCATCCCTTCTATGAAGCGGATTACAGGGCACTCCTAAACCTAGACCACCGAGTGTGCATAGCCGGTGACTTCAATGCCAAACACCCAGGATGGAACAGCCGAACCCAGAATGATAGGGGAAGGAGCATCTACCGCTTCATCTGCGGAGACCCAACCCTTCATGCGCATGGCCCGCGGGGTCCAACGCACTTCCCGCCTCGTGGCAGGGCGGACGTCATAGATTTCGCAATCACCAAGAACATTCCATTTCATCTGGACCTCACGGCGGTGAATGCTCTGGATTCTGACCACAACCCAGTTGTGATCAATTCAGACGTTACCGTCGCAGCTCTGGCAACGGCTGACTGGGTGGATGAAGTCGACTGGGATGCCGCCATTCTTCACATCCAAAACTCCGTGGAAGCCTGCCCTCGAATCGACTCTGTGGAGTCACTCGAGGCGGCAGCCAGGGAGTTCTCCACATCCATCCTCAACGCGGTACGTGCTCACACACACCGCATCCCTATAGACACGCCAAACCCCACAGATATCCCAGGACCCATCAAACAACTCATAAGGGCTAAAAACGCCGTAAGAAAGCTGTGGCAGAAATTTCGCCATCCCAGGATAGGAGAAGTACACCAGAGGTTCAAATCCCTGGCAAGACGACTCCTAAGAGCACACCGCAAAGAGGCCTGGGAAAACATGTTAAGGCAAACCAATCTCCAGGAGAGAAAACCATGGCGAATAGTCCGTAGCCTGCGGAAAGACAAAACCGTATACCAGCATCCCCTACATAGCCCTAGAGGTCGACTCGTCTACGAGTCGAAAGAAAAGGCAGAGGCGCTAGCAGATTATCTGGAGGCTCAATTCCAACCCAGGGTAGAGCCAATGGACGATGACCATGCTGACCTCGTGGAACAGGTGGTGGAGGACTTCCTAGAAGCTCCGCCCCCTGACCACGAGGAGTTCCACATTCCCATCGTTACCCCTAGAGAGTTAGCGACCACGCTTAACTCTCTAAGAACCAACAAAGCACCTGGGCAGGACCGTGTGACAGCGGAAATGCTCAAGCACCTTCCACGAAGAGCCGTGATTCACTTAACCCGGATTTATAACGCGTGCCTATACATGCGCCACTTTCCAGCTATCTGGAAGGAGGCGCGCGTGGTGTGCGTTTTAAAGCCGGGGAAAAATCCGGTTTTTCCTTCCAGTTACCGATCAATCAGCCTTCTCCCAGTTTTATCGAAGGTATTCGAAAAACTGCTCCTCTCCCGGCTCCTTCCTCATCTGGAGGAAAGGGGCCTAATCCCGGAACACCAGTTTGGCTTCCGTTCTGGCCACTCCACGACCGAGCAGCTACTGCGGGTTGCCGAGAAGGCCTCCCTGGGTTTCCAGGAAAGGTCTAAAACGGTAGCAGTGCTGCTCGACGTGGAGAAGGCATTCGCCACTACCTGGCATGAAGGACTCATTTACAAACTCCTGGAGTATGAAATTCCCCGTCCATACATTTCCTTGGTGGCCGGTTTCCTCGGAAACCGAAGCTTCCGAGTAAAGATGGAGGGGAAGCTGTCCACCGAGCGGCCCATTGGCGCTGGAGTACCGGAAGGCAGCGTGCTGTCGCCGGCACTCTTCGCAGCTTACATGGCCGACATCCCAACTCACCACAACACCCAGACCTGTCAGTATGCGGACGATCTCATGATCTTCGCAGTCAATAGGAACACACGGTACAGCTACCGGCAAATCCAAACCCAGCTCCGGGCCATTGGCGAATGGAGCGCAAAATGGCGAATGGGAATTAACCCGGAGAAGAGCTCTGCTATTCTCCTGGCGAAAACCATAGCCAACCGGTTGCAGCAGAACTTCGTTTTACGGCGCCGTCGAATCCCTTGGGTGCAAACGGCGAAGTATCTCGGGGTGACGCTGGACCGTAAGTTAACTTACGTTCCACACGTCAAGGGCAAGGTCCAGCTGGGGCACGTCGCACTCCGGAGCCTATACCCTATCTTCAGATCAACCATGCCGATCCGTCTCAAACTCCAACTGTATCGGGCGATCATTCCGCCTATGATTCTGTACGGCTGTGAGATCTGGGGAACAGTGGCTAATACCACTTTCGTCAGACTCCAGACGCTGCAGAACAAGGCACTACGCATCATCTACGATACAGGCTGGAGATTCCCGGCTCATATCCTACATGAGCACTCCCAGATCCCGTACATTGTCGACGTCATTCGCGAGAGGGCACGATCAATGTACGAGAAAATCCAAATGCACCCCAACCCTTTAGTGAACTCCCTGGGAAGGTATGACCCGAGAGATCAAAGGCGCTTGCCGTCCTTCAGACTCCCGAGAGACGTCCTGGGACCCCTTGGGTAACCCAAGGAAAACCCCAGATGTCTCTGGGAACAACTTCTACGCCAAAGGACCAAGCGCTACACAACCCGTATCCAAAACGGGGCAAAAAAAACTAATTCGTGTCTCCCAAAAAGGGAGAACGATTAAGTACAGCTGCCCACGATAAAGAGGGGCAACCCATTCCAAACCTATCCAAAATTTCAAACAGTAAACAAATTCAAACACCCCAGCAGAACATGGATCTACTAGTTCATTTCGCAGGTTAAGCCGCAAAGCGGCTAGGTACTGCGGCATATGACTCCCGGACGGGGAAAGCCCCGCCCGACTAGGACTACCTCTGGACCTCTGGACCTGCACCATAAACGCATTTAAATTACCACATATCCTGCAGGGATAAATGAAACATAATTGGATAAAGTAATTAAAGTAATTCAGGAAGAATTTGCAGGAACTCAACACGAATTAAAGGCAACCACTGAAAAGCCTAATAATAAATAACAATGTTGGAAACCTTTTTGTTCTTTATTAACTGGCGTTACCCTGTCCTCTGCGTGGTAATTAAAATAAACCTTTACTATTTATTACAATAGTTATGTTTGTGAACGGTTATAGGTAGTTGCCACGTAAAAGCATAAACATTTCATTTACTGGTTTCTCCATCTCTTATGATTTGTGAGTTGTACAACTCTCACGGATACAGAGATCTTCCTAAAACATTCCGTAACAATTTAAGGTATGTCCATCTTTCATGGTATATTGGAACCATTTTTTCTTTCAAAAATATCCGAGAACGCTTCTGGCAAATGATAGTAAGTGTTGAGGGATATTCTTGTAAATCTACGTCTCACATTCTAGGAAGATGCTGAGTGTTTTACTTTTGGGGTTATGTTGTTTATAGACACATAGACCTTTTTGTAAAGTTGCTCTAACTATTGAAGATATGTACTCAACTATCAGTAACTATACTGTTGGAGTAATAACTATTTTGACCGAAGGAAATGGCTCAGGCGGTTTCGTCTGAGGGCCTGGTTCGATTCTCGTGTTCGACCTACCTTACCCATAGGTTTTTTCGCGGTTTTCCGGGGGGAGAATTCAAGGCAGGTTAATTACATACCCCGAATTTTTTGTCGCTCCATTTCGTTTCCATTTTCGTTTCATATCATCTCTCATCTGGTGGTCTCTTTCAGTGTAGAAGTGTCGGCGGTACATGTCAGGATGATATGCTCTGAGGAAAACTACTTCCCACTCCGTTAGGTCCGTTGCTGGTCTCCACGCCTCTGCTGGGACCATTTCGTGACCGCGAGCCAGGAACTTTTGGGGCTCCTTGCCGTTCCGCAGTAGGGGAGCGAGTTTGCGGTCCTGGCCTATCGGGGGAAATCTCTATCCAAGTAAACGTTAGCGACCCTGCCCTCTGTACTATCGCGGTTCCTTTGTTCGGTCGCCAGGTTAGGGCGGAGTGGTCAGTCCTCAGGTAGAATGACTGACCGTACAGGTACTTGTGGAAGTGCTCCAAGGTCTTTACTATCGCCAGTAATTCTCGCCGGTTGACGCAGTAGTTCTCCGCCTTGGATCAGCTTGTGCAGTTCCGTCACGTCATCCCTCACGCCGGCCAACTGTTCCTCAAATTTGGCGGCGAGAGCCTCGTTCGCCACCTTCATTTCCTTTTCCAGACTGTCGCTCGCTGCTCTGCTTTCTGTGGTTAATTCGACCTTCATTTGTTCGATCTTCTCGGTGATGTTGAAGTTAGACGTCTTCATTTCTTTCAGTTCCACCGCCAAGTTGTTATTTGTGGTCTTTAGCTTCGCGGCCATGCTGTTATTTGCCGTCTTCGTTTCCTTCAACTCGGTGGTCAGATTGTCGTTAGCCGTCTTCATTTCTTTCATTTTCTGTAAAATCTTTTCCAATACTGTGTCCATGCAGAATATCCCACTCCTGGAACCAGTTGTGACTTTGTGTGTTCGTAGAATTAAAAGTCCAATTTGCCGAAACTCTAGATGTTCCTTATTTGCGTAGCAGCAGAATTACATCACATGTCACAAACTATAACAACAAAGTCGATGACAATAACAAACAGCTTACGCAACTTCCACTGTTGAAACACTCTTGTTACATGTCTTTACAACAACAATACTTTACAGCTGTTTAATGCTTACTCACGACTCACTCTTGTTACACAACTTTGCAATTACACCTTCTTGGCGAGTCGTCGCCTTCTTATATACCTTATAGACTCTTCCAGAAGATTACAGAAACCGAATATTCTATCATCTTCCCGAAGCGTAACGCTATCTGTGCCGGCAGGTCTTTGTATACACAAGCCGCGATATCGCGATCGGATTCGCGATGAATGTTCTCGCTATTCAACCTCTAGGACTCTTCATTAAATTCCTAAAGATCTTCCTGCTCTGCTAGATGAACCGAAGAGTACAATCACTGTATTTATTTCTACAAGACTGTAAAGTAACTTCTTCAATATATAAATCTATTCAGTGTTACCTGGTTTCGGTGTACTCATTAATAAATAATACATAACAAGTATGGACATACTACTGGGCAATATAGATTCTTCAGTTGAATGTATAGTACGTGTGAACTTATGTGTTTGTATTGTACCGTAACCTAATAGTTATGACAATGTTAACTGTACTGACTAACTGTATACAAAATTGGTTTTACCATCTTATAGTTGTCGCTAAAAGACCATTGTTGTTAGGCGAAACTAAATAAATTTATCTTAAGAAAAAGGTTATATAGTGATTTGTATGTCGTTCTCCAATAAACTACAAGCAAATTAAAATAAAATTCTCTGGCATGAAACATTTAACATAAGGTAAAAAAATTCTAATAACTCAGAGAATAAAAGAGAAGTTTTAAATAACCTAATGTTTACGAGGGAATGTCGTAAAGCTATAATAATCACGCGGTAGTTTTTATACTAGAGTGATGAAAATTGTTCAGTATCACCATTGATCCCTCGTGACATAATGTTGGTAGTTTCAGTAATTTGAGTCCTTTTGTTTTCTTACAGTGAGTGCTAGAAGTAACTGAGAAAATTGAGGCCCGTAGTGTGATCAAGTTCCTGCATTTGAAGGGCAAAACTGCCCGGGAAATACATGATGTGATGACGGCTGTTTATGGTAATGATTGTCCATCGTATGACACTATTGTGAGGTGGAGAAGGAATTTTCAAACTGGTCATATGTCCCTGACAGATGAGCCAAGAGCTGGTAGACCGTCAGCTGTCACAGTGAAGAAAGTGAAGTGTTTAATCCTGGAAGACAGACGAACAACCATCCAAATGATCATGAATGAGACACATCCTAGTTACGGTGGTGTGTGGAAAATTACTTATGACGCACTGCGCATGTCTAAGGTGTCTGCAGGGTGCGTTCCACGTTTATTAACCCCTTTCCAAAAGCAAACACGGCGTAACCTTTCAAGACAGATTTTGATGATGTTGGAACTGGATGAAGATGATTTTTTTTATCCCCTGATAAACATGGATGAATTCTGGATATGTCAGTCTGATCCAGAGACAAAAACCATCAGTATGGAATGGAAACATGCCGATTCCCCTCTCCCAAAAAGGCAAAGGTGCAAACGTCACCTGGGAAGGTCATGCTGTCAGTTTTCTCGGACTGTCATGGAGTATACACTTAAATATTATTTTGCCAAGGGTCAAAGCATCACTGCTAGATATTACTGCAATCTTTTGGACAAGTTATGAGCAGCTCTGATTAACAAACGACGCGGTCTGCTCTCTAAAGTTGTTCTTCTGTGTGACTGTACCAGCTCATTCATCTCAAGTTGCAGTTGACAAAACAACAGAATGTGGCTTTGAGATCTTACAACATCCACCTTATTCGCCCGATCTCGCACCAAGTGACTTTTTCTTGTTCACGGAAATGAGAAATCCGTTGCGTGGTCACCGATTTGACAACACGAGTGACGTCATTAATGAAGTGGGAGAGTGGTTTAAAGCGAATTATGCAGATTTCTACAATCAAGGTATTCGGAAGGTCAAAAACCGCTGGAAACATGTGTAAATATGGAAAATGACTACATAGAGTAGAACTAACAAGCACATATCAACACACACCATCTATTACATATTTCAAATGCTGATAACTAAAACTTTAACACACCTCCTTGTATGTAGGACAACTTTCGAGATACATGTTTTGTAATCTTATTAAATGTTACATTCATTTGTTAACTCCCTCAACAGTTGATGCATAGATATTCAAAATGTGGAGGTACACCATCCTGCTGATACCTCACATAGAAGGACAAATTTCCCAAGATATCAGGTACTTCACAGTTAACAAAATGACAATACATTACAGCAGTAATTATACCTTCATGTCTACCTCTACATCAGGTACTGACATATTTGTTAATTTTAAAGAGACACAACTAAATATCAAACTACATTCATATTGTATCTGAAGTTTTAAGTCTCTTTGGAGCTAGAATACCTACACATGGGATTACATTTGGTAATCTATTTCCTTCAAGAGCTCATGACGTGTACTAACTTTAATTTAAACATTCTTTTACTCGTAGTATTACAATTGTATAAAAAGTTGTTTTAATAGAGATTACTTCATTTATTGAAGCAAACCAAAGTGTAAGATGTTTGCATTTAAACTTGTGAGGTTATCCTGTGTGCTCTCCATAAGGAACTCTGTCCACATATTTTGTATGTCACAATTTTTAAGACGCTGTTCCACAACAATTTGGAGATCTTGGAGTTATATCTGTGTGTGAGTGTGTGTTGTAACCCATTACACATAAAGTAATCCGTTTTAATCACGTTATTTACACAAAAGGTTCCCGGGAAGTATTTCCGTTTCCTCGTTAGACAGTTTTACGACTTAGAGTATAACTTTACATGTGAAGTTGCTCCTTTACGAGAATTATTTTCCGTTTTTACAGGTTTCTGTCATTTAAGTGGTCCGTTTTAGGGAGGTTCTACTGTATATGTGAAGATTTCTACTGCATGAAGGCCATGATGAACAGAGCTTGGACTAATAACTCAGGCTTATGGTGATCGTTACTCATTATAAAATTTGTATGACTAAAAGTTGTCATGATCCGAGCGAAGTGTGTAACAAAGAATGTACGAGATATCACCTACTCAGCTGTATAAACAGAGTCAAGTCGTTACTAAACCATACATTCACTTCATTTCATCATATTAAACATCTTACTGCACTCACTTTATCTCAAATATATTTTATGGAGTCGTTAACCATTTCCGAGATATCTTTTATTTGTTTCATTCTCTTCAATACTTAAACTGCTCAAGAATGAAGTTGTAATTAAATTACGTAGCAACTAGATTTAACATTTCACAATGTTTTACAGTTTATGGCATTCCCTTGTACCTACATGATTGTTAACATCGTAGAAGTGTGACGCCAGTTCAACACATTCGATATTACATCATCTGTAAATTAATTACAATTTTAGAGTTATGACGAGCGATTTCCTCTTGGAATTGAGGTACACTGGTCATAGTAATGAGGGCGATATAAACATTTTGGAAGTGTTATAATGGGGTAATTGAACTGGCCTTTGTGAATGATGAATAAAAGACCGTTTAATTGTGTTTATTAATATAACTGGATACAAATTCCAAGAAAAACCATTTTACAATTGTGATTGCAGTATGCTATGAGCAATAAATCCATGCTTCGTTTGCAGAAATGTCTATAGATATAGTTAACTTAGAAGCCTTTCTTTCAAAAGCACGGTTAATAATTGTTACTGCGATATTGCCTCCATATACATTATAGCAATCGTTCTTTTTCAAGGAACAAAGAGCAATTAAATCTAAGTCACATATAAACAACTTAGTTAGAATGTGTTAGAGAATTTCATAAATAAATACAAAGATTCTTAGCCAGTGTAAGATATTGCAATTGGAGCCCTCTCTGGACAGCAATAAGCAGTCTCTTCTCCCCTGGCGGACAATTACTGTAACTAAAACATCGTCTGCTATATAACAAATTGCCGCAGGACTAACCGTTACACAAAGGTTTACTTGTCCATCTGTTACTAATTTGAAGTAAACATTTACGGGGAATAGGGTTGTAGAGTTTCCGATTAGGTTTCAAGCTTCAAAGTTATTTATATGAGCTTTTGACAAGTTCAGAAAAATCAGTGGCATTTCTAAAATACAAAATAATTGGACAATTCAAGTGGAACGAAAGAATATGTGGAAAATCGTCAGTGATAAAAGAAGTTTACAAAATAAGTATTTGTTCTTTTAAAGTAGCTTCATTTGTGACTTAGCTCCTTGTGTGTACCTAAACGAACTACAAATTATAAAGGATAATTTAGTAAACGTATTTTACATAAGTAAGGATTTTCGAATAATTTTATACATTAAATTTTTTGTTATATTTGTAAGTTGGGAGGAATAACGTTGAAATTAGAAAGGGAGCATGGCGTGACCCGAATTTTAACACTTAAATATATCCTTTTTGTCTGAAAGTAGAAATTAATCATAAAACTTCGGCAACATTTATCTTAAAATTGGAGAAGTTATAAAAGCAGGATTTACTGGAACGACGCATTGAGAAAGTACTATGAGTGTACCACATTAAATGAAATTGTTATACAACAGAGAATCCTTTAGTTACAGTGAACATCCACCAATAAAAATATTTCAGATGGAAGGTAATTGCCGACCGTTCGGGAGTTGCTGTCCAGAGATGGCTGCACCGGTCATATTTTATACTGACGAAGTAAATGTACATTTAGTTATGAAGCTTTAAAACAAATTTTCATTGCATTCAGACTATAAAGCTTAGGTTCACTTGTCCTTAATTGCATGGGAATAAGGGACTGCTAGTATGAATACAGAGAAAGTATTGAAGGAGTAAACAATTGAAGCGAGAAGGGAAGTCTTGTATGGCAAGTATATCTATATGTTTTTTCCATCAGTGAAGCATAAGGTTATTGTGTATTCCTCCAATTCAACTTGCAAATTTTGTTGGAACTTATATCCTGTTTTACTGAACATTTTATTTAGAAACCATTCCGTTGTTCACTTACACTACCCCAAAAATATGTTTCACATTTTTTTATCGAGATCTCTATATTGGAGAAGTAAGATTTTGTCTGTCTCTTACAGTTTACCGTTATGGTAATGTCCTAGGAGTAGAGGGACTTCTGACTACATTCTCAAATGAATCAAGACATATGTTTCGCTCTCTTGAAAATATTTTAAGTTTGTGGTACTTAAATATTAAAAGCAGAAGCATTCTTAACAGTGAAGTATTCTTCATATTTAAGTTTGAATTTATGAGTCGCTATGTTTACACCCAGTCTTCACTTGTTGTTGTATAATTGAAACGTTTTCAACTTTTGTAAAGCAAACGGTCAAACACAGTAGTAATCACAGAAGACAAAAACTGGTGGAAAAATATGTGATAAAACTGGAAATTTCGAAACATTACAGTTACATAAATAAAATAGACCTGGAATTATACAACCTACATCTAGAATTAACCAAACAATTAGGAATACACATTTGGCAAAATTTCGAAATGCAGATTCACGAAAAATTAAACACATTAATGATTAAGAAAAACGAAAGACTTTAAAATAAATTCAAACTGTTAAAAGAACGGCAACTGGAGCACACTCATCAGCCAAAACTCCGGCATTTTAAAGAACAAGTTAACGTAATAAACCTTTCGCAACAAAAGTTTACAACCGATGAAATTAGATTACTCCAGAAAGGTTTCAATAAGTGTGTTAACGTCTCAAATAATAAAGACGATTTTATCGCCGACATAGAAATAGCCACACGTAACCTAAAAAATGAAAACTTAACCAAAGCCAAAATTGAATGTTTGGATATAATAAAGCAGTTATCCCCAATATACAATAAAACTTACAATAAAACAATAAGAAATTTAAATAAGAAGCCTGTGGTATACCTAAAAGCCAACAAAGGTAATTCTCTAGTAATTATGGAGACAGAAGGCTATATTCAGAGAGTAAACCTTATGTTAGACAGTCCAGAATATGAAAAAAATCCATCATCCAAAAGTATCACTTCTGTTAATAAATCTTTATCAATTACAAAAACATTAAGTACATCTGAAAAATACAGCTTAAAATCTTCCAAACCCACACTACCAAGGTTGTACTGTCTGCCAAAAATCCACAAACAGGACAACAGCATGAGACCCATCATCAATGGCATCAATTCACCTACGTACCACATTGCAAAATAGTTATTAAGAAAATTAAAATCATATGACAAATTTCAAAGTTTGGGAATAAAAAACTCCTTAGAATTGATAAATCACCTACAGAAATACAACATCCCGGAAAATCACATACTAGTTTCTTTTGACGTTAAGGCACTTTTTACAAGCATTCCAGTAGAAAAAATACCTACAGTATTCAAAAAATGGCTAACCCAGACTACAACGGACCCCAGAGAAATAAATGACATTATCAATCTTACAGATTTATGCATAAGGAATAATTACTTCATGTTTAACCAAAAATTCTACATACAATCAAAAGGATTAGCTATGGGGAGCCCACTTTCGCCTATTTTAGCAGACCTGTACATGAGCTATTTTGAAACACACATAGTAAAGGCCTTCCCACAGATTTATAAATTTTGGCAGAGATATGTTGATGATGTTTTTCTATCATTCCGGAATAGCTTAGAGAAGATTCTCTAAAATTACTAAACCTGCAAGATAATCTCATTCAATTTACTATGGAAGTAGAAAGAGACAACACCCTACCCTTTTTGGACCTCAAGATAATAAAAGATCGTCATGGTGTAGATTTTGGAATATACAGGAAGCCCACACACATAGATAATTACATAAAGAAAAATGAATGCAACCCAGTTTCACATCAACTAGCTGCCTTTAGAAGTCTAATTCACCGGCTATACAACGTCCCACTGAGTAAGGATGAATTTTTGAAAGAACAACAACACATAAAAGACATCGCGGTATTAAATGGATTCAACCCAGCCATCATAAGGAACATGATGAATAGAAAAGAAAAACTGAAGATAATATCAAAAAAGACCACTCTCACACCACTTAATAACACAAATTGGCAATATAGAAGATTCACCTACGATCCATGGGCTTTTAGAAAATTTGAACGAATTTTCAAAAGACTAAACTTAAAACTAGCACCCCAAAACAAATTCAGTCTGAGGAACCTGCTATATAAACCACTGAAAAATACAATCCCCAACAATTTGAAATCAGGAATTTATCAGATTAATTGTGAAACCTGTGAAAAAAGCTAAATAGAAAAACTAAGAGAAACTTGTTAACCGGGCAAAAAGAACCCCAGGGGAACATTAAGTTGAAACAAACAGAAAAATCTGCAGTTTCACACCAATTTTGGACAGAAAACCACAACATTGGCCACAACATTAAACTGTTAAAACCTTTAAGTACACCCATAGAATTGGATATTTGGGAAAAAATATTCACAAACAAAAACCGTGATAAAGTTATACATTTTGAAATCCCGGCATTAAATGAAGTATTAAAAATTAGTGCCCCTAACACCAGATGGCAGAGTGATCGGAGCTCCGTAGTAGTGGAAGAAGAGGGAGGTTCATTTGGTCACCAAACAGCTGAGGATGAGATCGAATGATCTTGAAAACGTTTCAATTATACAACAAGCAAGTGAAGTTTGAGTGTAAACATAGTGACTCATAAATACAAACTTAAATATTTGTGGTACTTTATAGAAAATATTCCGTGTAAAGGGTAGTCTGAGGTACATTAGTTATCTTTTCTACTTATTATGTAGATAGTACATAAAACAATTAATTTCATGCATCCTTCTTTCATTTTAATATCATATCCAGTGATATTGCAGATCACAAATTTCATCTGTACAGTTCATGTAGTATTTGGTGACAGTTTAAAAATGTTTCTATCAGATATATAGCACATAGAGAATATATTACATTCATCTTAGAAATTTGGTAACAAAATTTTGCAAGAAGAATTAACTTTAAGGCTTCCTAAATAAAACCTATGTGTTACAGTCACAGGACTTTCTCCACTCATTTTCCTCTTCTGATGCTTGCTACATATTACTAGAGATAGGTGTTTATATAAAATTGCTCAGTCTCTAATGTATGGTAAAACATATACATACTGAAGTATGATCACCTCATAGATTTTTATGTGTTAGCTCAGAACAACGTTGGAAGTTTATTGTTCTGCCAACAGATGCCACTAGTTTAGATTCCCAGAATGTAAAAAGCACAAAGAATCATTTGGACATAAGTTGAAGGTTAGGACATTTCTTACTCCATGAAACATATTTAATTACAATTTTTAGTTTATAATGTTTAGTATTTCAAATCCAACTTAAGTTTATAAATTGTTAATATATCACTGTTTACTAACATCGCTACTCAAATGTAATGATAACATATTATTGCCAAAATGTTGAACAATGGACTCTAAACGCAAGTTAAAGTATTTAGAGAAAACAAATATATCTACTTCTTCTCAAGATATGATTATACAATGGAATACTCCATGAGGTACTCTTTTGTATTTCAAAACAGTGTTTTCAAGTGAAGAAAGAGTTGTTCAAATTAACAATATACACAAAATATTGCCCTTTCTGTTTATTATTATGACTATTGTGATTTACAGTTGTAATAAAATGTAAATGCTTAAGTATGTTACATTAATTTGACTTGTTTTTATCAATGTAGTCACTTTGTAAGAGGAGCTGTTAAGGAAGCAGTTTGTAGAGACAGAAAGAGAGTTGCTCAAATGTTTTGTTTTGTTGAAAATGTTCACGTTGTATCCTTGGAAGATGCTGAACCAAGTTTGGTGTATAACCCAAGTTTTATATTTCAGTTATGTAGTTTACAAACACACACAGCAACATTTGATAAAAATTCTTTATATTATGGATTTAGAAATGTACAAATATGTGAGTCTGATGAATTCTCGGCTCAAATTTTGGGTACAATAAAATACTTGGGCTACTTACACTCAGTACGTAGTAGTTAATGTAAAACTTGTACCGAGATATGACTTTGGTACAAATCTGTATGATCAAATCATGTAGTCAAAATGTTGTACCTTTATAACATAGAAATTAAAATTATTGGACCAACTGCCCATCTCAACAAACGTAATCTTTACATAAACTAGAAAATGTGCTGTTACTTTTTGGAAAACATTATTATTTACTTATCTCTAACGATTTGATCAAAGTACGTATCCTCTAATATATCTGCTTAAAGAAAGAAACAAAATAAGTAACTATAATTTTCTGGAAACTGTCCGTGATTTAATCTGATTGAATTCTGTAACATTTTCTTTAAGTTGTACAAATGGATAAGCTTTTCGTACATGAAACCTCACGTCTCGTTACAACGCGTAATTTATGACAATTTACTTTGTCTAATTAATGATTTTCTAAACTTATGTTTATATATGCATTATCCAAAAGTCTATATCTTAAAAATGCTAATCTCCTTCTTGTAGGTTCGTAAGAATAGTATTAGAATTTGACGGACAGTGTCAGCTGACCCGATGTTCAGCATTTGCCTATGTCCTTGTATTTACAACAAAGTGGGTAATGAAACTCTATTGTAGAAGTTTATTTGAAATTAGGAGCCGATATAAACCGAGCCCCAACAGAAGGCTGGGGTGACACAATACTGTGACTTATATATTAAATGCATACGCTATACACCAGACGACTTTGAGTTATAGTGATTGTCCGCCAGGAGAGGAACTTTAGTTGGAAATTAGGAAAACTGACAGTGAAACTACAGTCACTGTCCAGAGATGACGCTATTGGTGATATCTTGTTGTGAAGAAGAAAATGTTATTTATAAAGCTTTATTATACTTTGTAATTATGTTCTTTATATATGGAGTATATTTATGCAATTCTTCTTTACTGCGTTAAAACAAAGAATAGTAAGAATAAATACTGAGATAATATTGAACGAATAAATAGCTTTGTGTGATAAAGGATATTTTCTAGAGCAATTATATCTCAACAGTTTTATCCTTCACGTAGTACGGATTGATTAAAATTGTAGACTTTCTTATGAAATTTTGTTGTAACTTGTATCCGAGTATAATGATCAACAAGTTTTTCTATGTCCTCACGAAGTGATATTTCGGAAATTTTATCGCTGTAATTAATATATTTGTTATTACTTTAATATATGATAAGTTGAGCAAGTATGACTTTCTTATTGATCTTTGTACCTCATGTTCCTTGTCGATTCGAAACTCGGAAACGACAGTCAAATGCCTGTAGTAAAGCACAGGGAGGACCCACGGAAAATAATCGGTGTGATAGTACGCGTCGATGATGATGAGCTCTCTGTTCACTGCGGTTGTATGCATTTTCTTGGAAAAAAATAATGTTGCACAGTTCAGAACATCTCCAATAAATAAATACATACATACATATATAGTGACTTTTTGCGTTCGCGAAATTAAAAGTCCAATCGCACGAACTCAAAATGTTCTTTATTTCCACCGAATTACAGTTGGAACACTTGCCGATTACACAGAATTACGTAGCGCACACAATTACAATTTGCTAGTTCGTCTGTCACAGGTCCAATCTACACTCAGAATTACGTACAAATCCTCTGATACACGTACACAGTCATCCAGTCCCTTCACTAGGACGGCGCTCCTCACAGCTGCTCGCCAAGAACTCCACTGACTCGCCAACTGCAGCCCCTTTTAATAGGAAGATCGCTGTTTTTGGAAGTCTTGCGGTTCTATGAAACATCCCGACTGTTGCAGACGTCAAGGAGAGGGGAAAGAGATGGCTAGTGATGTTTTTCCAACCATCCCTTCGTTAGCGCACCAAGATACGTGGGTGGGCGTGGCCTAAAAGTTTCCTGTCCCTTACACAGCTGCCAGTTGGTCCTGCCTTACGCTAATTGGGTGACACTGCTCCCTCCTCAAAGCTGGCCGTCCCGAACAGCACCATCGTAGTGGGCCAGGCGATCCGGGTGTACCACCAACATCTTTTTCGCGGCACTTTTTCGATACGATAGACCACGTCGTTAATCCCCTTCACCACACGGTACGGTCCTTTCCATGGCTGCTGAAGCTTCGGGCAGCGTCCCTTGGTCCGGGTCGGGCGGTACAACCAGACCAGGTCACCTTGCTGGAAGACTTGGCTGTTGGCTTGCCTGACGTATCGGGTCTTCAACCGGTTGCTCGCCTTCTGGATGTTCTGGCGAGCCATCTCGTGTATGTCATGGAGGTGGTCCACCAGGTTCTCCACATACTCGGTTGCTGGCTGTTTCGCTTCCGGAGGTCTTCCGAAAGCCACGTCACAAGGGAGGCGTAACTCCCGGCCGAACATTAAGCTGGCTGGCGTCATCCCCGTGGTGTCGTGTGTTGACGAGCGGTAGGCCAGCAGGAACAGTGGCATCCTGACGTTCCAGTCTCGCTGACGGCTGGACACGACCTTCCTAAGGTATTGCTCTAAGGTCTTGATGTATCTTTCGACCATGCCATCTTACTGCGGATGTAGAGGCGTCGTGCGCATCTTGTTCACTCCAAGTCTTTGTAGTGTCTCTTTCACTAGCTTGGACTTCATTAGCTGCTCACTGTGCAGCTCTAACGACTCCCCAAATCGGCAGAACACTTGCTCCACGACGCAATCTGTGATTGTCTTTGCCTCTTTGTTCGGGATGGCATACACCTCCAGCCACTTGGCGAAGTAGTCCACGACCTCCATTAGGTACTTGTTGCCTCAGTCGGAAACTGGGAATTGTCCAGCTATGTCGACAGCGATCCGTTTGAATGTCGCTCCCAAGTTTTACTGCTGCATGCGACCGCGGCTACTAGTCTGGGGGCCGCGACTTGCAGCGCAAACGTGTTACTGACGGTCCCATCTCTCAGCGTCTGCTCATTCCCAAGGTCAGATTCAGCAGAGCCTCCTTCTCCGTAGGCTGGGTGTCGACCGATGCCGTCATTAGCTGGTATGGTCGTCTCGGCTTCCTCGACAGAACACACTTTGCTATGTCAGGTCTGATGATGGTCACGACTGCCCCGGTGTACAACAGCACGCGGCACGGCTTTCCTATCACCCAACCATCCGGGATGAGGCTCTCATCCATCCGCCGCCTGACGTCGCGCAGTTTCACTCGAGGGGATGGTGGTGATTGCGCCGAAGTGCCCTCGACACGGCGGCCCTTACTCGTTTCCCGACTGCTCTCCCTGGTGTGGGCAGTCTCTCTCCAGGTGTCCCGACTGTCCACATCCCCAACACAGGCCACTAGGTCTTCGACGGCCTCTCTCAGCTGGCCGGTGTAGCGGGCACTGCTCGTTCTCGACGTCGGGGTAGCCGTCACCTTAGCCACCTCCATCCTCAATGCTGATGTCAGTGCCTCGTGGATGGTTGTGTAGTCGCCGAGCATCAGGCGCTGCCGTTTCTCGGTGTCTCACACCCCGTCGACAAATGCGTAGGCGGATTCCCGGGATACGAACTCCGGTGGAAGGACAATCAAGGCCTTGCTAGCTAGCTGCTCAATCGCCAGGGCAAACTCCCGCCGCGTCTCCGCTGGCTGTTGCGACCTTTTCTTCAGCTGACTGCGGTAGATTGCGGCTAGACGGTAGTTTCCGAAACCGTTCTCCAGGGGCTCCCAAGATATCCTTGGAAGCCGCCGCTGTCTGGACCGCGTTTAGGACTTCCGCGACCCGTCCCTGGAGGCTGGCTATTAATTGTGCGGCCTCTTCCTCCAGTAACCACTTGTTATGCCTGGCCACCGTGTCGAACTGGCGGCGGAAGGCCTCAAACGTTGACGCGCCGTCATATTTCGAAAGTTGGACGCGCGCCGATGTTGTGTAACGTCCCGGCGCGTAGGCCTTCAAATCTTTCAACCTCCTGCCGACGACGTCCTCCACCATGGCGTTCAGGGAATTGACGCTACTGGCGGCCTTTCCTTCCAGGTTGTTAACACGGTTAGCCAGGTCTTCCAGGAATTTGATGTGATTGTCCGCCTTTCTCTCTAGGTCATTAATGTGCTCGTCCATTTGACCCATCCGCTTGCACAGCTCCGTAACGTCATCCCTCACGCCGGTCAATTGCTCTTCAAATTTTTCAGCGAGGGCCTCGTTCGCAGCCTTCATCTCCGTGGCCAGACTGTCGTTCGCTGTTTTCATTTCT
Source organism: Mantis religiosa (assembly GCA_030765055.1). Taxonomy (NCBI): domain Eukaryota; kingdom Metazoa; phylum Arthropoda; class Insecta; order Mantodea; family Mantidae; genus Mantis; species Mantis religiosa. The sequence goes on from JAUKNK010000132.1 coordinate 3,127,122, forward strand.
GTGGTTAATTCGGCCTTAATTGCAGTCATTGTCATCTCCAACTTTGCGGCCAGGTCAGTATTTACCGCTTCGCAGCGAAGTTTTCATTTGCGTCTTCATTTCTTTCAGTTCTGCGGCGAGGTTGTCGTTAGCCGTCTTCATTTCTTCCATTTTCCGTAATTTTTTTTCTAATGCCGCGTCCATCGTTGTAATGTCCCACTTCCTGACACCAGTTGTGACTTTGTGGGTTCGTGAAATTAAAAGTCCAATTGCACAAACTCAAAATGTGCTTTATTTTCACCGAATTACAGTTGGAACACTTGCCGATTACACAGAATTACGTAGCGCACACAATTACAATTCAACAGTTCGTTTGACAGAGGTCCACTCTACACTCACAATTACGTACAACCCCTCTGATACACGTATACAGTCTTGCAGTCCGTTCACTAGGACGGCGCTCCTCAGAGCTGCTCGCCAAGAACTCCACTGACTCGCCAACTGCAGCCCCTTTTTATAGATTGATCGCTGTTTCTGGAAGTCTCGCGGTTCACTGAATCATCCCGACTACTCCAGACGTCAAGGGGAGGGGAAAGATTTTAGTGATGTTTTTCCAACCATCCCCTCGTTTGCGCTACAAGATAAACCGGTATGCGTGGTCTAAAAGGTTCCTGTCCCTTTCCCAGCTGCCAGTTGGTGCCGCCTTACGTTAATCGGGTGACAATATATATAGATATGCTCCATTGGTCCAGGAGAGTATAACAAGAATACACCAGAAACAACCATTACAATTAGGAAAAAAATGCCTATACCCATTATATTGGACACCGTGACTGGAAGGATTACTGATAGTGGACACTTAGCCGACTTTTTATTCAGGAGTTGCGCTACTCACAGACTTTCAGATAGAAGACCACAGAACTTAACAAAATGGCAGAAACGGAGCAGTGACATACCTCGTTTCAGTAAGAGAAGCTCGATTTGTCACTTAGACTGACAAAACACAATCGTATTACACAGTCAACTGTCTCAGGTAGTTACCATGTTCGTTCTAACAAAAACAATACACTATCGTCCTCTAGGGAGTAAGTACATAAGAGAGAATGTAAAACCTGTACCGAGATATGACTTTGGTACAAATGTGTATGATCAAATCATGTAGTCAAAATGCTGTAACATTATGAAATAGAAGTTAACAAAAAGTTGTATGAACTTCTTACTTCCAGAAACTTAACCTTTACATAGGATAAGTTGTGTAAACCTTTACTTAATTTTTGAGAAGTATATCTTTAGATTTATAACTAATTATTGGATTAAGTACCTAATGTTTAATATAAAAGAAACAAAATGTACAACTGTAATTTTGTGGAAATAGTCTCAGATTCATTCCGACTAAACTCTCTTTAATTTTCTCGAACTTATAAGTCATAACTCGGAAGCGGATTTATAAGCACTAAAGTGTATGAAATAGGCAGGCAAAAAGGCACTAAAAATGAACAAAATAGGTACAAAACATTTGCTAAGTAAACAATTAGAAATACACAATTTTAGTAAAATGGTTCCTAAAATGCACTATAAATGCATTATAACAAAATGACAATCACCGCAACATATGCTACAACAAATTCGCTAAACACATACTATTTTGCGGTTCCCTAGACGAAATAGTTCTACATGTATTCCAAATGTCATAGATGGCTCCACAGCAAGTTAAAGTAACAGATATTGTCGTATAATGAAAATAAATATAAATCCACTTCACCAAGAGCCATAATCTATATAAAGGTTTGAAGTAACTACGTCAAAAAGCAGAAACATGGTGTTTTAGGGGGGGGAGCTAAGGGTGAAAACTGAAATATCTGAAGCTTTTGTTAGATTTGTTTCAAATGTATAACATTTATTTTGTGATCGATCAAGAATGGAAAAATACCAAGTTTCAGCTTTGAGGAATTAACAGATTATGTCTAAATTACAGGCGATTTTCAAAATGTCCCACATGTTGTACTTTTAACAGTTAATGCTTGTCGTATAAGTTTCTGTACCCGTTTTAACCTATTAATGACCTGAACCTATGTGAAATATTTGTCTTCGCCATATCAACGAAGGGAACAAATAATCATACCTATTTAACAATTTTTATTTTCCTAAGCATTTTCAGTAATAAGTAAGCATTATAATCCTTATCAATACAAATAACAAAAACACAACAAATGTAAATGGGTACACTTAATATGCAGCTGCCCTTACAGACATATTTAGAATTTCATACAGATTAATAGAAAACTGCATCATGTGGAACATTTAGAAGTCAGGAATATGTAGAAAATATTGAATCTGAGAAATCTGAGGTTAAAATTACGTAATAGCAGCTACGATACAAGTGTAAGTTTATCTAAACATTCATGTGACGTTTTCTGTAGTGTCGCTAGAAAAGAACTTTATATTATAGAAGTATGTTTATATTAATTTTAAGACAAACTTTGATATTATAAGTTTCGGGCAATTTGCACAGATGTGTCTCCATGATAAACACATTTTTGTATATCGAATGTGCAGCAGTAAGACGTCTCTCTTCCCCGAAAACTTCACGTTAAAAACAACAAATGCAAAAGCTGTTGTCACAAATTACAAACAGAAGAAATTGTCTGAAATGGCAGGTTTAGGCATTAATAAGCAGAATAGACACAGACGTATAAAATAGGCGTTTATAGGCAATATAAAACTAAGACATTTGGCTAATAATTGTAGGAAACTTTCGTAGAACTTAAAAGTATACGTTTCTGAACAAAGGAATAAAATAGGAAGATAGGACAAACACCGCCCTCTAGTCATAACTTATGGATAAGCTTTTAGTGCATCACAAGTCAAATATTGTTTATGGCAACCTAATTTATGTAGTTAAAGACTTTTCCAAACCTTCTGTTGTTCTGTTTCAATGTCCAATATCTTTATATCTTAGAAATGCTAATCTTATTCGTATCAGTTCACAAGAATAACAGTAGAGTTTGTAATTCAGCATGAGCTGAACCGATTTTTAATATTTGTATCTACAACAATATGACTAATGAGACATTTCTGTATACTTCTGTTTTATTTGGAGCGGACGGAATAATGAGTCTTAGTGGTAGAGCTGATTGAGGGTAACACGTTAAATGGTTGCAGTAAACGATCAGTTAGTTACACTGATTGTCCGCCAGGAGAGATATTCCAGAACAGCCAACCGAACTGAAATCGCTGTCCAGAGATGGCGCCACAGGTAATATCTTATACTGAGAAGGAATGTGTGTAATTATTTACCAAGTTTTACAACACTCAGCAGGTATTTTCCTCACATCGAGGTTCGATTTAATTGTCCTTTGGTCTTTAAAACAAACAGTCGCTGCAGTAAACACAGAGATACTTCGAAAACAAATAAGTAATCCTGTATATGAAAGGAAGTCTCCTTAAGGACGTATATTTTGCCTGATTTTTCATCTAGAAAACATTGAGGAATACCATTTTTGCATGATATTCGTACATCTTCTTGGAACTTGTATATTTATTAGTCATTAACAATAGAAATTTAATACAGTGAACTGAGTTTATAAGCGATACTAATTCACCTCAAGTTTGAGAGGAAATCGTTGGTAATTATCGAAAAGCTGTGTTGAACTTACAGGACTTTTTATTCTTCTTTTATTCCGTTTTTATTGGTGCTTTATGTCAATGGCAATATACGTTGTTAATATCATTTTCCCTGTACGAAAAAAGGAGAATATAATAGCAACCTAACCTTTTAGAGATGTATGGAAAGTTAAGAGTCAGTGAAAAATTCAGTGCCATAGGCGGGATTTGAACCACGGATCTTCAGGTTTGCGTCCAGCCGCCTTAATAATTAAGCTACTATAACCAACGTGCCGACATGACATTAAATTCTACAACTTAAACGTATTTTGTTAGAGCGGCTGGACGGAGACCAGAAGATCCGTGGTTCAAATCCCGGCTATGGCAGTGAAATTTTCACTCCGACTCTACTTTTCCATATTTTAGCCTGCACACGGCCAGTGTGAAAGAACAATTAATTTCTTTTGGCGATGGTTAAACATTTTAAAGGTGATCGCACCATAACGGCTATCAAATTTAATTTTCTTTGTATAGCCTAGCAAGTTATAAAGCTTCACATTTGATAAATATATACTCATGAAAAAATTAAAAAAAAACGACATGAAATACGTCGCAAATGCTTTACTCCACAGAAAGTACATTTCAATTTATTGTTTGTTTTATCGAGATCTCTATACTGGAGCAGTAAGATTTTGTCTGTCTCTTACAGTTTACCATTATGGTAATGTCCTAGCAATGGAGACACTTCTTACCACATTAACAGTTGAATCAAGATTTTCATTTCACTGGTTTTGTAAATATTTTAAGGATGTCGTACATTCATAGAACTCCTTGAAAATTTTTTTTCAGAGATTCCTTGAAAATGCTCCATGTTTATGAGGTCTGGGGTCGAGATTTCCCTGAATATTTACGTGTCACACCCTTTAAATATACTGAGTATTTAGCCGACTTTTGTTGTAAGAGCTTTGCTGTTGACAGATACAGAAATAAATAAATAAAAAGTGTGGTTGTGTATCTTGACTTTTAGTGATAGTCAAATGTTTAAAGAGCTAATCAGTATATGTCCGGACTAAACCAAGTAATGTATTGCTTTCGGAGAAAACTGTAAATATTCGTAAATACAAACAATTAACAAGGATTGTGTCTTACATACGTCCTGCGTTTTAACAACATCTACATTTTTGTTTATTAATATTTTTATGTCTCTTAGAGATATAAAGGAACATTCAGAACGAAGAGAACTTATGAAGATATTATTGAAATATTCAAGATATGCCCTTCATTTGTCATCAATTCACATTTCATATTTCATAAGTTAGTGAAAATAGTCCCTGTTAGTCTATAACAATAAAAAATACTGATAAATATTTTATATAAAGTGTAGTGTGAAGTACAGTAAGTGTATTTTCTACTTATTATGTACTTGGTACAGACAACAAAAGTAATTTACTTCATTAACTGTTCATTCTGTTTACTAACATATTTAGTTAACTTTATTACTCAACATTCATCATTTTAAATTATTTTTAATTTGTTAATATGGTAATGTGAATGACAAATGTAACGTGTACAGTTTTTGTAGTATTTATTGATTACTTCAGACTGTTTCTACTTTTTCTAACACGTACATAGCACATAAAGAATGTATTGTATTACACCAAACATTTGATAACAAGATTTTACCGTCAAAACTAACTTTGAGACTTGCTAAATAAAACATATATGTTACATTTACATGACTTTTTCTACTCATTGTCTTATTCTCATATCTACTTCATGTTATTACAGATAAATATTTATGTAAGTGTGTTATTACATATATCATTGTAGGTACAAGTGCAATAGGACAATATAGCAGTGTTTAAGTATAGTCAAATATCCATGAAACAGTCGTCAGGTGATGACTTTGAAATAACATTCTGTTTCCATAAGCAAGACAGGAAAACAAAAGACCGACGTCCCATTTGGGGAAAGTGTAAGTCTGGAGAATATAAACAAATAACAAGAAATATCTCGTAAATGATTAACTTTACAAAAATTTATTTGATGTAATTTCCATGTTTCATTGTAGTCTGCAGTTTTTTTGTTTTTTAAGTGTTGATCTATCTCTAGTTGTATAGCAATTATACAAAGGTCTATTACTAATAAAGAGGAATCCTCTGAATGTTTCCAGTATTTTTTGGTCAACCCATCATCAAATTATTTGAAATTATTGAAAGCTCCTAACTAGCGAATGTATGACAGTACATATATACACTAAAGCAGAAAGATCAGACCAGGATTTTGGATCTTCAATTTTTGTCCAACCATTGATAGTTCTTATTTCGCCAACAGATGCCACTAGATTAGATTCCCCAGTCAATGACGTCTAAAGTACTAAGAATAAATTGGACATACACTGAAGATAAGAGCAAGTCCTTAGTTCTTGAAACATATTCAGGTACAGTTTATAAATATGAGACAAAAGTTGTGCAATACATACAATTAAGATATTAGTATATTTATAACAAAACCAGAGGTCCTTTGGACTTAAAATTCTTTAGAAAGTCTTCACTGAACACATTTAGAATGTTGTCTTTCTAAAAACAAGTGAAATACGTGGGCTGTTCAATAAAGAATGATCATAATTTTTTTACGGTACAATTTTTCGCACTAAAATACAATCTTATTATACTCTGTTAGCATAATGTGAAACAAACACGCCATAGTAGTTTCATTGTTTGTACTACTGGTTCCCGCCTGTGAGAACAGGGCAAGTTCAGACATGTTCAGTATCGCCTACCACTGCTGTGGAGGTAACATGCAGATAAAGTTGATGTTAGAAGAAGATTCTGAGTTTCTTTCAAACGTATTCACTGCTGAAGAAACTCGGCTACATCATTTTGATCCTGAGAGCAAACTGCAAAGCTCAGTGTGGAAACCTCCTTCATCACCAACCTCCAAAAAAGCAAAAGTGGTTGCTTCTGCTAGAAAAGTAATGATCATCTCATTCTTTGATATTCATGGAATGGTTTATCAGCATGTTGTACCTGGACACACATCAGTAACTGGACAATACTACAGGGATGTCCTGAAAACATTGCAAGCCCACATCAGGCGCAAAAGACCACATTGCCGTGAAGCAGGCTGGATGCTGCACCACGATAATGCGTGGCCGCATATTGCGAATGTTGTTGCTGAATATCTTGCAAAAATCAATGTGAAGGGCATCCCTCCCCCTCCCTATAATCCGGATTTAGCCCCATGTAACTTTTTTCTATTCCCTAACTTGAATAAACGCCTTCGTGGGGGGTATTATCCATCATCAAAAGCAGTGGTGAGGGCTGCGGAGGCGATTTTGAAGGATCTCTTAAAAATGGTTTCCAGCATGTCTTTGAAGAATGGCAGTAACGCTGGCACAAGTACATCGCATCCAGGGATGACTATTTTGAGAAGGACCATCAAAATTGTGAGGATGAGTAAAGGTACGTTGTCAAAAAAATTGTGATCTTTCTTCATGCAGCAGCCCTCGTATGTTTAAGTTTGACAATGTGTTTTAAGATGTACAGAGGAAGATTTTATCTAGTATTTACACTTTACCAGTTATGTACATGTCTTCGAGAATGAACAGCACTTCTTTATAAGGTAGTCGGAGGTTTGCAGCATTTGTTAACAAATCTTTATGTTGTATCTTTGGAATATAAACAGAAATATCAATATTGGCATTTCCCAAAGTTTGTTTTTAAGTTATACTTTTAGGACACACATATACATGGTCCTTCTGACCAAAACATATTTGTATTCAGCCTCTTACGCATTCCTGCTGGAACTTTGGTATCCAATTTTGGTACAATACACTACTACCTCCACTTACTGTAAATATGTACCATATTTTGGGAATATTACAGGAGTTGAGCAAAATTCATTGGATGCAACTTCCCAAATACAGAAACAACCCTTTGCAAAATCATAATATTGACGAACTTTTTCTCTTCTTCCCGTTTTAAATATTTTCAGCCTTTCTTTGTAACATTTGATCAAGGAAACAAATTCTAAATTTATATAAAACACAAAACTAAATTCTTGTAATAGTCCCTGAACTTCTATTTATTCTGACTGAATTCTGTACAATTTTCTTTAAATTGTAGTTGATGAGATACAGACAAGGTCTTAGGACACCTTAATAGAGATATCGTTAAAGAGTGTTATTTATGTAAACTTATTTTTTCATTAACGATTTTCGAGATATTCTGTAATTATTCATCAGTTTTCAGTTTCTCAGTTTAGGTTTGCAAATGTTTTATATCTTAAAAACTCTAATCCTGTTTCTGATCTTGTCAAAAGGTAATAGCAATGGCTTAGCAATATTAAAGCTAACACAATGTTTAAATATTTAACTATATTGCTGCTGTTTGTACAACAAAGTGAGTAATGGAACAACTCCTTAAACGTATATTTCATATTTGTAACAGACGGACAAGTAAACCTTTGTGTAACGGTTGGTCGTGAGTCAATTTGTTATATAGCAGACCATGTTTTAGTTATAGGAATTGTCCGCTAGGGGAGAACCGACCGCTTGTTGCTGTCCAGAGAGGGCTCTACCTGTAATATCTTACACTGGGGAAGAGACTTTGTAGTTATTAACAAAATATGTGTAACAATTTGTAATTATGTTATTTAAATTCAGTTTAGATTTAACATTTCTTTGTTATTTGTAAACGAACCTTAGCTGAAGTATATATGGAGGCAATATCAAGTAAACTATTTATTGTGTGTGACAGAGGATGTGTCCTAAACTAGGACTGGGGATTTCGGCTAAATGATCCATTGACTTAATTCTAATTAGATTATGTCTTAAAACTAAGTTTTTGGAACTTCTTTTGAAAGCTATGCAACAACAACTTGGAGAAATTTATCAGGAACGAAAGGCAATAACTTAAACGTAAAAACCCTAATTTTGTAAACCTTTCTGTTCTTCAGTCGTGATTATGATGAACTGACATTACACTGTCTAGTCTTTGTCATACCTTATCTATCTTCAGATTTAATTGGAATAATCATTAGCAATATAATAATTACTATTTGGGTGTAAGGTTAATCTAGTAGCCATGTGAAATCTTAAGAATTCATTTTCGACTTTTTAAATTCCCTATGGTTTCTCATTTATACAAGCGTCATACGAAAATAGAGATCTTCCAACGACATTCCGGAATAAGTTATGTCCATTATTCTAAATGAAAGTATTTGAGTGAATGTAAAGTATAAGTAGTGAATATAAAACCTTTACCGAGATCTGACTTTGGTACAGAACTGTATGACCAAACCATGTAGTAAAATATTGTAATATTATGAAATAGAAGTTAACAAAAATATACAAACTCCCACCTTCAGAAATTTAACCTTAAAATAAACTAAATTGACACAGCCTTTTCTTATTTTTTGGAAAGCATTACTTTTCTATTGACCTCTAATAATTTCATAAAGCTAACTAATATGTAATATAGAAAACAAAATGCACAACTCTAATATTCTACAAATAGGTTCAGATTCATCGAAAGTCAAATCTTGTTATAAAGAATAATATGTGGAAGTTTATTTAGTTAAGGATTTTGAATCCTCTTTTGTTCTACTTTAATATCCAATAATTTTAAATCTTAAACACGTTACTCCTACTCTTGTAAACTAGTAAGAGTTCCACCAGAACTTAACTGAGCTGACACAATTTTTAACATTTAACTACGGCTTCTCGTATCCTCAACAAATTTCGTAATGAAACTTGTTCTGTACACTTCTTTTTCTCAGCAGATGTAATAAAAAGCCTTAGTGTTAGGGCGGATTCAGAGTGTAACACGTTAAATTTCTGCAGACGATCTGTTAGTTACAGTGATTGTCCGCCAGGAGTTTCCAACTGCAACCGAACTGGAATCGCTGTCCATAGATGGCTCCACAGGTAATATCTGGTACTGCGAATGAATGGATATAATTATTTACCAATTTTGATAACACACTTTAAATATGTTCCTCTCATAAAGCCAAGGTTTAAATTGTCTTTTATTTTCTTAAAACAAACAGCAGCTTAACTGATTACACGAATGCTTTCGAAAAAATAAATAATGCTCTCTGAGAAAGGAAGTCTCCTAAAGTGTATATATGTTGACCGGTTTTGCATCAGAGAGCGTTCAACATTTCAATTTATTTAGCCCCTTATGTTCAGTTTTTTTGGAACTTGAAGCTATATCGATCACAAAACCTGAATCTGTGTGTTCCTTAAGAATATTATTTGAGTGTGACAAGACTTGATAAGCATTATGCCCCAAGGTTGAAAGGAAGTCGTTGGTAAGAAATATTTGCCGCGTCGATCTCACAAGACTTTTTAGACCTCTTTATAATCCTTTAAACATAATTATTATTTTCCTTGCAAGAAAAGATTTAGCTTTATATTTAACAAATTTATTCTTATTGAACAATTCAAACAAATATCAAGAAATATCTCGAAAATGCTTTCAAGATTTTTATTGCATTTTTATTTAAATTAATTTAACGTTGCGGCATTTTCACAGAAATCCTTGAAAGCCCTTTTAAGCAAATCTCTGAAAGTGCTCCTTGTGTAACAGATCTGTGGTAGAGATTTCCCTGAATATTTACGTGTCACGTCCTTTAAATATACTGAGTATTTAGCCGACTTTTGTTGTAAGAGCTTTGCTGTTGACAGATACAGAAATAAATAAATAAAAAGTGTGGTTGTGTATCTTGACTTTAAGTGCTAGTCAAATGTTTAAAGAGCTAATCAGTATATGTCCGGACTAAACCAAGTAATGTATTGCTTTCGGAGAAAACTGTAAATATTGGTAAATACAAACAATTAACAAGGATTGTGTCTTACTTACATCCTGTGTTTTAACAACATCTACATTTTTGTTTATTAACATTTTGTCTGTCTCTTAGACATATAAAGGAACATTCAGAATGAAGAGAACTTACGAAGACATTAGCGGTTTATTTGTCATCAAAGCATCGTAAATATTTGCTAGTTTAACAAAATTGTTACAGTTAGTTTTAAAACATAAAAAGGCTTAACAAATATTTTATATAAAGTGATGTCTGAAGTACAGTAAGTGTATTTTCTACTTATTATGTACTTGGTACAGACAACAAAAGTTATTTACTTCATTCACTGTTCATTCTGTTTACTAACATATTTAGTTACTTTATTACTCAACATTCATCATTTTAAATTATTTTTAATTTGTTAATATGGTAATGTCAATGACAAATTTAACGTGTACAGTTTTTGTAGTATTTGTTGTTACTTTAGACCCTTTCTACTTTTTCTAACACGTACATAGCACATAGAGAATGTATTGTATTACACCAAACATTTGATAACAAGATTTTACTGTCAAAACTAATTTTGAGACTTGCTAAATAAAACATAAGTGTTACATTTACATGACTTTCTCTACTCATTGTCTTATTCTCACATCTGCTTCATTTATTAGAGATAAGTATTAAATAAAATGTATTATTACATTTATCCTTGTAAGTACAAAGGCAATACGGGAATAGATACATGTTTTATAATGTGCATTGCCTTCTCTTGAAAATATTTTTAATGTACTGTTTGCGAAGTTCTCTTGAAAGTCGTTACATTACATCTTTGTATCCTGCTGAACTACGCCTGACCTTTATGTTTGGGTTATGTTGCTTACAGACATTTAGAAGTGCATTTTCTAAAAAGCCTTTACCCTTTGGATTCAGAGAGTTAATAAATGTGTATTTCTGACGAATTCTCCCAGTTAAGTATTTAGATATAATAAAATACTTCACACACTTACTATAAGTACGTAATAGAGAATATAAAGCCTGTATGATCAAATCATGTAGTCAACATGTTGTAAAATTACAACATAGAAGTTGATTAAAATATACAAACTTCCACTTTCAGAAACTTAACCTTTACATAAGATAAACCTTTCCTTATATTTTGGAAAATATTATTTTTTCTTTTTTTTTAGCGAATGATTTTACATCAAAGTGCCTAATGTTTACTACAGAAAAACAAAATGTATAACTGTAATGAAATAGGCTCAGATTCATTCAAAGTCAAATCTTGAACAAAAAAGCGCAATATATGGCAACTTTATTTAATTAACAAATGTTTAAGCCTTCTTGATGAATAGAGTCAACATGAAAAATTCAATGCCATGGCCGGGATTTGAACCACGGATCTACTGGTTTCCGTCCAGTCGCTCTTAACCTTTGAGCTACCATGGCCAACGTGCCTTTCTGACATTAAATTCTCCAGTTGACTGATATATTTCCCCGGTAGACCACTAGGGGCTCTCGCATCCGAGATACACCGTTTGTGGCGACTTACTATCGTAAGTACTTAAGTCCCAGGCTTCATCATTTAACTCTAATTATTTTAGTTAATTGATGGAAATTAATACTTTCTCCACACTAGCCGTTGGCACGTTGGCCATGGTAGCTCAAAGGTTAAGAGCGACTGGACGGAAACCAGTAGATCCCTGGTTCAAATCCCGGCCATGGCATTCAATTTTTCATGTTGACTCTATCCATCAAAAATATCTTAGCCTATATACGGCTAGTGTGGAGAAATTATTAATTTCCATCAATTAACTAAAATAATAATGTTTAAGCCTTCTGTTATTCTGTTATTCTTTTCAATATCCAATACCTTTATATGTTAAAAACGTTAATCCTTCTCTCGTGAATATGTACGAATGGCACTAAAATGTAAAATACAGCATGAGCTGACCCAATTTTTAGCATTTAACTACGGCCTTCTTGTTTCTACAACAAAATGTGTAATTAAAATTCTTTTGTACCCCTTTTTTGAGCAGATGTAATAATTAGCCTTAGTGTAAGGGCCGACATAGAGTGTAACACATTAAATGTCTGGAGTAGACGATCTGTTAGTTACAGTGACTGTCCGCCAGGAGAGAAATACCAGTATCACCAACCGAACTGGAATTGCTGTCCGCAGATAGCGCCACAGGTAATATTTTATACTGAGAAGAAATATATGTAATTATTTACCAATGTTTACATCATATTATAAGTACGTACTTTGCATAAAGCTTCGACTTAATAGTTCTTTCTTACTTTAAAGCAAACAGCAGCTTTAGTGAATACAGCCATAAATTGGAAAGAATAAATAATACTGTGCAGGAAAGGAAGTATTCTAAAGTGTGTTTATTTTGCACATTTTTGCCTCTATAGAATGCTCCGCCAATTTCCCCCAATTTACCTACTTCGGGCAAGGGATCAGGTGGGAGAATTCAATCAAGTACTTGGGAGTCAAGCTGGACAAGGGCCTAACTTTTCGGGAGCACATACAAGAGCAAGCTCATCGGTCGTGTGGTGCCGTGGCATCACTATACCCTGTGCTTCGGTCTGCGATGTCTGTTCCCCTAAAGTTGCGCCTCTTTATGGCTCTGGTCCTCCCTATCATGCTCTATGCGTGCGAAGTCTGCGGTATGGCCGCAGGCTCACATCTAGTTCTGCTCCAACGTGCACAGAATAAATGTCTTCGGATTATTTATTCTGTTTGTACAAGGTTCCCCGTGAGATTACTTCACGAGGCTTCATCCCTCCGATATGTGGAGGATGAAATTAGGCGCCGGGAGACAAAATTCTTCGAGGGTTTGCCCCAACATCAGAGCGCCCTCGTCAGATCCATTGGGGATTATGTTCCTCGTGAGCGTCGCTTAAAGCGATACCGGTTACCCCGCATGTCTTGCGGTCATTACCGGTAACCACATGATCTCCATTCCAGCCTAAATTAAATTTCAGCTAATCCAAAATTGTTATTATGGAATATTCAAAATTATACATACCCTCTTCCTAGTTTATTAACTAACCCTCCAGCGGTGCTCGCTGTCCGTAGCACCCGGTTCATCATTCCCTGAGGAGCAAAAAGCTACCTCCCTACACTAACCCCACTTAAAATACACCCGTCATTCTGCAACATCCACATCCCGCCACTACGTGGTTAAGCTCTTCCCAGAGGAGGTACACGATTTGACCACCCTTCGGGCTGTTCCAAACAGCCTGCCAACATTGTGCTGCTGCTATAGAGTGCTCTTAAATTTTAAAATTACTTAGACAAATTAAAGTTTTGTTGGAACTTGTATCTAAAATGATCATTATAGTTGTAAATGTCTTTATACTAAGTTAGGAATTTCATTTGTGTCATACTGCCCACCTCGATGGTAGCGTACGTCAGGGTGTTGCCTATATAAGGCTTTTTCCTTATCCTGAAAGAAGGAATGTCGGGTATCTCTAAGCCCCAAGGACTCGCACTCATCGGAGCATTATTTTACCCATTTCTCCCATTAACCTTGTGACAGAGAGAAGCATGACTTCCTCCAAGATCTCCCATATCTCTGTCTCTTAACAGAACCATTAATGATGTACAGTTCTCCAGGACCTTCATACATCTTTTTGACACTCCCGCTGTTTCTGTTATTTAGCTCTTACTCAATTCACTTCTCCACATCCTGACAATTTGCCATTTTATATCATTTTATTTCACCTTAAGTTTAGTTTTATTGCCGGACAAAACTGTCCACCTAGTAGTATTTTAAGGAAAGACTATCTTAATCTTATAAAATCTGAATAAGATCTGACATCAAATGTGAATAAATGGCTTCGTAAATTTCAAATAAAAAGTGATAGTAACCCAAAAACCTGTTCAAGTAACTCTCTCTCCTTGATAAAATTCATATACATGGTACTTTGACAAAATATATATTCTCTTTAATCTCTAGTACGTTCCTGATACAATACAATAACTATAATAGAATAGGAGTCGAGCAAAAATCATTGGATAAAACTTCCTAACTGTGGAAACAGTCCTTCGCATTAACTTAATTGTGACAGCCTTTTTCTCTCCTTACTTTTTTAATACTTTTCATTAAAGAATTGCTATTTCATAACATTGGTGCTTTAGCTTTTATTTGTTTGGCATTTCCACATTCAAATGCAGACGTTGAGAGAATTTTCTCTATGGTTGGTGACATTACATGCAAGAAAAAAGTTAGGTTGTGTTCCTCAATGGTAGCAGCTTTAACAAGGATCAAGCTGGACATGAGGGATTCAAATAAAGTGTGCAGTGACTATCCAGTGAAGGGAGAAATGCTCAAGCTATTTAATGACAATACTGGACACCGATTCAGGTCCTCCTAAGGTACTAGGCCTCTTAGAAGCTCCATTGGAGGAAGAGGATTTTCAAGAGTAGCTACCATCAGGACATCAAACCAAACTGCTATAGGACATTCTTCAATATATAAATGGTAAATCAAGTATCTTTTTATTTTAAATTGTTAAAATCAGTTTAGATTTTGTTTTCTAAAAAGTAGGGCGCTTTATGTAAAGTAGGGATATTTCACTTCAACAACCTGGCAACACTGAACATGAACACTGCAATATCTTTGTCTAAATGGACGCAAAGCATTTTTTGAAACTCGTATTGAATATCGGATTTGTTCCACTGTCATTCCTTTCTCAATTGTTATCAACAAATATTCTGTACAAGATTATCTGAATGACAAATTATCCTGATAATGCTTCTCTAGCTA
Source organism: Mantis religiosa (assembly GCA_030765055.1). Lineage (NCBI taxonomy): Eukaryota > Metazoa > Arthropoda > Insecta > Mantodea > Mantidae > Mantis > Mantis religiosa. The sequence goes on from JAUKNK010000132.1 coordinate 3,142,286, forward strand.
TGTAAGCAGTATCTAACTGTTCCAATGGCAAATCATTACCAATAAATCTTTGCTGCAAGTTGAAAGTTTATTTTAATGTATTTGTATTTAAGAAATAGCAAGAATGGTATCCATTGCAAAAAGGTTGATACATACTGGCATAAGCCAAGTGAAAGCTGAATTAAAAAGTGTTTGATATTTTATCATATATAATTATCTCTGCTTTGTTTTCCATAATGTTGTTCATATTGGCTGTATACTATAATATGTGTCTTATGTTAACTTTTGTACATATATATGCTATTAAACGTTATACCGCTGGACATGTTCAATGTTCACAGCCTTTTTCTGGCTACAAGTGAACCTACTGAACGCATATCAGTCTAATCTAATGTAAACTGTTATAAAGTAATCTGCATCACATTAATGTGGATAAACGTTGCTATTAATTTTATGTAGTTACATGAGAAAGCAGTAGACTAAGTGTTTGTGTACACTAAGTAATGATTTTGTAAATGTATTCCCTCGGCGTGGCTTGGCAACGACTTCATTGTTTAGCGCTTGACGTATTGGAAAATCCAAGCAAAAGTGAAATATGTCGTCAATTGTTTACCCCTCCACATAAAGTGTTTCATTCTTTATGCAATAATATTTTTTTTATGTTACGGTTTGTCAGTTATACATGTGTCATGAGGAGTTCTGAAGATTTCCGAGAAAATGTAATACATACCGACTTGCCGTTCTCAAAAAATATTTTAAAGATACGATATTTTAGTACAAATCTTTGAAGAATTTGTTTAATGGTTTACCCTGTATGTAAATATTTGAAAAGTATTGTAGGAAGGTGCTGAGTGTTTTACTTTTGGGGTTATAATAACCGTAGGAGATAAACAAAATCTCGATTAGCGATAGAACAAGGGAGATTATACAAACAAATGAGGTCTTACAGGGAGATCCGTTAATGTGGCCACAGCAGACACACACGAAGACCTTGCAGTATACAGATAACACGGTCAATTGATCCAACAATAAAGAACAGTTGAAGGTGACTGCAGGTTTCGGCCAAAGAAAACGACTTCAGTATGAAGAAAAGAAAAACCGTGCACGTGATATTCAAAGAGAGAGAAGAGAAGCGAAGAGGGGAAATATTAAATTTGTTGAAGATAAACTAAACCTAGTCAAGCGTCACAACTATCTAGAAATACTATTACAGTCAATATCCACATTAAAGAAAACGCAGTGGCAGTCCTCGAACGCTAAGTCATATCGGACGATGAATGAAATGATGTTCAAATAAGTCCAGAGTCCATGGAGCTTAGAGTTACCAGTCAGGATAACGGAAAACCCCGCTGAAAACCTTATCCAGGTAAGTCACCCTAACCGATATTCGAACTCGGTACGCCTTGAACGTGAGGCGGGCGCGGCCGGATCTCTTTCCTATTTAACGTAAAAATCACATCAGTCATCACTTATAGACTTCAAACGAATATAACAGATCTAGCTGGACGTGTGTTCTTTTGGTGTTCTTCAGTAACCTTAAGATTTTCCTCCAAAGATAATTTATTACGTTTAGAACTCATTTTACAGAATTTGTGTACACACAGACTATGCTTTTAAAATCACAAAAGTTCACAGTTTTCTTCCACTCGTACTTGATCAATTGTAACGATGAAACTGAGAATGAACATATCACAAAACAGTTGTACCCTTACCGTGTGTGATGGAAGATAGTTGAGAGAGTTAATGATTTGTTTTCTCTTTTCCTCAAAGTAGGTACTACAATTTATGACTTTATGGTTCATGGAACTTGGGTGCAAGTACAGTCGCACTCAAAGTTATTGCACTTTTTAGAATATAATGTTGTAACCCATTACACATAAAGTAATCCGTTTTACTCACGCTATTTACACAAAATGTTCCCGAGAAGTATTTCCGTTTACTCGTTAGACAGTTTTACGCCTTAGAGTATAACCTTACAAGTGAAGTTGCTCCGTTACGAGAATTATTTTCTGTTTTTCCAGGTTTTCGTCATATAACTGGTCCGTTTTAGGGAGGTTTTACTGTATATGGTAAGATTTCTACTGCACGAAGGTCATGATGAACAGAGTTTGGTCTAATAACTCAGTCTTATGGTGACTCGTTACTCATTATAAAATTGTATGACAACACATTCGATATTCCATCATCTGTAAATTAACTACACTTTTAGAGTTATAACGAACGATTTCCTCTTCGAGTTGAGGTTTATTGGACATAGTAATGAGGGAAATATTCAAATTAATATTGTTATTAAAAATTATGTTAATGGTGTAATTCAACTGGCATTTGTGAATGATCAATAGAAAAGTTTTTAATTGTATTTATTGACGGGAACACATTGTTGAGGCGCGACGGCGTGAGGGACGAGTTCAAAGTGAGATGGACAGTGCAGTGGGGAGATAAAAGCTCTTCGACACGGTGGGGTGAAGGAGTCGCATTGCTGCAGAGTTAGTCTTTCTTCTAGCGCCGTCTTGATTATTTGAGAACATTCCGGATGGTGAGTAACTATAAAGGGAACCTCCAGCCGCCACAGTCAGTTGGTAGTTAGACGCGTGCGTGTGAACAGATCTAAAAGTGAACTCTTTTGTGGTCGATGGCCTTCAAAGTTGTATATGTGTGTGATGTAATTGTGTTTCTACGGAAATAAAGAGTAACTTTTAGTGTTTGTAACTTGTACTTTTAGTTTCACGAACCCACAAACTTACATCACTAATATAACTGGTTACAAATTCCAAAAAAAGCATTTTGAAATGTTAAATTCTGTAATAAATAATAAACCCATGCTCAATTGGAAGAAATGTCTACACACATAGTTAATTTAGAAGCCCTTCTTTCATAAGCACAGTTAAGCTTTACTGCGATATTGCCTGCATATACATTACAGCATTCGTTCTACTTCAAGGAACAAAGAGCAATTAAATTTAAGCTACATATAAACAACTTAGTTAGAATATATTACACAATTTCATAAAAAAAATACAAAGAATCTTCCCCAGTGTAAGATATTACAGGTGGTACCCTCTCTGGACAGCAACAAGCGGTCGGTTCTCCCCTGGCGGAAAAATTACTATAACTGAAACATCGTCTGCTATATAACAAATTGACTCACGACCAACCGTTACACAAAGGTTTACTGTCCGTCTGTTACAGATATGCAGTAAACATTTACATGGAATACGTTTGTAGACTTTTGGTTTAAGTTTTAAGTTTCAATGCTATATATATGAGCTTTCGCAAGTTCAAAGCGGGATTAACGTTTTTAAACCATAAAAGAATTGGAACATTCAACTGGAACGAAAGAATACGTAGAAAATCGTTAGCGATAAAAGAAGTTTAAAAAATAATTATAATAATATTTATGTTCTTTCTGTGTCACAACTTCTTGTCTGTATCTAAATGAGCTACAAGATAAAAAGGATAATTTGCTAAACTTATTTTATGTAACTGGCGATTTTCGAAGCATTTTATATTTCTAGTGTAATTCTCCAATAACCTTATGTATTATTCTCTTAACTTTATAAGAATAACGTTGGAATTCAAAAGGCCACATGACCTGACTTTATTTTTAACATATAACTATATCCTTTTTGTGTTTCAATCGAAATTAATAATGAGACTTCCGCAACATTTATTTTAAACTTGGAACAGACGTAATACAAATCATACTGGAAGAGCGGATTGAGAAAGTAGTGTGAATATATCACATTAAATGTAATTTTTATATAGCAGAGAATCTTTAGTTACAGTAATTGTCCACCAAAAAATAAATTTCAAGTGGACAGTAAGGTAGTTACCGACCGTAAAGTAGTTGCTGAGTAGAGATGGCTCCACCGGTCATATTCTATACTGACTTAGTAAATATATATTTAGTTGTGATGTTTTAAAAAATATACTTTAACTACGTTCTTAATATGCTGCTTGAATTTTATTACTCTTTATTGCATAGAAATAAACGGTTGTTTGGTTGAATACAGAGAAATTACTGAAGGAATAAACAATTAGATTGGGAAAGGAAGTCTTGTAAAGCAAGTATATCCATATGCTTTTTCGTATCTGTAGGGCATGAGTTCATTGTGCTATTTTCAGTTTTGTTTGGTAATTTCTGTTGGAGCTTATATCCTATTATACTGAACCTTATATTTGGAAACGTTTCTCCTGTTCATTCACAAATGCCATGTGAGAATACTTCAGAAAATCTTCCAATCTACAAGAAATTTAATTATTATTGAAAAATTAAAAGAAGGAACTAGGATTTTTGCATCTGTACAATTCACGTAGTATTTGGTAACAGTTTAGATGTTTTAAATGTTTCTATCACATACATAGCACATACAGAGAATATTACATTCATAATAGACATTTGGTAACAAGACTTTACAAGTATAACTCACTTTAAGGCTTCCTAAATAAAACGTATGTGTTACAGTCACATGACTTTCTCTACTCATTGCTCTTTTCTCATGCTTACTACATATTATTACAGATAAATGTTTATATGACATTTATTTTACATATATCCTTATATACAGGAGAATACAGCAGTGTTCAAGTGATAGTCAAATATTTTAGACTAGTCATGATATAATGACCAGGAAATAATGTTCTCTTTGCATAAACAAGCAAAGATAGGGAAATACTGACCTCCCATTTGATGAAACTATAAATATTGGAAGACTGAAATAATAAATGTATTTAATACAATTTGCATGTTCCAACATATTCTACACTTATTGCTTTGTAAGTTTAGATCTATCTCTTGTAATTTAACAGTTAAACAAAGGTCTATTAATAATGAGGAGGAGTTCTGATAACATTCTCATACATTTTAGGTTTAACAAACATCAAATTATTGAAAGCTGTCAGTCTCTAATGTATGGTAAAACATACACATACTGAAGTACAAAGATCACTTCATAGATTTTTATGTGCCAGCTCAGAACAACGTTGGAACTTAATGGTTCTGCCAACAGATGTCACTAGTTTAGATTCTCAGAATGTCAAAAGTACAAAGAATCAGTTGGACATAAGTTGAAGGTTAGGACATTCCTTACTCCATGAAACATGTTTCATTGCAATTTTTAGTTTATAATGTTTAGTATTTCAAATCCAACTTAAGTTTATAAATTGTTAATATATCACTGTTTACTAACATCCCTACTCAAATGTAATGGTAACGCATTATTGACAAAATGTGAAACAATGACACAGAAACACAAGTTAAAATATTTAGAGGTAACAAATTTATCTACGTCTTCTCAAGATATGATTATACAATGGAATACTCCATGATGTACTCTTTTGTATTCCAAAACAGTGTTTTCAAGTGAACAAAGAGTTGTTCAAATTAACAAACTACACACAATATTGCCCTCTCTGTTTATTATTATGACTATTTTGATTTACAATTCTAATAATATGTAAATGCTTAAGTATGTTACATTAATTTGACTTGTTTTCATTAATGTAGTTACTTTGTAAGAGGAGCTGTTAGGGAAGCAGTTTGTAGAGAGGGAAAAGAGTTGTTCAAATGTTTTGTTTTGTTGAAAATGTTCCCGTTGTATCCTTGGAAGATGCTGCACCAAGTTTGGTGTGTAACCCAAGTTTTATATTTCATTTATGTTGTGTACAAACACACACAGCAATATTTCCTAAAAATTCTTTATTTTATGGATTCATCAATTTACAAAAGTATGTCGCTAATAAACTCTCGCGATCCAATTTTTTCTAGAATACAATACTTGATCTACTGACACTAAGTATGTAGCAGAGAATGTAAGACCTGTACCGAGATATGACTTTGGTACAAATCTGTATGAACAAATCATGTAGTCAAAATGTTGTACCATTATAAAATGGAAGTTTATATAAATATTCGACGAACTTCCCAACTCCAGAAACTTAACCTTTACATAAGAGAAATTCTGAACATTTTTCTGAAAATATTTTCACTATTTGATTCTATGTTTAACGTATTTGAATATAACATCTGTCGATATGTGTAAACTTCTGGAAATAGTCTCTGACTCATTCTGACTGATTTTCCTGTAATTGTCCGTAGCTTGTAAATCATAACATATGGACAAACTTTTAATACATCATAGTACAGATTTAGTATTCTCTAATTAATATTTTCAAAGCCTTCTCTCCTTGTTGTTCGAATATCCATTATCTTTATATCTTAAAAATGCTACTCCTATTCTTGTACGTTCATAACAACATTCGAATTTGAATGGTAGCATCAACTGTCGCAATTATTAAAATTTAATATTACACTTCTTGTATCTACAACGAAATGGATAATGGGACTACTATTGTAGAAGTTTATTTTACGTTTGGAAGAGATGGAGAGATAAGTTCTAGTTTCTAGTAGAAGAGCGGGTTGTGAAAGTAATGTGAGTGTTACATACTAAATGCATTTGTTTAACAGCAGACCATGTTTTAGTTACAGTGATTGTCCGCCAGGACAGAAATTTGTTGGAAGGTAATGAAATTGACAACAGAACGCGAACTGCTGTTCAAAGATGGCGCCACCGGTAATATCTAATCCTGAGGACGGAAATGAGTAATTATTTAGAAACCTTTATAGCACAATGTCAAAATGTTGCATATGTACAGCTTAGATTTATTTGCTGTTTACTGCGTCAAAATAAGCAGTGCCTAGAGTAAAATTGCAGGTAATATTGAATGACTAACATACTGTGTGCGAGAAAGGAAGCATTCTATATTGAATTTATCTAAAAGTTTCCGGCATTAATATTTATGTCCAACGTTACCTAATTCTCCACCATGATTGGTGCATGCTTTGGCGATTGTCCATTAATACGGAGAAAAGCCAAGCGATATTGTTCACCAAGCGCCGCTTTCCCGCCAATTTCTCCACATTCACCTACTTTGGGCAAGGGATCAGGTGGGAAAATTCAATTAAGTACTTGGGAGTCAAGCTGGACAAGGGCCTAACTTTTCGGGAGCACATCCAGGAGCAAGCTCATCGGTCGTGTGGTGCCGTGGCATCACTATACCCTGTGCTTCGGTCTGCGATGTCTGTTCCCCTAAAGTTGCGCCTCTTTATGGCTCTGGTCCTCCCTATCATGCTCTATGCGTGCGAAGTCTGGGGTATGGCCGCAGGCTCACATCTAGTTCTGCTCCAACGTGCACAGAATAAATGTCTTCGGATTATTTATTCTGTTTGCACAAGGTTCCCCGTGAGGTTTCTTCACGAGGCTTCATCCCTCCGATATGTGGAGGATGAAATTAGACGCCGGGCGACAAAACTCTTCGAGGGTTTGCCTCAACATCAGAGCGCCCTCGTCAGATTCCTTGGGGATTATGTTCCTCATGAGCGTCGCTTAAAGCGATACCGGTTACCCCGCATGTCTTGCGGTCACTACCGGTAACCACATGATCTCCATTCCAGCCAAAATTAAATTTCAGTTAGTCCAAAATCTTTATTCTGGAATATTCAAAATTATACATACCTCCTTCCTAGTTTATTAACTAACCCACCAGCGATGCACGCTGTCCGTAGCACCCGGTTTATCATTCCCTGAGGAGCAACAAGCTACCTCCCTACACTAACCCCACTTAAATTACACCCGTCATTCTGCAACATCCACATCCCGCCACTACGTGGTTAAGCTCTTCCCAGAGCAGGTACACGATTTGACCACCCTTCGGGCTGTTCCAAACAGCCCACCAGCATGGAGTTGAGTTAATATTTGTGAACTATAGATTATTTTGTAATAATTGCTTGGTCATGTCTGTTGTGTTGGAACTTGTATGCAGTTATGATGGAAAAACAATTCATTCATTCAAGCAGCTGGCGGCTGACTGAGGGTCAGCACGACGTGTGCCATTCGTGTACCTGACCCACAAGGACTTAACCACTTAATGACAGGATAAGAGGGGTTTTGTAGGGTGGTGGTTTAAGATTAGGTAGAAGAAATGAAGGGAGGTAGCCGTAGCTCCTCATGGTAACCAACTCGGATGCAGCGCAAGTGTGCACCGCTGGTGTGAGAATATTTTAGGAAGAGTTTAATTTAGAAAGTCTATTAATTTCAAACAGTAATAATTTTAGGTTGAAATAAGTAATCTATTGTTACCGGGTGTGCCCGCATGCCATGCGGGGAAGCCGGTATAGCTTGTAGCGTCTTTGGGTTGTTCTGTAGTTCCCTAGAGACCTAACCAGGGCGCTCTGATATTGAGGCAAACTCGCGTAGAATTTTGTGGCCCGGCGCCTAATGACATCTTCCACATAGTGGAGAGATGAGGCTTCATGAAGGTATCTCACGGGAAACCTCCAGCAAACAGAATAGATGGCCCTAAGACATCTATTTTGTACACGCTGAATTTGTCGCAGATTGGGTCCTGCGGCCATGCCCCAGATCTCACAAGCATAAAGCATGATTGGAAGAATTATAGCCTTAAAAAGGCGCAACTTAAGGGGTGTCGGCATTCCTGAGCGCATCATGGGGTATAAGGAAGCCAAAGCTCCGCACGCCCGATGAGCTACCTCCTGGATGTGGCCCCCAAAAGTTAGGCCCTGGAAAAACAATTGGAAATGGTGTACTATTTAGTCACGACTTTACGAGAAGTAGACGATTTCAGTTCTATAAGAACTTTGTCAAAAGACCTGCTACAGTTGATAGTTTGGTCTGCAGATTTACATGTCACGTCCTTTAAGTTACTGAGGAATTAACCGACATTTGGTCTACTGTCAGAGTACATATCCATTCGATGTGGCTTGATACTTTATTTCCTCCCAGATTTCATCAGCTGTAATAACTTAATATAAATATTCTGTAACAATTAACATTAACTTTAGAAACACTTGCTTAATAGAGGTTATTTTTGCTTAATAAAGGAAAAAAAAATTAAATAAATGTATCATGTTTCCATTTAAAACACGAAGTCATTCTTGTTGAACAAATTTTATGGATGTGTTGCATTGAACCCTAAATTTTGCGGTAAATATATATATATTTTGATGTTATCTCAATCCAGGGAAAACTTTTTATAAAAAAGTTTTTTTTTCTGTGTGAACAACAAAACTGAAAAATAATAATTCGTTGAACACTAAATTTTAGATCAGCATCTTCCAAGTGTTGAGAAAAATTTTAACAAAATCTCTATATCCGGAAATTAATATTTAAAACAAAAGAAAATCATTTTGTCAGAAATATCTTTAATGACATTAATTAAGTGCAAATCTTTACAAATGTACATGACAAATTTCCAATTTCCCAATACTCTTATATTCTAAAACGCTAATGTTATTTTTGAGTTTGTGAAAAGTCACTAGGAATAACTTTGGAATTTCTAAACTGACCCGGTTATTTAACATACAAGGGTATGTACAAGAAAATGGGTAACAAAACACTTCCGTAAACGTTTATTTCAAATTTGTACCAGATGGACAAGTAAGTATACCTTGTATACTTTGTTATACAATTTAAAATGTACACGACATTCGTCATGATAATATTTTAAAGATATGGCATATTAATAACAAGAATTAGGGTCATTTTTAATAAGATCAATATTTTCGGAAACACTCCCCGTAAATGTTAGTAAATGTTGAGGGGTTTGAAAATATACATTGTAGGAAGGTAAAAGACACGAGAGGTGTGTCACCGTATAGCAATGTGTCATTTGGTCTCCTTTGTCACGGACACATCTTGGTGTTTACAACTTAATCAAGTATTTTGTGTTTATTTCTATGGTCAATATAATTTAGCAAATGTGTAGTTTATGTCCTATTAAACTGAACTACATGTATATATACCCCTTCCTTTCACTGCTAATATACATTATCAAGTCATACTATGTGATTGTTCATTTTGTAGACATTCAACAATTCTGTATAACGTCCATTTACACATATACATATCTTACTTTGTAATGAAATTGTTTTCTATATTTTATTTATTAATATACTTCGTTAATAAGAGACGTCAGAATGTCCAAATTACTTTCAGTTCCAGTAGGAGAGAGAGAGAGAGAGAGAGAGAGAGAGAGAGAGAGAGAGAGAGAGAGAGAGAGAGAGAGAGAGAGAGAGAGAGAGAGAGAGAGGGTGTGTGATAGTAAAAAAATTTTTAATAAAAATCAGGATTGACAAATGATATTTAATGTAGCACATTAAAGAAATTTGTTATATAGAAGACAATCTCTACTTATAGTAATTGTCGACGAGGGGATATTACAAAACAAAGGAATTGCTGTCCAGAGATGGCTCCACTGATAATATTCCATAATGCGGAAGATTATGCTGAATTATTTACAAAGTTTTATAACATACGACAATCGTTTTCTTCCCCTACAACTAGGATTTAACTATTCTTTATTGTGTTAAAATAAACAGGGGCTACAGCTAACACAGAGATTAACTTAAATGAATTAGTTATTGTGTGCTAGAAGGTAAGTCTTCAGAGATAAGTATATGATATACCTCTTTCGCGTCTTTAAAGCATTCATTCGACGCTTGTCACTCGAATGCTCGGCATCGCCCGTCTCGAGTTCTTCCAGTGCAGTCCATTCGTCGAGAGAAGCAGCATTCTAGACCGGTTGAGCCAGTTCTTCAGGGCACGAGCACGTGGACTGCAAAACGCGTGCTCTGGAGTGTGCCCATAAAGGAAGCAGCAGCCCGGCGAAGCAGTGCATTCTCTCTGCGCAGCGTAGCCTGCGCAACAGCCTTCTTCTGCAGGCACAGCAGCGCCTGCCCTCTTCCAGCCAGCAGAGCCTTCTCCTGCACTGGCAAGCAGCAGCAGCCCAGCCAACCCTCTCCTAGCAGACTTGCTAGAGCTAACGCGACGAGCAGCAACTCCAGAGTCCAGAGGAACACAGTACTTGGGACCGACAGACAGACAGACGAAACTGCAGGCCCACAAGGTCAAAGCCAAGGGTCCCGACTTAGGTTGGGACCCGGGGTCACCCCCAATCGGCGCGTGTAACAGCGCTCGACCCTCTGTGGGGAGCCGGATGGCACCTGCTACAGACTCAGACAAGCCAAGTACCAGCCGCCAGGTAAGTCCTGACGAGATGACTAGTAGAACCTCTGCATCCTCATCCTCTTCCGGCCCACGGGTGAACCTCGTGAAGGCCAAGGCCCAGGCACAAAAGAAACAGAAGAAGGCCTCCCGCCCTCTTAACCAAGGGATAGCTGTCCCGATCTCTCCAGTCCCCAAACCAGGGAGCTCCAACACCATCACCCCTCTCCAGGGCGTCTCAACTCCCCCACCGGAGAGCGACACAGACGCCGAAGGTTTTGTCACCGTGCAGGGAAGGCACAAGAGGCCCTCCGGTTCGAAGCCGGAGGGTGCTGCTCCCGGCACCCCTGCAGTGCATGCGGACGCCAAGAGCTCCCGCACGCAAAAGGCGGCCAGAATCCCGCCAATTGTGTCGGACCCGTTCCCCAACCACATAAAGGTTATGAGGGAACTGAGGGCCAAGCTCCAGGCTAGCTTCCAGGCCATCGGTTTTCCAAGTCGGGTGATCATAAAGACCACGACCCCGGAGGACCATGAAGCCGCCAGGGGGGTGCTGCGCGAAGCGGGGATAGAATTCCACACGTTCTCGCTGCAGCGACCTAACCTGGTGCGCAGAGTCATCCGAGGTCTCGGATCTGACACCGACCCAGAGGACATAAAGGTGGGCCTGGCGGAAGAACACGGCATTACGCCGCGTACCGTGGTCCAGCTGACCAAGCAAGTCCGCGAGGAAGGCAAGGAGCCCGTAAGGACTCCCATGCCACTATTCCTCGTAATAGTAGAGAAGGAGGGCGAAGGTCTTCCCAAAATTGATGAGGTGTCCCACCTCTACAACACCAAGATCAGAATCGAACCGTACCATGGCAGAGAGGGGCCAGCCCAATGCTACAGGTGCTTGGGCTTCCACCACTCGAGCCATGCGTGCGAGAGGAAGACCGCCTGCATACGATGTTCAGGCCCTCACCACGTCAACGAATGCCCGAACCCCAGAGAGGAGAAAAAGTGCGCAAACTGCCGAGAGGCCCACATAGGCATCTACGGCGGCTGTCCCGCTAGACTGCGAATAGTGCAGGCAAGACAGGGCAGGAACGCAAACAGGGAGCCAGCACAAGTTCGGCCTGGAGTCAGTTTTGCCCAGGCGCTGCGCATACAGGAACAGCTGCTGCAGCAGGCCGAGGCAAGCCAGATTCCGGCAGCGACCCAGCCAGTAAGCTCTGGAACTACCGCCAAACAACCACCAGCTGCATCTGCAGCAAAGCCACAGCGGCCTCCTCGCCAGAAGAAGGCCACCGCAGCCCGGCGGGAGAAACCGCCGGCAACTGCGGCAGCAACGGCCGGGCAACCAGCCCAAGAACCTGCGGGGAGACAGAGCGGCCCTGCTGCCACTGCTCTCCCCCCTCCACCAGCTCCAGTTACAGTGGCTTCAACAGCCAATGAGAGAGAAGCACCCCTCGCTACAACACCTGCGCCGATTTGGGACACTGGCGTCTCAAACGAGGACTTAGCGGAGTTCCATGAGCTTTCTGCCTGGTTCGCCGAACTGATTCATCGCTCCCTCCCCAATCTGAGGCGCTGCAGGGAGCAACTGACAGATCCCCGCATCCCTGCTCTGCAAAAGCACAGCATTGTGCAACAGACTGCACGGCTCCTCTTCCCTGACTCCAGCTCGTAAATGGCGTTGAGAAGAACTCAGCGAACATTGAGAGCCGCGTTCTGGAACGCAAACGGAGTCCGGGAACAGAGACCGGGCATCTTGGAGTTAGTAAGTGACCACGGGATTGACCTCCTTATGGTATGCGAAACGCATCTGCATGCTGGTGTACAATTTAACCTGCCAAGTTACGCCGTCCACCGAGCCGATAGAGTCGGCCGGCGGGGCGGCGGTACAGCTATATTCATCAAAAATCACATCACCCATACTCCCATTACCATCCCCCCGCTTCAACACTTGGAGGCGACCGCCATAAGGCTCTCCTTGGGCGGTTCAGACCTAGTGCTTGTGGCGGTGTATGACCCGCTCAACCATCCCTTCTATGAAGCGGATTACAGGGCACTCCTAAACCTAGACCACCGAGTGTGCATAGCCGGTGACTTCAATGCCAAACACCCAGGATGGAACAGCCGAACCCAGAATGATAGGGGAAGGAGCATCTACCGCTTCATCTGCGGAGACCCAACCCTTCATGCGCATGGCCTGCGGGGTCCAAAGCACTTCCCGCCTCGTGGCAGGGCGGACGTCATAGATTTCGCAATCACCAAGAACATTCCATTTCATCTGGACCTCACGGCGGTGAATGCTCTGGATTCTGACCACAACCCAGTTGTGATCAGTTCAGACGTTACCGTCGCAGCTCTGGCAACGGCTGACTGGGTGGATGAAGTCGACTGGGATGCCGCCATTCTTCACATCCAAAACTCCGTGGAAGCCTGCCCTCGAATCGACTCTGTGGAGTCACTCGAGGCGGCAGCCAGGGAGTTCTCCACATCCATCCTCAACGCGGTACGTGCTCACACACACCGCATCCCAATAGACACGCCAAACCCCACAGATATCCCAGGACCCATCAAACAACTCATAAGGGCTAAAAACGCCGTCAGAAAGCTGTGGCAGAGATTTCGCCATCCCAGGATAGGAGAAGTACACCAGAGGTTCAAATCCCTGGCAAGACGACTCCTAAGAGCACACCGCAAAGAGGCCTGGGAAAACATGTTAAGGCAAACCAATCTCCAGGAGAGAAATCCATGGCGAATAGTCCGTAGCCTGCGGAAAGACAAAACCGTACACCAGCATCCCCTACATAGCCCTAGAGGTCGACTCGTCTACGAGTCGAAAGAAAAGGCAGAGGCGCTAGCAGATTATCTGGAGGCTCAATTCCAACCCAGGGTAGAGCCAATGGACGATGACCATGCTGACCTCGTGGAACAGGTGGTGGAGGACTTCCTAGAAGCTCCGCCCCCTGACCACGAGGAGTTCCACATTCCCATCGTTACCCCTAGAGAGTTAGCGACCACGCTTAACTCTCTAAGAACCAACAAAGCACCTGGGCAGGACCGTGTGGCAGCGGAAATGCTCAAGCACCTTCCACGAAGAGCCGTGATTCACTTAACCCGGATTTATAACGCGTGCCTATACATGCGCCACTTTCCAGCTATCTGGAAGGAGGCGCGCGTGGTGTGCGTTTTAAAGCCGGGGAAAAATCCGGTTTTTCCTTCCAGTTACCGATCAATCAGCCTTCTCCCAGTTTTATCGAAGGTATTCGAAAAACTGCTCCTCTCCCGGCTCCTTCCTCATCTGGAGGAAAGGGGCCTAATCCCGGAACACCAGTTTGGCTTCCGTTCTGGCCACTCCACGACCGAGCAGCTACTGCGATTTGCCGAGAAGGCCTCCCTGGGTTTCCAGGAAAGGTCTAAAACGGTAGCAGTGCTGCTCGACGTGGAGAAGGCATTCGCCACTACCTGGCATGAAGGACTCATTTACAAACTCCTGGAGCATGAAATTCCCCGTCCATACATTTCCTTGGTGGCCGGTTTCCTCGGAAACCGAAGCTTCCGAGTAAAGATGGAGGGGAAGCTATCCACCGAGCGGCCCATTGGCGCTGGAGTACCGGAAGGCAGCGTGCTGTCGCCGGCGCTCTTCGCAGCTTACATGGCCGACATCCCAACTCACCACAACACCCAGACCTGTCAGTATGCGGACGATCTCATGATCTTCGCAGTCAATAGGAACACACGGTACAGCTACCGGCAAATCCAAACCCAGCTCCGGGCCATTGGCGAATGGAGCGCAAAATGGCGAATGGCAATTAACCCGGAGAAGAGCTCTGCTATTCTCAGGCGAAAACCATAGCCAACCGGTTGCAGCAGAACTTCGTTTTACGGCGCCGTCGAATCCCTTGGGTGCAAACGGCGAAGTATCTCGGGGTGACGCTGGACCGTAAGTTAACTTACGTTCCACACGTCAAGGGCAAGGTCCAGCTGGGGCACGTCGCACTCCGGAGCCTATACCCTATCTTCAGATCAACCATGCCGATCCGTCTCAAACTCCAACTGTATCGGGCGATCATTCCGCCTATGATTCTGTACGGCTGTGAGATCTGGGGAACAGTGGCTAATACCACTTTCGTCAGACTCCAGACGCTGCAGAACAAGGCACTACGCATCATCTACGATACAGGCTGGAGATTCCCGGCTCATATCCTACATGAGCACTCCCAGATCCCGTACATTGTCGATGTCATTCGCGAGAGGGCACGATCAATGTACGAGAAAATCCAAATGCACCCCAACCCTTTAGTGAACTCCCTGGGAAGGTATGACCCGAGAGATCAAAGGCGCTTGCCGTCCTTCAGACTGCCGAGAGACGTCCTGGGACCCCTTGGGTAACCCAAGGAAAACCCTAGATGACTCTGGGAACAACTTCTACGCCAAAGGACCAAGCGCTACACAACCCGTATCCAAAACGGGGCAAAAAACTAATTCGTGTCTCCCAAAAAGGGAGAACGATTAAGTACAGCTGCCCATGATAAAGAGGGGCAACCCATTCCAAATCTATCCAAAATTTCAAACAGTAAACAAATTCAAACACCCCAGCAGAACATGGATCTACTAGTTCATTTCGCAGGTTAAGCCGCAAAGCGGCTAGGTACTGCGGCATATGACACCCGGACGGGGAAAGCCCCGCCCGACTAGGACTACCTCTGGACCTCTTTAAAGCATAGACTCCGAGGAGGAAGGATCTCGCAGTACCACGCCGAAGACTCCGGGGAGAAGCACACCATGGGAAAGCAGAAGGCATCATCATCGAAGAAACAGAGCCAGGCACCGAAGCCTGCGCCGCAGCTCTCGCCAGCCTGCTCTCCGCCGTCTCACTGCTCGCTGCCGCTGCCGGCAGTCGAGAGGGAGCCCCTCACCGCACCGCAGGGGAAGTTCTGGGCAGCCAGTCCCGCTTCCCCCGCCACGCTAGATGCCAGCCCGCCGACCGGCCACTCGCCGCATCACCCCACTGCAGGCAGCAACAGCACGCAACTGCCTTCATCGCAGCTCTCACCTGCCAGCAGTCGAGCGCCGTCTCCTGCCTCGCTGTCGGTGACGGCAGTCGAGAGGGAGCCTCCCGCGGAACGCACGGGAAAGGTCTGGGCCACTCGGCCTGCTTCTCCCACCACGCCGTACGCCCGCCAAGAGCCCAGTCAACCGCCGCCGAGCAGGGCAGCTGGGTCCCCCAGCACAACACTGCCAGCCACCACCTCAGCACCGCCGGAAGCTGCACAGCTTTACTTAGCAGACACGCAAGCAGCTTCACCTTCACCACAGACCAGCCGATCTCCAGCCGCTGCGCCCTCCTCTCAGCCGCCGACAGGAACCAAAGCCACACACAGCGCAGTAGTCGTCGGAGTACCCCTGGACCTCCCAGCGAGGTATCTCCTCTGCGCAGCCCAGCAGAAGTGGCCTTCGGCCACCAGCGCCTCTCGGATCTCGTCGAGACGAGGGCCAACCACCTGCGTGCGCCTGCAGTTTACAGATCCTCAGGACCGCGACGCCGCCTTGGCCTCAGGTCTGCCCATCTTGGGACAGCTCCTGAAGGTGGAGGCCAGTAAACTGCAGCGACACATCCCGTGCCGGAACTGCTGTGCCTACGGGCATAGCGCCGACACATGCACTGCGCCGCCACGGTGCCATTACTGTGGCTTTCACGCTCTAACCTCAGCGTGCAGGGCCCACGATCTCCGCCGACGCCGCCGGTACTGCGCTACCTGCGATGGTTTGGCCACTTCACAGGGCAGATGCAGTGCCCTGCGTACCCTCGCGCAAACTCGGAGAGGCCAACACCCCGGAGCAACGCCACCAGCGAACCTGCGGCATGGCAGCAAGCACTTGGTTGCCTTCGGGAGGACATGCAGCAAGTCAACAGCAGACTCCAGTCCCTAGAAGAGCTCCTCACAACAGTCACCGCCGCCAACCTCCGGCCTCCAACGGAGGAGGTTCAGGACCTCCATTCAGAGGTCCTTAATCTCAACCAGCGTTTGGGCAACCTGGAGGAATCCGTCACCGCCGCTGCCCAGCAACAGAATGCCACTCACGCCGCCCTCACCAGCCTCCAGGACACAATACTGGACACACTCACCGATGGACTACCTGAACGACTTGACCAACTTACAGACGACGTCACCCAACTACAACAGACGACGGAGGCCATCAGCTCCCAGCTACAACGAACCGAGCAGTTAATCACCGAACACCGGGACATTATGGCATCTGTACAGCGCAAGGTGCACCGAGTGGAGACGCAACTCGCTGATTCTTCACCCTGCCAACCGGCGGACCTGTCCACCGTGAACAGCAGGCTAGACGAGCTCCACTCGCTGTTGACCATAATGGACAACAGCATCCACACCACACTACATGATCTGAACTTCGCCGCCCAGAACTCCAACTACGCACAACCACACACCTGATGGCCTCATTGACCTCCTCCCGGTTAACTACCGGAGATTATGCCCTCCACTACATTCAATTTGCAAATAGAAAAGATACTTTCACTCTTATCCTTACTCACTTTCACCTTCACTCCCCAGGCGTCGCTCAGGGCCTTCGGGTCATGTACGGCCCCTTGGATCTATCCTTCACCCGCTCGCCGTAATGACGGCCAGCTCTGCACTTACACCAAGAATAATGGGAGTGCTCAGTGCGGGATCCCGAAAAGCCACTTTAATGTCTTCCTCAATTCTCACCCTTCATCTTAGTAGTTAGTAGAAAAAAAAAATAAAAAAAATAAAATAAAAAAAAACTTTAAAGCATTTTTTAGTCTGTAATTCATTTACACACTATTAAGTTTTGTTGGAGTTTGATACAGTAATGTTAAGTAACATGTTTGGAAATGTTCTTTCCCATGAACGTTGTAAGTTACATGTTATTTTAAAGCATTGTTAGAAAACAAACATTTGTAATGTATCTCATACGTGAATGGTTAACCCAGTTATTGAAATTATTTGAGGTTCCTTTGTGTGGTTTAGCGATAAAAATTAATATAACTTCACATTTGAGAAAGGTGTAATTATTATTTAAATATTCAAACAAATATCAAGAAATATCTTTTAAATATTTCACTTCACAAAAAGTAGGTAATTTCATATTAGTTGCTATTTAATCGAATATTTATATTCCAGCATCGTTTAATGATAAAAAACTATATGAGAGCATGAGTAAATATATAAACTAAGAATATACACGAGTACCTGTAGGATTTCAGTAGACTTAAAGTATTAGTTGATTATATGTTTCAGTTTCAGAAACAATCCTTTGTATAAGGTAATTTGTGACGATTTATTTGTCTTTTGCCTTCCTTTTAATATTTCCAGTTATTTCTCTCACATATTTGATCAAAGTTTAATAAATGTTTTGTATATTTCCTTAATAAACAAGATGTACTATACAATTCCTGACAATAGTCCCCGAAGTTCTGTAAGATTTTCTTTAAGTTGTAGTTGATGAGATATAGAGAAGGTCTTAGTACATAAACATTCAGATTTAACTAAAGAGGATAATTTATGTCAACTTATTTTATAGATAATGATTTACGAGATATTTCTTGCTTCTAGTTAAATTTTCCAATACCTTTGTATCCTAAAAACGCTGATTAGATCTTTGTGTCCCACATAAACTTAAAGGAAAAGCTTTTGAATTGTAAAACTGACCCGATTTTTAAATATACAACTGTATTTACAAGGAAATGAGTAATGAAACACTTTCGTAAACGTTTAATTCTAATTTACAGTAGTCGACGAGTAAGACTTTACGACAATATCATAAGTGAATTTGTTATATAGCAGACGATGTTTTAGTTATGGTAATTGTCCGCCAGGTGAGAACCGACCTCTTCTTGCTGTCAGGAGAGAGCTCCACTTGTAATAACCCTTAAAGGCCAAGAGTCTTTGTAATTATTTACAGATTTCTACAACATATTGTAATTATGTTGTTTATATGTAACTTATATTGAATTGCTATGTTTTGGGTGAAGACCGACGATGGCTGTAATGTAATATGGAGACAGTAACGACTAAACAATAAATTATATTTCAGAAAGGAAGTCTTCTAAACTAACTACATGTCAAGTGTTTCCTTAAACTGTAGCATTGTTTCATGATCATATTTTCCATTTCTTTGAGAAAGTTTTATTGGAAATTCTGTTTGATTGTGATGTTTAACAAATGAAGAGTATAACATTCTACAAATCTCAACAACTGTAATTGATATTCAGGTTATTCATTATTATCTGATGTGATGTACTCTTTTTTCTTGATCTACTTGTTATAAACTTCTTTTATTATGTAGCTAAAATGATTACTGTGGACTTTAAGGACCGTGTTCATAGTCAACTGGTCCGGACCAAGTTGCTACTAACGGTGGACTAACGGTGGACCAGGATTTTGTTATTCATAAACCGGGATTAGCTATAGTCCGGGGACCAAACATGTTGGTCCGTCTTCGAGGAGTAGATTCAAGACGGACTATCTTTGTAACATGGACGACAATGAAGTGACGATTGTAGTTCTGGTACGTAGAATTCCTGAAATAAGACGACGGAGGAAAACTTATCTACCAAGATGAGAAATTATTGCGAAGTATGACGACCTAAACTTCAAAAGCAGATACAGGTTTATTATGTGTTTCAAATGGGAAGGTGTTTGTCTTTGAGCGCTACTAGGTGACCAACCAATCGGAGTACTGTGGTGTTGTCGTATTGCATTCCCGCTCAGTGGTGTGTGAGGAGCGCCAATCTAATCAACCTGTATGAAATAGTATTCGCAATAAGACAAAAATTCAGATTTTGCCAAAACAGATCTATGTGAAAGTTAGAGAGTAATGTATCCAACATAACCATGAAAACCCCACATTTTTAGCTCAAATGGCTTTTGGTATACGAATACTGAAACAATTATTACTTATATTATAACAATAAATCGCGAAGTAAGCACTGTCTGAGTTTGGCATGTACGCGTGTACTTATATTTGTAATTACTCAGAACTGAAACGTAAATGTTTGACATCACGTCATAAAAGAGTTACTTTGAATAATCCAGTTCGTGAGAGAGGAAACAATAAATTTCCTGCTGCCCTAGCACAACGTGTCTGGTCACATTATATCTTTGTTTATGAATGGTTCGTAATCTCTGTTTACTCTACAGAGTTCAAAGTGGTTGGTGTGTATGTATGTACATATACTTTTAATTACTCGGAACGGAAAGTTAAACTACTGATATGACGTGATAAAAGAATTATTGTGAATAAGTCAAGGTGTTACATTCGAGAAAGAGCAAACACTTCATTTCCTGTTAGCCTGTGGAATGCTGTATGCTTATGTTTATAAATGAATGCTGGATAAGAAGTGTTTGTTTACTCTGGAGAGTTCAGATCAATATCATTCACTTGTTATTTACACAAAAGTAGAGTAAGTTAAATAGTGCAATGGCTTCTTGCGGTGAATTTAGTGGCAAATCAAAGAGGCAGGTATCACGAAGTATTACTTTTAAGGTGTACACATTCTTAAAAAAATCGGAAACAGAAAGTAAAAGTGAGCTGTTGCAAAGAGTACTTCCGTTTAAAAACACATAAAAGTGTATCAGCTTGCTAACTTGCTAACTTGCAATTGAAACGGGACACGAAGTAATACGCCTCCCACCTTACCACTGCCAATATAATCCAATTGAGTTGGTGTGGGCTATAATAAAAAGGGGGATTGCAAATATAAATAATACTTTTAAACTGACGGACGTTAAACGACTTGTTCACGAAGAAATTGACAAGGTAACACAATATGACTAGGAAAACTGCGTGAGGCACGCAGAAAATTTTCAAGAAGAACGATTTTAAGAAAGAAATAGCACGTTACGAGATCTTGGAACCTATAATTATAAATTTGCAAAACTCAGACGATGAAGACAGTGACAATGACGAATTGTCCCTTAACGGAAGTGACATTCATAGCGATATGCATGAGCCACAAGCAGTTCCATTGGATTAGAAAGACAGGTAATTCATAAACTATAATTATAGGTATAGTATTTTAAAATATACATAATTTGCGAAAATTCTTTTTCCAATTTTGATTTTGACAACTGCAACACGGTAAAAGTTTGTAAAGTATAATAAGCTTACCCTTACGTCTTCACCCAGCAGACCTGCATGATGTATGAGTGTGCGAGAGAGAGGGAAATATAAAAGGAGTGGGGTAACAAGCTGGCAACGCTGTGATACGGCATCTGGTTAGCTGGGCTCCAGAACCCTTCCAATTTGAAACACATAATAGTAGAGCGAACGCTAGAAAGGATTCGTCCTAACCTGCAAGTCAGGGACGATAAGCGAGGTCTCACACTCAAATCCTAACAGCACTTCGGTATTATGCAAGAGGAGGATATCAAGACAACACTGCTGACCTGCATCAGTAAGCCGCATTATCAACAAACTCCCTCTGTTCCTTCTCCTTTCTCACATTTGTATTTGTCGACACGGATTTATTTTCTATAATGTTCATTCTTATTTGGATTAGAGAAATCATTGGTCTTCCTCTGACCAATTGATAACCACGTTTCTTCATATTATTAATATTTAGAGAACACGAAACTTTGTTACTGAACCTCAAACAGCAACAGCAACCCTAAGAATAATTAAGAAACAGCGTGAAACTAGTACAGAGATTTATAAACTTGTTTTGTTTAGCACTCTATGGGACTGGCACATGTTACATCGTGTAACATTTGCTCCGTGCTGGTCCACGGCTTTACTTGGTCCGAGACTTTTGATCGTCTATGAATACCAAAAAGTTACACCGCCTTTGTTCCGGACCAAGTTAGTCGGAAGATAGTCTAGACGAAAGTGATAACTATGAATAAGTCCCTAAATGATTGTGAAATCTTATAATTCTGGTTGCTATGAAATGACTATAAATGTAACGTCTCGGCGTGCCTTGATGATAGGACTTTATTTTTGTGAAGCTCAAGTAATGAGAAATTCATATCTCCACACCAGCAGCGCTTATTGTTGCAAATATTGAACCTACTTTTCTTATTGTTGTATATAAGACAACATTAGAAACGGCCAAGCTTTGCCCTGCAACTTGAACTACCATTAAACAAACTTCTCATCCAGCCACGTGTGTCTCTAGTCTCCTTGAGGAATACCATCAATACTACATTTACACAGATGCTTCTCGGATAGCTCAAGGAACATATAAAAATGCTAAAGTAGTTTTGTCACGCTCATAGAATGTCATGCTTCCATGTTCAAACTTGTTAAAGAGTGTTCAGTGTTTCAAACTGAATTATTAGCAATTCGTGAAATGGTGCAACAACTTACAATGTACCACTCGCCTTTACAGTGATTCACAGACAACAATTGCGGCTTTGAAAAATACCAAAAACAGCAATCCTATTGCAACTGAAATAAGGAATCATCTCATCTGTGTATCTCAAGGGTCAGAGGGCACGTGGGGATTGTTGACGAGCTTACACAGAGAGCTGCGACTTCGATCTTCCAGTAATTTACACTCTATGCCCTATTTCTTATGTGAGGCAAACGTTGAAGAAGATTATCATCCAAGACTGGAATTATTTCCGTAGAGGAGGGGAACCGTCCCCATTACCTGCCGTGGTGCGGGCGCTGCAGATCCCTAGCCCTCGTGGTACCTCTGACGTTACTCGAGGAACCATGGGCTGAAATGGCGAGCCTCTCCCGTAGGGGAGTTGTTCAGATTGGGTTGGACTCGAGGGGGTAGTGTATTCCCGACACCCATGGAAAATTAGGTACCACCGGCCAGACTAAGGATGTCCGGAGGGGGTAGAGGTTTGTCCCATAAGTCCCGGGTACTAGTCTTCAGAGCTATTAGAAGGTGCGCTGGATAACCAGGCGGCCCCACCGAGGTTTTCGGTAGTCATCCCTGCGGGGTTGACGCCTGTAAGTCACGTATCCACTTCCATTCCGTCTTGACGTTGCTGTCGATGGGGGGAGGGGGGCTTTTTAAGAAATCAGGTTTTGCTCTGTAGAAATAGCCACGGGGTTATCCATCACTCCCGGGTAGAAGTAGACCAGGGCCTTCGGACTTTTGGATACATCCTCTGCACATAAAAAGACTGGAATGAATATTGGTTAAAATTTGATTGTGGTGATTTGACTAAGGATTTATATTCCCCAGCGGTTTCTAATGCACATAAATATAAATTCGGTAACCCTATGTTCTCAGACAATTCTTAACTGTTATGGCAAGTTTTCAGCTTACTTATTTCCATTCAAAATCAAATCTACCTCTAATTGTATTTGTGGAAATTATCTTCAACATATCCCTCACATTTTATTTGATTGCTGCTCTTTTCTTTTTTAAAGATATGAACTTGAATTATCGCTTCAATCCTTAGGTTACAATTTCATGGCTTTCATAAACAAAACGTTTCTTAAGCAAAAGGATTCATTTTGATGTTACTGTTTTTCAACTTGATATTGTATTTGGTTTTGTTTTGTAATTTTATTATATTCATTTTATAACTTGTAAACAATATTCCTAATATACCTTTGGGTAAAATAAGAATCACAAAATTGGATAATAAATAAAAAGATTCCAACTTATGAAAAACATCTCTGACATGAAGTGTGGGTTGATTATCTGTTAGGGTTTGTCACTTCTAATTAAGTCGCACGAATGAGGTGGTTATTCAGAGAAAAAAAAATATATATAGGTAACTGTCATTCGACTTGAAAGTATTTTGAAGATTTAATATTTTAATAAAAATCATTCACAAAATCACTAACTTTGAAAACGCTCCATGTAAACGTTAGTAAGGATTGAGGGATATTAATATTGAGTAGATGGAATAATGAGTCTTAGTGATAGGACGGATTGTGTGTGTGACACGTTAAATGTCTGCAGTAGATGGTCTGTTAGTTATAATGATTGTCCGCTAGGGGTGAACTACCAACCGAACTGAAATCGCTGCCAAGAGATGGCGCCACAAGTATTACTTTGTCCTGAGAAGCAATATGTGTAATTTTTTACTAATATTTATTACACGCTGCAAGTATGCTCTTTAGATAAAGGTTCCATTTAGTTCTTCTTTATTGCTTTAATACAAACAAAGGCTTCAGTGAATACACGGCTAACTTAGCAAAATTAAATAATGCTGTGTATGAAAGGAAGTCCTCTAATGCATATATATTAAGACCATTTTCTCATCTAGTTATCATTCTGAATTCCTATTCAACAGCGCCACACATTGAATTTTGTTGGAACATTTCTATAACGATTAATTGGATATTTGTGTTCCATAATAATTTCATTTGACTCTTATAGTTTAATGCTATTGGTGTTTATGAGAAGTATTTATAAGCAATACCAGTGCACCTCAAGTTTGAGACAAAATCTTTGGTTATTATCGAAATAAGTGCTGCGTTGAACTCAAACCTCCTTTCCATTATTCTATTTATATTTCTGTTATTCTAACCTTTTTTTGCTTAATGTCAATGTAAATATACATTAAACTTTTAGCGATGGTTAAACATTTTAAAGCAGGTCGTTCCGTAACCGTTTTCAAATTTGGCTTTTTTGTATAGATCAGCGATAAATAATGATAAAGCTTTACATTTGAGAAACGTATACTTATTGAAAAATTCAAACAAACAGCAAAAAATACCACTTAAGTGCTTTACTCTAGAAAAACTATATTTAAATTTATCGTTTGTTTTATTGATGTTTATCAAGATCTCTATATTAGAGCAGTAAGATTTTGTCTGTCTCTTACACTTTACCATTATGGTAATGTCCTAGGAATGGAGACACTTCTGACTACATTCACAGTAGCTTCAACAATTTTATTTCACTTATATTGAAAATGATTAAAGACATGTCACTACATAGCCATCCTTGAAATAATTTTAAGAACATTTTTAAAAATGCTAAATGCACGAGGTCTGTGGTCGAGATTTCCCTTAGCCGACTTTTGTTGTAAGAGCTTTGCTGTTGACAGATACAGAAATAAATAAATAAAAAGTGTGGTTGTGTATCTTGACCTTAAGTGATAGTCAAATGTTTAAAGAGCTAATCAGTATATGTCCGGACTAAACCAAGTAATGTATTGCTTTCGGAGAAAACTGTAAATATTGGTAAATACAAACAATTAACGAGGATTGTGTCTTACATACATCCTGTGTTTTAACAACATCTACATTTTTGTTTATTAACATTTTGTCTGGCTCATAGACATATACAGGAACATTCAGAACGAAGACAACTCACGAAGATATAATTAAAATATTCATGCAATTCATTTGTCATCATTTTACATTACATATTCCATAAGTTAGTGAAAATCGTCACAGTTACTCTAAAACAATAAAAAGTACTGATAAATATTTTATATAAAGTGTAGTGTGAAGTAAAGTAAGTGTATTTTCTACTTATTATGTACTTGGTACAGACAACAAAAGTAATTAACTTCATTCACTGTTCATTCTGTTTACTAACATATTTAGTTACTTTATTACTCAACATTCATCATTTTAAATTATGTTTAATTGGTTAATATGGTAATGTCAATGACAAATGTAACGTGTACAGTTTTTGTAGTAGTTGTTGATTACTTTAGACTGTTTCTACTTTTTCTAACACGTACATAGCACATAGAGAATGTATTGTATTACAACAAACATTTGATAACAAGATTTTACTGTCTTAACTAATTTTGAGACTTGCTAAATAAAACATATGTGTTACAGTTACATGACTTTCTCTACTCACTGTCTTGTTCTCATATCTGCTTCATGTTATTAGAGATAAATATTTTTATAAAATATCTTATTACATATTTCTTTTAAGTACAAAAGCAATAGGACAATACAGCGGTGTTTAAGTGATAGTCAAATATTTTATAAACCAGTCGTCAGGGGATGACTTTGAAATAACATTCTCTGTACATAAACAAGAAGGGAGAACAAAAGAACGACCTTCCGTTTGAGAAAGGTCTAAGTATTTGAGAATATAAACAAATAACAAGGAATATCTCGTAAATGGATAACTCTACAAACATTTATTTGATGTAATGTGTATATTTTAATGTAGTCTAAAGTTTTTTGTTTTGTAGGTGTTCTTCTGTCTCTACTTGCTTAACAGTTAGATAAATGTCTTTTAGTAATAAACACGACTTCTAAGAATATTTCCAGAAGATTTTGATCCACCAAACATCAAATTATATGAAATTATTGAAAACTCCTAACTTGCTAGCTCTACCAAATGTATGACAAGACATATATACACTAAAGCTCAAAGATCAGTCCATGGTTTTGTATTTTTCAGTTTTAACCAACCATTGATAGTTCATTATTTCCTCAACAAATGCCAGTAGATTAGATTCCCCAGCCAACGACGTCTAAAGCACGAAGAATAAATTGGACATACACTGAAGATAGGAACAAGTCCTTAGTCCTTGAAACATGTTCACGTACAGTTTAGTTTGTAATGTTTAGTGATTATAAATATGAGACAGAGCATGCCTAGCATATACGACGAAGATATTAGTATATCTATAACAAAAACAGAGGTCCTTTGGACTTAAAATGCTTTAGAAAGTTTTCACTGAACACATTTAGTATGTAGTCTTTCTTAAAACAAATGAAATATGTTTAAGTTTGACAATGTGTTATAAGATGTACCCAGGAAGATGTTATCTATTATTTACAGTTTAATACTTATGTAGATGTCGTTGAGAATAAACAGTACTTCTGTATAGGGCAGTGTGAGGTTGGCAGCATTTGTTAATAAATCTTCTTGTTGTATCTTTGGAAGATAAACACAAATATAAAGTTTAGCATTTCCCCAAAGTTTGATTTTAAGTTTTACTTTTAGCACACAAGCATGGACCTTTTGACAAAAATATATTTGTATTCAGTCGGTAGCTAATTCCTACTGGAACTTTAGTATCCAATTTTGGAATAATACAATACTACCTCCACTTACTGTAAATATGTACCATATTTTGGAAGCATTACACAATAATACAATAGGACTTGAGGAAATATTCATTGCATGCAACTTCTCAATTGCAGAAGCAACATTTTATTTAATTATAATTTTGACGACATTTTTCTCTTCATTTTTTAAATATTTTCAGCCTTTCTTTGTAACATCTGATCAAGGAAACAAATGATACATTTATCTGTATAACACACAAAACTGAATTACTGCAATAGTCTCTGAGCTTTCATTTATTCTGACTGAATTCCGTACAATTTTCTTTAAGTCGTAGTTGATGAGATACAGACAAGATCTTAGCACACAAAAATAGAGAATGACCTTGTTGACGACGGGCCCTTAAACACCACACACACACTCACTCACTCGTTAAAGAGCGTAATTTATTAACTTATTTAATCATTAACGATTTTTGAGACATTCTGCAATTATACATCTGTTTTCAGTTTCTCAGTTTAGGTTTGCAAATGTTTTATATCTTAAAAACTCCAATCCTGTCTCTGATCTTGTTAAAAGCTAATAGCAATGACTTTGTAATATTAACGCTTACACTATGTTTATATATTCATCTATATTGCTGCTGTATCTATAACAAAGTCAGTAATGGAACAACTCCCTAAACGTATATTTCATATTTGTAACAGACGGACAAGTAAACCTTTGTGTAACGGTTGGTCGTTAGTCAATTTGTTACATAGCAGACGATGTTTTAGTTATAGTAACTGTCCGCAAGGGGAGAACAGACCGCTTGTTGCTGTCCAGAGAGGGCTCTACTTGTAATATCTTACACTGGGAAAGAGTATTTGTAATTATTAACAATATTGTATAAGACATTGTAATTATTTTCTTTAAGTAGACCTTAGATTTAGCTGTTGTTTGTTGCCTGTAAACGAAGCTTTTCGAAATATATATCGATGTAATATCGAGTAAACAATTAACGGTGTGTCAGGAAAGGAACCAACTAAACCAACTAATTTGTTATAAAGGATAATATGTGGAAGTTTATTCAGTTAAGGATTTTAAATTCTTTTTTTCATCTAATTCAATAACTTTTAACCTTAAACACATTACTCCTACTCCTCTAAACTAGTAAGAATAGCACCAGAACTTAACTGAGCTGACACAATTTTTAAGATTTACTTATGGCTTCTGGTATCTTAAACAAATTTCATATTGAAACTTCCTCTGTACAGTTCTGTACACTTCTGTTTGCAGTTTGGAATAATGAGCCTTAGTGTTAGGGCTGATTCAGAAAGTATCACGTAAAATGTCTGTAGACGAACTGATAGTTACAGTGATTGTCCGCCAGGAGAGAGTTTCTAGGACTGCAACGGAACTGGAATCGCTGTCATAGATGGCTCTACAGGTAATATCTTGTACTGCGAAAGAATGTATGTAATTATTTACCAATTTTGATAATACACATTAAATATGTTCCTCTCATAAAGCTAAGGTTTATTTTTTTTTATTTTCTTAAAACAAACCACAGCCCCTGTGATTATACGGATTCTTTCGAAAAAATAAATAATGCTCCTTGAGAAAGGAAGTCTCCTGAAGTGTATACATGTCGACCGGTTTTTGCATCTAGAAAGCATTGAACCTTTGAAATACTAGATCTTTATCTTGAGTTTTGTTGGAACTTGAATCTGTGTGTTCCTTAAGAATATTATTTGAGTATGAGTGGACTTGATATGCAGCATGCCTCAAGCTTGAGAGGAAGTCGTTGGTAAAAAATACTTGCTGCGTTGATCTCACAAGACTTTTTAGATATCTCTTTATAAATATTTATACATCATTATTATCTTCCTGCAAGAAAAATAGGAGAATACAGTCCGTTTAAACCGCTCCGTAATAGCTTACAAATTTGAATTTCTTTACACAGCTTAACGACAAAATATTATATTTTTAAATCTAACAAGTTTATACTTATTGAACAATTCAAACAAATAACAAGAAATCCCTCGCAAATACTTTACTCCACATAAAGTATATTTCAATTTATTGTTTGTTTTATCGAGATCTCTATATTGGAGCAGTATGACTTTGTCTGTCTCTTACAGTTTACCATTATGGTAATGTCCTGGGACTAGAGACATTTCTGACTACATTCACAGTTGATTAAGATTTTTACTTCATTTCTATTTAAACTAATTTAAGGTTGCGGTATTTTCACAGAAATCCTTGAAAACACTTTTGACAAGATGTTGGAAAATACTCCATTTATGATGTCTAGGGTCGAGATTTCCCTGAATATTTACGTTTCACATCCTTTAAATATACTGAGTATTTAGCCGACTTTTGATGTAAGAGCTTTGCTGTTGACAGATACAGAAATAAATAAATAAAAAGTGTGGTTGTGTATCTTGACTTTAAGTGATAGTCAAATGTTTAAAGAGCTAATCAGTATATGTCCGGACTAAACCAAGTAATGTATTGCTTTCGGAGAAAACTGTAAATATTGGTAAATACAAACAATTAACAAGGATTGTGTCTTACATACATCCTGTGTTTTAACAACATCTACATTTTTGTTTATTAACATTTTGTGTGTCTCTTAGAGTTATAAAGGAACATTCAGAATGAAGAGAACTTACGAAGACGTTATTAAAATGTTCAAGATATGCCCTTCATTTCTCTTCAATTCACATTTCATATTCCATAAGCTAGTTAAAATCGTCACACTTAGTCTAAAACAATAAAAAGTACTGATAAATATTTTATATAAAGTGTAGTGTGAAGTACAGTAAGTGTATTTTCTACTTATTATGTACCTGGTACAGACAACATAAGTAATTTACTTAATTCACTTGTTCATTCTGTTTACTAACATATCTAGTTACTTCATTACTCAACATTTATCATTTTAAATTATTTTTAATTTGTTAATATGGTAATGTCAATGACAAATTTAACGTTTACTGTTTTTGTAGTATTTGTTGATTACAATAGACTGCTTCTACTTTTTCTAACACGTACATAGCACACAGAGAATGTATTGTATTACACCAAACATTTGATTACAACATTTTACTCTACCTTGACTCTACTTAAAAATATCTGATGGTTGTACTTACAAGAGTTTCACTACTCACTTTTGTACATAATATTCTTAAAACGTACATCCATCTATCTACTTGATGCCGATCAACACAAACATAAATAAAATGGTTTTGTTACATATCTCCTTATGGGTATCTACAATGACAATACCGCCAACTTTAAACGATAGTCAATTTTTTCAAAGCTGGTCACTAGTATGTGATATATTTGACATTCCAGTTCTTTTGTATGTCCTGGACTTATAAAAACATGAATATGTTCCCATTTGGGAAAAAGTTTAAGTATTTGAACGTTTACAACAATAAGAATGAATATTTCACATATGACTATCACAAAAGACATTATTTGACAAAAACCGTGAGTTTTAAGGTGATTTACATTTTTATAAAGTAAGATTTTTTCTATATCTCACCGTTTATCATTATAAAAAGCGATTCAGAATAAAAGAACGTCTCAGACAATTCAAGACAATGAGTCAAATGATATTTTAGGACACAAAACCCGAAACTTCATTAACGTCCAAATTCAAGACATACACATCCTTTGGAATGAAGCTACCTTAAACATATGATAGTTACATAACAATTATTACATCTATTTTTGAAAATGTGAGATTTGCATAAAGATTCAGTGTTGACATTTTTCTTGTCGCAATTTATGTCAGAAGCACAACTTAAATATCAAGTTTGGTATTTAACCCCAGTTTTCGTTTTTGGAGTTGTTATGTTTACAGACACAACATGGACCTTGTTATAAAATGTTCAATTTGATTTCTTCAGAGGTTCTCAAAACATAAATTTACACTGAACTCTGGGAGGATAAGAATATCTCCTCTACCTGCTATATGTAGTAGAGAACCAATCCTGCAACTTTGGTAGAAATCTGTACTGCTTAAATCATATCGTCCAAATATTGTACAGTTATAAAAAGTATAAAAGAAGGGTTAAGATGTTTGCATTTAAACTTATGAGGTTATCCTCTGTGCTCCCCATAAGGAACTCTGTCCACATATTTTGTATATCACAATTTTTAAGACGCTGTTTCACAACAATTTGGAGATCTTGGAGTTATATCTGTGTGTGAGTGTGTGTTGTAACCCATTACACATAAAGTAATCCGGTTTAATCACGTTATTTACTTTCAAGGACTAAGGACTTGTTCCTATCTTCAGTGTATGTCCAATTTATTCTTCGTGCTTTAGACGTTGTTGACTGGGGCATCTAATCTACTGGCACCTGTTGGGGAAATAATGAACTACCAATGGTTAGCCAAAATCGAAAAATCCAAAACAAAGGCTGATCTTTGTGCTTTAGTGTATATATGTTTTGTCATACATTTAGTAGAGATAGAAAGTTAGAAGCTTTCAATAGTTTCACATAATTTGATGATTGGTCAAAAATTTCTGGAAATATTCCTATAAGCCCTTTTATTACTAATAGACATCTATGTAATTCTTAACCAACTAGAGATAGATCAACACCTACAGAAAAGCTGTAGACTACATTGAAATATACTGTGACTTTGTGGGTTCGTGAAATGAAAAGTCCAATTACACAAACTCAACAATGTTCTTTATTTCCACCGACTTACAGTTGAGCACTTTCCAATTTCACAGAATTACGTAATTCACACAATTACAATTCACCAGTTCGTCCGTTACCGTTCCGATGCCCGTACACAGTCTTCTCGTCCGTTCACTAGCTCGTCAAGCACTGACTGACTCAATTCACTCACTGCAGCCCTTTTTATAGGAATATCGCCATTTTCTCGAAGCCTCTAGTTTCCCTGAATCACCGTGAAGGTTCCAGATGGCAGTGTAAGGGGGAAAGAGGCGGCCAGCGACAAGTGACACTTCTCTAATTATCCCATCAGTTACTGACAGAGACTAATGGGTGGGTGTGGTTTGGCTGCCTCTGGCCCCTTACTCAGCTGTCGTTGGTTGTGCTTTCCGCTAATTGGGTGACAATACACATTACATCAAATACATTTTTGTAGAGTTAATCATTTACGAGATATTACTTATTATTTGTTAAAATTCTCTAATAATAGTTACACTTTCTTCAAATTGAACGCCATTCTTTTGTTTTCCTCTTTTGTTTATGTAAAGAGAATGTTATATCAAAGTCATCACACAGCGAATGATGCATAAAATATTTGACTATCACTTGAACACTACTGTATTGTCCTATTGCCTTTGTACTTTCAAGGATATTTGTAATAGGGTATTTTATATAAATGTTTATCTGTAATAACATAAAGTAGATATGAGAATAAGACAATGAGTAGAGAAAGTCATGTAAATGTAACACATATGTTTTATGGATAGAGCCAACATGAAAAATTCAATGCAATGGCCGGGATTTGAACCACGGATCTCCTGGTTTCTGTCCAGTCACTCTTAACCTTTGAGCTACCATGGCCAACGTGCCGTTCTGACATTAAATTCTCCAGTTGACTCGTATATTTCCCCGGTAGACCACTAGAGGCTCTCGCAACCAAGATACGCCGTTTGTGGCGACTTACTGTTGTAAGTACTTAAGTCCCAGGCTTCATCATTTAACTCTTATTATTTTAGTTAATTGATGGAAATTAATCATTTTTCCACACTAGCCGTCTATAGGCTAGTGTGGAGAAATGATTAATTTCCATCAATTAACTAACATATGTTTTATTTGGCAAGTCTCAAAATTAGTTTTGACAGTAGAATCTTGTTATCAAATGTTTGGTGTAATACAATACATTCTCTATGTGCTATGTACGTGTTAGAAAAAGTAGAAACAGTCTAAAGTAATCAACAAATAATACAAAAACTGTACACGTTACATTTGTTATTGACATTACCACATTAACAAATTAAAAATAATTTAAAATGTTGAATATTGAGTAATAAAGTTAACTAAATATGTTGGTAAACAGAATAAACAGTGAATGAAGTAAATTACTTTTGTTGTCTGTACCAAGTACATAATAAGTAGAAAATACACTTACTGTACTTCACACTACACCTTGTGTAAAGTGTTTAAACTAAGTGTAACGGTTTTGATTAATGTACCAAATAGGTAAGATGGTTTGATGACAAATGAATTGCATATCTTGAATATTTTGGGAATGTCTTTGTAAGTTCTCTTCATTGTGAATGTTCCTTTATACCTCTAAGAGACAGACAAAATGTTAATAAAACAAAAATGTAGATGTTGTTAAAACACAGGATGTATGTAAGACACAATCCTTGTTAATTGTTTGTATTTACCAATATTTACAGTTTTCTCCGAAAGCAATACATTACTTGGTTTAGTCCGGACATATACTGATTAGCTCTTTAAACATTTGACTATCACTTAAAGTCACTTAAAGTCAAGATACACAACCGAACTTGTAGATGTGTGTATCAGTTAGTAAAACGTGTACAGTATTACAGTAAAGGACTAGAAATGAAAACGTGGGGAGGCTCAAATTCGAGATGCTCCAAGCTCATCCTTTAGTATAACTATTCCTTGTAGATGTAAAGGAGTATGGGAATGTAGGAGTATTCTGATAAGAGAGTGTCAAATGTTTTAAAGCTAGCCACGATGTAATGACATTAATATTCCAGTATCTTTACACGATTTACATATAAGTATTTCATAAAGACTTCCAATTTGTAAATTGACAACATTGAAACTTTCGGACAAGCAACAAGGACTAACTTGCAAGTTGTTCACTTGTTCACTCTACAAAAGATTTATTTAACATAGAGTGATATAGGTAATAGAAGTATTTGGAACCATTTTTGTTACATCAATATTTCCAAAACTGTTCCATGTAAAGTGTAGACTGAGGTGGGAGGTTTTCTCGAAGTGCTCTACATTGTATTCTTGAAAGTAGCTGAAGCCTGTTTGGTAATTAACGACTTCTATATTTGGGCTTCATTGTTGGCACTCACAGACATACATATACAGGGCAACATTTCTAAAGTTTATACGTTTTGTATTGGGGTAGTTAACATATATACTTTTGATAAATTCTCTTAATCTAATTTTCGGGTACAATACAATACTTGAGCGACTTACACTTAGTACGTAGTAGGTAATGTAAA
Source organism: Mantis religiosa (assembly GCA_030765055.1). Taxonomy (NCBI): domain Eukaryota; kingdom Metazoa; phylum Arthropoda; class Insecta; order Mantodea; family Mantidae; genus Mantis; species Mantis religiosa. Next base: position 3,176,427 of record JAUKNK010000132.1, read on the forward strand.
ACCTGTACCAAGATGTGACTTTGGTAGAAATCTCTATGATCAAATCTTTACACAAGTTAAGTGTGACACGTTTTTAATCATTTTTGGAAATATTTGACTGATTTAGCTGAATTTGATTAAAGTACTTTATGTGTAATACATCTGATTAATATATCAGTGTAATAGTCTGATTCATTCTGACTTAATTCTCTATAACGTACTTTAACTTGTAAATCATAACATATGTATAAGCTTTTGGTAAATAAATGTTCTATGCCCTTAATATACATAATTTGTGTCAACTTATTCTGTCTAATAAGCAATTTTCGAAGCCTTCTGTGCTTCTTGTTCAAATGCCCAATACATTTATATCTTAAAAGTGCTAATCCTATTTATCTAAGTTCAGAATAATAACATTGTATACGAAAGGCATGTATGTACAGCGAAAAGAATGTGAAACTTCTGTATAAGCTTATTTTTAATTTGGAGGACATATCCTAGCAGAAAGTCCGATTGACAAAGTATTGTAACACATTAAGTGCATTTGTAAGGTCTTTTAGTTATAGTGATTCCCGCTAGGGGAGAATTTTCAATTGGAAAGTCATGATATTAAAGCGAACGGTAATTACTGTCCACAGATGGCTCTGCCAGTAACATGTTATACTGACGAACAATATGTGTAATTATATATAAAGTTTAATAACACAATGTAATTACCTTCATTAAATACAGTTTAGATTTAATTGTTATTTATTACTTTAAAACAAATGGCAGCTACAACGAACACAGAATAAATATCACACTAATAAATCTCTGTAGATGAGAAATAAAGATTGGTAAAGTGTGTATATGTTAACGCTTTTTTCCTATCGCACGTATGATTTCCTTGTCCATTCGTTGAACTGAGCTTAAACTTTTGTTGGAACTTTTATAATCAGCAATCCACTCACCCAGCAGCAGCCGAACCACGCCTCCCATTAGTCTCTGTCACTAACTGAGGGGTGGTTAGGGAAATGTCACTTGTCCCTGGGTGCTTCTCTCCCCTTCTCCTGCCCTCCGGAACTTTCGTGGTGATCGGCGGAAAACCAGAGACTTCTAGAAAAACAGTGACATTCCTATAAAAAGGGCTTCAGAGTGACAGTCAGTTAGTCAGAGTTCTTGGCAATCAGCCTAAGAGTGCAGTGCATCGGAGTTTACGTAATCGTGAGTGCAAGTGGGACTTTCCGGACGAACTGGTGAATTGTAATTGTGTACATTACGTAATTCTGTGTAATTGGCAAGTGTTAAACTGTAAGTCGGCGGAAATAAAGAACATTGTTGAGTTTGTGTAAGTGGACTTTTCATTTCACGAACCCATAAAGTCACACTGGTGCCAGGAAGCGGGAAGAAAACATCACCGAAAATTACAATCTTGGACGCGGCATTGGAAATTTTTTTGGAGAAGATGATGGAAATAAAGGCCGAATTAACAGAGAAGACGGCAGCGGCAAATAACAGCCTGGCCGCGAAGCTGGAGACTACAAATAACAACCTGGACGCGGAACTGAAACTAATGAAGAGGGCTAACCACATCACCGAGAAGATGGAAAAATTAAGGCCGAGTTAACCACGGAAATGAGAGCAGCGAACTGCAGTCTGGCCACGGAAATGAAGGCGGCGAACGAGGCTCTCGCCGCAAAGTTTGAAGAACAGTTGGCCGGCGTAAAAGAGGACGTCACAGATTTAGGCGAGCGCGTCGAAGACCTGGCGAGCCGCGTTAATGAGCTGGAAGGTAAGGCCGAGAGCAGCGTCAAGTCCCTGAACGCAATGGTGGAGGACGTCGTCGGCAGGAGGTTGAAGGATTTGAAGCCCGACGCGCCGGGACGCGACACAATATATGCGCACGTCAAACCTCCCAAGTATGACGGCGCTTCAACGTTTGAAGCCTTCCGCCGCCAGTTCAACACAGTGGCCAGGCACAACAGGTGGTCACCGGAGGAGGAGGCCACACAGTGGATAGCCAGCCTCCAGGGAAGAGCCGCGGAAGTCCTAAACGCGCTGCAGACAACGGCGGAGCCCAAGGACATCTGGGAGGCCCTAGAGAATCGGTTTGGGAACCACCGCTTAGCCGCAGTGTACCGCAGCCAGCTGAAGGCAAGGTCACAGAAGCCGGGGGAGACGCTGCAGGAGTTCGCCATAGCGACCGAGCAGCTGGCTAGCAATGCCTTGGTTGACCTGCCACTGGAGTTCGTATCCCGGGAAGCCGCCTACAATATTGTCGACGGGGTACGGGACGCGGAGATTCGTCAGCGCCTAATGCTCGGCGAATATAAAACCATCCACGAGGCGCTGACAACGGCATTAAGGATGGAGGCGGCGAAAATAACATCCATCCCGACGTCGAGAACGAGGAATGTCCGCTACGCCGGAGACAGGAGACCAGCTGAGGGACGCCGGCGAACACCTAGTGGCCTGTGTTGGGGGTGTGGACAGCCCGGACACCTGCAAAGAGACTGCCCACACCAGGAAGAGCAGCCGGAAAACGAGTAAGGGCCGTCGTGGAGAGGGGCACGTCGACGCCATCACCACCATCCCCTCGAGTGACACTGCGCGCCGTCAGCCGGCATATGGATGACAGCCTCATCGCGGACGGTTGGGTAAGAGGAAAGCCGTGCCGCGTGCTGGTGGACACCGGGGCGGCCGTGACCATCATCAGACCTGACGTGGCGAAGGGTTTGCCGTCAAGGAAGCCCAGCCGACCATACCAACTTGACACGGCATCGGGCGACACCTTGCCTGTGGAGAAGGGGCCCTGCTGGAGCTGAACTTGGGACGGAGTGCCGTGCGTCTGTGGGTGTTCGTCGCGAAGGTGGCTGAGGAGGTGATCCTGGGACTGGATGCCCTCAGGAGGCATGAGGCGACGGTCGACGTCGGCAAGAAGGTCCTGCGGCTTAACGGAGAAGAGGTTATACTCCGTCAACCCGAAGAGCGCCTTGGAATTTGCAGGGTCGTCTTGGACGAAGACCTGGTTGTTCCCGCGAGGAGCGAGTTGTTGGTGACGGCGCGACTGGAGGGCCAGAGAACCAGGAACATAATGCTGGACCAGAAGACGCCTGTAAACGGACTGTGTGTAGACAGGGCATTGCTGCCGTGCCGAGAGGAGGTGCCCGTGAGACTGCTAAATCCTACGGACGCCGTTCACGACGTCCAGGCCGGGACGTAGTTGGGAATGTGCGAACCCGTGGTGAGCGTAACGGCTATCGACGAGACAAAGGAGCCGGCGCTGAACCAACAACTGGGGCCCCGGCTAGAAAGCTTGGTGGAGAGGGCGGCCGACCACCTGACCACAGAACAGCTGGAGAAGGTTCGATAACTGCTAAGATGGTATCAGCGCGACTTCAGCCGAGGTGATAGTGACTACGGCCGCACAGACAAAGTGCTTCACCGCATGGACACCGGGGACGCCCGGCCTATTCGGCAACCACATAGACGCGTTCCGCTGTCGAAGCAAGGGGCGGTACGAGACATGCTGGAGGACATGAGATCCAGGGGAGTGATTGAAGAGTCTGACAGCCCTTGGTATTCCCCTGTAGTCTAGGTGACATAGAAGAACGGCGAGCTGCGCTTCTGCGTAGACTACAGAAAGTTGAACGCCGTGACCCGGAAGGACTGTTTTCCCTTACCCCGGATTGACGACACCCTGGACACGCTAGCTGGTGCACAGTGGTTCTCGACCCTGGACCTGAAGTCGGGCTACTCGCAGGTAGCTCTACACCCGAGAGACAAGGAGAAGACCGCATTCTCGACGGGCCAAGGGCTCTGGCAGTTCACGGTTATGCCCTTTGGCCTCTGCAACGCACCAGCTACCTTCCAGCGCCTCATGGAGTCAGTGATGAGAGGGCTGACTTACGATGCCTGCCTGCTCTACCTGGACGACATCATCATCGTCGGGAAGACTTTTGAAAATCACCTCGAGAATCTGAGTAAGGTGCTACAGAGACTGCAGGCGACCAACTTGAAGCTGAACGCGAAGAAGTGCCAGCTCATCCGCAAGGAAGTGAACTACTTAGGCGACATAGTCTCAGCAACCGGAATGGCCACAGACCCGGAGAAGACACAGGCTGTGAGAGATTGGCCTCGCCCAAAGGATAAGAAAGAGTTGCGCATTTTCCTGGGGCTGTGCAGTTATTACCGCCGCTTCATAAAGGGGTTCTCCAACATCGCAAAACCACTCACCCGCCTGACGGAGGAACACCGGCCTTATGTGTGGACAGAGGACGCCGAAAACGCTTTCCAGCACCTAAAGGAGACCCTGTGCAGTGCTCCAATTTTGGGTTTCCCACAACCGGGTGGCGCCTTCATTGTGGACACTGACGCTAGCGACCATTGCATTGGAGGTGTCCTATCGTAGATCCAGGATGGCCATGAGCGGGTGATAGCCTACTACAGCAAGACGCTATCCAAGGCAGAGAAGAACTACTGCGTCACCCGACGAGAATTATTGGCGGTAGTAATACCTTGGAGCACTTCCATAGGTACCTGTATGGTCAGCCATTCCACCTGAGGACTGACCATTCCGCCCTAACCTGGCTATTGAGTTTTAAGAACCTGGAAGGCCAGACAGCACGTTGGGTCTAGAGGCTGCAGGAGTGCGACTTTACCTCGGAACATCGTAGAGGGAAGAGCCACGGTAACAGAGACGCCATGTCCCAAAGACCCTGTCCAGAAGAGTGCGGCCAGTGCAAAGAGTGGAAGAGAAGGAGCGTGCCGCAGCAGCCTGAGTAGTTGTGGCAGTGCCTGCTGAAGGCTGGGATAGCGCAGGCCTGAGGAGGGAGCAGCTGGCGGACGCAGACTTGGGGCCACTCTTGAGGGAAGTGGAGGCAGGGATGAGACCAACCTGGGAGGACATCGCACCGAGGAGCGCCATCTACAAGTCGTACTGGGCCCAATGGGACTCGTTGAAGACCAGAGAGGGCGTGCTGTTCCGGGTATGGGAATCACCCGGTGGGAAGACGCAGAGAGAGCAGTTGGTACTTCCCCGGAGTAAGGTCCCGGAAGTCCTGGAACAAGTGCACGCCGGTACTTCGGGAGGACACCTGGGAGCGAACCGAACGATTGACAAACTACGGCAGCGCTACTACTGGCTGAGACTCCGAGCAGATGCTGAGAGATGGTGCCGTCAGTGTCACGTGTGCGCGGCGAGTCGTGGCCCCCAGACTAGGAGCCGGGGTCGCATGCAGCAGTACAACGTCGGAGCGCCATTCAAACGGATCGCCGTTGACATTGCTGGACCGTTCCCAGTTTCCGACCGAGGCAACAAGTACCTAATGGTGGTCGTGGACTACTTCACCAAGTGGCCGGAGGTGTATGCCATCCCAAACCAAGAGGCAAAGACAATCACAGACTGCCTCGTGGAGCAAGTGGTCTGTCGATTTGGGGTGCCGTTAGAGCTACACAGTGACCAGGGTACCTACTTTGAGGCCAACCTAATGAAGGAGGCACTCCAAAGGCTTGGGGTGAACAAGACTCGCACGACGCCTCTACATCCCCAATCGGATGGCATGGTCGAAAGGTACATCAAGACCTTAGAGGAACACCTGAGGAAGGTCGTTGCCAGCCATCAGCGAGACTGGGACGTCAAGGTGCCACTGTTCTTGCTGGCCTACCGCTCGTCTACACAGGACACCACTGGGATGACGCCAGCCAGCTTAATGTTCGGTCGAGAGTTACGCCTCCCTTGTGACCCGGCTTTTGGAAGCCCTCCGGAGGCGAAGCAGCCGGTGACCGAGTATGTGGAGAACCTGGTGGACCGCCTCCAAGACATGCACGAGATGGCTCGCCAGAACACCAAGAAGGCGAGCGACCGCATGAAGACCAGATATGATAGGCAAACCAACAGCCAAGGGTTCCAGCAAGGTAACCTGGTCTGGTTGTATCGTCCTACCCGGACCAAGGGACGCTGCCCGAAGCTCCAGCAGCCATGGCAAGGACCGGACCGGATGGTGAAGAGGATTAACGACGTGGTCTACCGCATCCAGAAGGTCCCCCGAGGAAAGATGTTGGTGGTACACCTGGATCGACTAGCCCGCTACGATGGTGCTGTTCGGGACGACCAGCTTTGAGGAGGGAGCAGTGTCACCCAATTAGCGGTAGGCATGACGGCAACAGCTGTTAGGAAACCAGAGGCAGCCGAGCCACGCCTCCCATTAGTCTCTGTTACTAATTGAGGGGTGGTTAGGGAAATGTCACTTGTCCCTGGGCGCTTCTCTCCCCTTCTCCTGCCCTCCGGAACTTTCGTGGTGATCGCCGGAAAACCAGAGACTTCTAGAAAAACAGCGACATTCCTATAAAAAGGGCTTCAGAGTGACAGTCAGTTAGTCAGAGTTCTTGGCAATCAGCCTAAGAGTGCAGTGCATCGGAGTTTACGTAATCGCGAGTGCAAGTGGGACTTTAACGGACGAACTGGTGAATTGTAATTGTGTACATTACGTAATTCTGTGTAATTGGCAAGTGTTAAACTGTAAGTCGGTGGAAATAAAGAACATTGTTGAGTTTGTGTAAGTGGACTTTTCGTTTCACGAACCCACAAAGTCACAATATTTATTAGAAGTGAACCTTCCATGTTAATCGTTGGCAGCACGAGGTGATCGCAGCGCCACTATTTTCGGGTGACGAACTAAATTATGAAAAATCGGGAGAGCAAACACTTTTCGTTGCCAGTATAATGTAGCTGTACTTTTCATACTTGCTTAGCTATCAGCTGGTGATATGTTCCAATACGGCATTGCTACAGATAACGCACAAAGATAATTACGTGAGCTTTGAGAGTTGTGACTGTAGTTTTAAAGTTGTTGCATTTTCTAAAAACTCACATAATTATCTTATATAATCTGTAGCAATACAGCATTAGAACATAATCAGCTGAGCCTTTAAGTGAACTTTCTGCATGGCACTTGTATTATTTTCCACTTTAATTACCTCTACCTTTTATTACCACTACATATATCCTTGTAAGTACAAAGGCAACAGGAAAATACAGCAGTGTTTATATGATGGTCAAATATTTTATGAAGCTGTCGTTATGTGATGAGTTTCAAATAGTATTCTACTTATATAAACAAGAGAGGAAAACAAAAGAACAACCTTGTATTTGAGGAAAGTATAAGTTTTGGAAATTCAACCAAATAACAAGGAATATCTCGTAAATGGTTATCTCTAGGAAAATTTATTTGATGTAATTTGTATATTTCAGTGTAGTCTACAGTATTTTGTTTTGTAAGTGTTGACCTATCTCTAGTTATTTAACAGTTAGACAAAGGTCTATTAGTAATGAAGAGGACTTTTCAAAATGTTCCATAACATTATATCTAATTATTGAAGTCTGCTAGCTTGTCAGTTGTACTAAAGGTATGACAAAACATATATACATTAAAGCACAAGGATTACTCCATAATTTTGGGTGTCGCAACTCAGATCAACAATTGGTAGTTCACTATTCCCCCAACAGATGCCAGTAGTTTAGATTCCCTAGCCAAGAATATCAAAAGCACCAAGAATCAGTTGCACATACACCAAAGATAGGAACAATTCCTTGAAGGAAGTTTAGGTAGAGTTTAGTTTGTAATGTTTATTGTTTGTAATCAAACACTAGTTTATAATAATTAATACATCATTGCTGATAAATAACCTTACTTATTAGTAACGTAACATAATTTTGACATAATGTTAGAAAATGAACCCAAAAACAGGTCTATAAAATGTTTGCGGACAATATTTATTTTCAAGATGTGATTATACATTTGGGAAAAACCTAGCATCTGGCAAGCCCCTCATAAATAGGCCAATTGCCTAAAATGTATTTCTTTATCAATCCAATACATTCCTGTTGAATCTCCAGTATACAAATTTTGTGAACAATACTGTACTACCCCTACTTATTGCAAATATTTAAACATTTTGCAAATCTTACAGCATAATCCAACAGGAGTTGAGGAAAAATCATTGAATGCAACTTCATATTGCAGAAACAATCCTTTCATAAACCAAATCCTGACGATTTTATTCTGTTGTTCCTTTTTAATATTTCTAACTTTTATCTGTCAAATTTGATTATAGAACTAAACTAAAATATATTTACATAAGACACAGAAAATACTGCTGAATTCTTTGAATAGTATCTGAACTTCTATTTATTCTCACTGAATTCTGCACAGTTTTCTTTAAATTGTAGTTCATGGGATACAGACAACGTCTTAGGGCACAAAATTCGGCATAATTTATGTCAATTTGCTTTATCAGTAACGATTTTCGATATATTCGTTGAATACTATTCAGTTTTTCAATGCTTTTATATAAATACTAACCCTGTCTCAGATCTTGTAAAATTTGCTAAGCAAACAATTATAAATACACAGTTTTAGTAAAATGGTTCCTAAATGAACTATAAATGCATTATAACAAAATGACAAACATCGCAACATATGCTGCAACAAATTCGCTAAACACATCCTATTTTGCGGTTCCCTAGACGAAATAGTTCTACATTTATTCCAAATGTCATAAATGGCTCCACAGCAAGTTAAAGTAACAGATATTGTCGTATAATGAAAATACATATAAATCCACTTCACTAAGAACCATAATCTACAAAAAGTGTGAAGTAACTACGCCAAAAAGCAGAAACATGCGTTTTAGGGGGGCAGGGGGGGGGGCTAAGGGTGAAAATTGAAATATCTGAAGCTTTTGTTACATTTGTTTTAAATGTATACCATTTATTTTTGTGATCGATCAAGAATGGAATAATACTAAGTTTCAGTTTTGAGGAATTAACAGTTTATGTCTAAATTACAGGCGATTTTCAAAATGTGCCACATGTTGTAATTTTAACACTTAATGCTTGGCGTATAAGTTTCTGTACCCGTTTTAACTTATTAATGACCTGCACCTATGTGAAATATTTGTCTTCGCCATATCAACGAAGGGAACAAATAATCATACCTATTTAACAATTTCTATTTTCCTAAGCATTTTCAGTAATAAGTAAGCATTATAATCCTTATCAATACAAATAACAAAAACACAACAAATATAAATGGGTAAAGTTAATATGCAGTTGCCCTTACAGACATGTTTAGAATTTCATACAGATTAATAGAAAACTGCATCCTGTGTAACATTTTGAAGTTAGGAAAATGTAGAATTTATGGATTCTGAGAAATCTGAGGTTAAAATTACGTAATAGCAGCTACGATACAAGTGTAGGGTTATCTAAACAGTCATGTGACGTTTTCTGTTGTGTCGCTATAAAGAACTTTATATTATAGAAGTATGTTTATATTAATTTTAAGACAAAATTTGGTATTGTAAGTTTTGAACCAATGTGCACAGATGTGTCTCCATGATAAACACCTTTTTGTATATCAATTGTGCAGCAGTAAGACATTTCTCTTATAAGAAAACTTCACGTTGAAACCAACAAATGCAAAAGCTGTTGTCTCAAATTACAAACAGAATAAATTGGATAAAATGGCAGTTTTAGGCATTAATAAGCAGAATAGACACAGACGTATAAAATAGGCATTTATAGGCGGTATAAAAGTAAGAAATTAGGCTAATAATTGTAGGAAACGCTCTTATAACTAAAAAGACCACGTTTCTGAACAACTGAATAAAATAGGCAGATAGGACAAAATCCGCCCCTTAATCATAACTTGTGGATAAGCTTTTAGTACATCACAAGTCAAATATTGTTTATGGCAACCTAATTTATGTAATTAAAGATGTTTTCAAAATTGTCTGTTGTTCTGTTTCAATGTCCAATATCTTTATATCTTAGAAATGCTAATCTTATTCGTATTAGTTCACAAGAATAGCAGTAGAGTTTGTAATTCACCATGAGCTGAGGTGACTTTTTAATATTTGTATCTACAACAATATAAGTAATGAGACATTTCTGTATACTTCTTTTTTATTTCGAGCGGACGGAATAATGAGTCTTAGTGGTAGAGCTGATTGAGGGTAACACGTTAAATGGTTGCAGTAAACGGTCAGTTAGTTACACTGCTTGGCCGCCAGGAGAGATATTCCAGAACAACCAACCGAACTGAAATCGCTGTCCAGAGATGGCGCCACAGGTAATATCTTATACTGAGAAGGAATATATGTAATTATTTACCAAGTTTTATAACACTATGCAGGTATGTTCTTTACATCTCGCTTCGATTTAATTGTACTTTATTACTTAAAACAAACAGTTGCTTCAGTAAACACAGAGATACTCTCGAAAACAAATAAGTAATCCTGTATAAGAAAGGGAGTCTACTTAAGGATGTATATTTTGCCTATTTTTCATCTAGGAAATATTGAGGAATGCCATTTTTTCATGATCCACATTACATTTTGTTGGAACTTGTATATTCTTAATTATAATTAACAATAGAAATTTAATACATTTGCTGCTTATTAATAGATTTATAAGAGATACTAATGCACCTCAAGTTTGAGAGGAAATCGTTGGTAATTATCGAAAAGCTGTGTTGAACTTACAGGACTTTTTATTATTCTTTTATTCCGTTTTTATTGGTGTTTTATGTCAATGGAAATATACGTTGTTAATATCATTTTCCTTCTACGAAAAAAGGAGAATATAATAGCAACCTAACCTTTTAAAGATCTATGGAAAGTTAAGTCAGAGTGAAAAATTCAATGCCTCAGCCGGGATTTGAACCACGGATCTTCAGGATTGCGTTCAGCCGCCCTAACCATTGAGCTACTATGGCCAACTTGCCGACATGACATTAAATTCTACAACTAAAATGTATTTTGTTAGAGTGGCTGGACGGAGACCAGAAAATCCGTGGTTCAAATCCCGGCTATGGCATTGAATTTTTTACTCCGACTCTACCTTTGCATACTTTAGCCTGCACACGGCGAGTGTGAAAGAAGAATTAATTTCTTTTAGCGATGGTTAAAGATTTTAAAGGTGATCGCCCCATAACGGCTTTCAAATTTGACTTTCTTTGTATAGCCTAGCGATAAAAAACTATAAAGTTTTACACTTGATAAATATATACTTTTAGAAAAATTCAAAGAATAACAAGAAATACGTCACAAATGCTTTAACCCACAAAAAAAGTATATTTCAATTTATTTTTTGTTTTTATCGAGATCTGTACATTGGAGCAGTAAGATTTCGTCTGTCTCTTACAGTTTACCATTATGGTAATGTCCTAGGAATAGAGACGCTTCTGACGCTTCATAGTTGAATAAAGATTTCAATTTCACTTGTTTTGCAAATATCTTAAGGATGCCGTACATTCATAGAAATCCTTGAACATTTTTTTCAGGAAATCTTTGAAAATGCTCCATATATAAGATGTCTGGGGTGGAGATTTCCCTGAATATTTATGTGTCATATTCTTTAAATATACTGAGTATTTAACCGACTTTTGTTGTAAGAACTTTGCTGTTGGCAGATACAGAAATAAATAAATAAAAAGTGTGGTTGTGTATCTTGACTTTAAGTGATAGTCAAATGTTTAAAGAGCTAATCAGTATATGTCCGGGATAAACCAAGTAATGTATTGCTTTCAGAGAAAACTGTAAATATTGGTAAATACAACCAATTAACAAGGATTGTGTCTTACATACGTCCTGCGTTTTAACAACATCTACATTTTTGTTTATTAATATTTTTATGTCTCTTAGAGATATAAAGGAACATTCAGAACGAAGAGAACTTACGAAGATATTATTAAAATATTTAAGATATGCCCTTCATTTGTCATCAATTCACATTTCATGTTTCATAAGTTAGTGAAAATCGTCACAGTTAGTCTATAACAATAAAAAATACTGATAAATATATTATATAAACTGTAGTGTGAAGTACAGTAAGTGGATTTTCTACTTATTATGTACTTGGTACAGATAACAAAAGTAATTTACTTCATTCACTGATTACTCTGTTTACTAACATATTTAGTTAACTTTATTACTCAACATTCATCACTTTAAATTATTTTTAATTTGTTAATATGGTAATGTGAATGTCAAAGATAACGTGTACAGTTTTTGTAGTATTTGTTGATTACTTTAGACTGTTTCTACTTTTTCTAACACGTACATAGCACATAGAGAATGTATTGTATTACACCAAACATTTGATAACAACATTTTACCGTCAAAAGTAATTTAGAGACTTGCTAAATAAAACATATATGTTACATTTACATGACTTTTTCTACTCATTGTCTTATTCTCATATCTACTTCATGTTATTACAGATAAATATTTATATAAATGTGTTATTGCATATATCATTGTAGGTACAAGTGCAATAGGACAATATAGCACTGTTTAAGTATAGTCAAATATCTATGAAACAGTCGTCAGGTGATGACTTTGAAATAACATTCTGTTTCCGTAAGCAAGACAGGAAAACAAAAGAACGAAGTCCCATTTGGGGAAAGTGTAAGTACTGGAGAATATAAACAAATAACAAGAAATATCTCGTAAATGATTAACTCTACAAAAATTTATTTGATGTAATTTCCATGTTTCATTGTAGTCTGCCGTTTTTTTTTTTTTTTTTTTTTTTTTTTTTTTTTTTTTTTTTAAGTGTTGATCTATCTCTAGTTGTATAGCAATTATACAAAGGTCTACTACTAATAAAGAGTAATCCTCTGAATGTTTCCATTATTTTTTGGTCAACCCATCATTAAATTATATGAAATTATTGAAAGCTCCTAACTAGCGAATGTATGACAAAACATATATACACTTAAGCAGAAAGATCAGACCAGGATTTTGGATGTTTAATTTCTGGCCAACCATTGATAGTTCTTAGTTCGCCAACAGATGCCACTAGATTAGATTCCCCAGTCAACGACGTCTAAAGTACTAAGAATATGTTGGACGTACACTGAGGATAGGAACAAGTCCTTAGTTCTTGAAACATATTCAGGTACAGTTTATAAATATGAGACAAAACTTGTGCAATACATACCATTAAGATATTAGTATATTTATAACAAAACCAGAGGTCCTTTGGACTTAAAATTCTATAGAACGTCTTCACTGAACACATTTAGAATGTTGTCTTTCTAAAAACAAGTGAAATACGTGGGCTGTTCAATAAAGAATGATCATAATTTTTTACGGTTACAATTTTTCGCACTAAAATACAATCTTATTATACTCTGTTAGCATAATGTGAAACAAACACGCCATAGTAGTTTCATTGTTTGTACTACTGGTTCCCGCCTGTGAGAACAGGGCAAGTTCAGACATGCTCAGTATCGCCTACCACTGCTATGGAGGTAACATGCAGATAAAGTTGATGTTAGAAGAAGATCCTGAGTTACTTTCAAACATATTCACTGCTGATGAAACTTGGCTACATCATTTTGATCCTGAGAGCAAACTGCAAAGCTCAGTGTGGAAACCTCCTTCATCACCAGCCCCCAAAAACAAAAGTGGTTGCTTCTGCTAGGAAAGTTATGATCATCTCATTCTCTTATATTCATGGAATGGTTTATCAGCATGTTGTACCTGCACACACATCAGTAACTGGACAATACTACAGGGATGTCCTGAAAACATTGCAAGTCCATATCAGGCGCAAAAGACCACATTGCCGTGAAGCAGGGTGGATGCTGCACCACGATAATGCGTGGCCGCATATTGCGAATGTTGTTGCTGAATATCTTGCAAATTCAATGTGAAGTGCATCCCTCACCCTTCCTATAGTCCGGATTTAGCCCCATGTGACGTTTTTCTATTCCCGAACTAGAAGAAACGTCTTCGTGGGAGACATTATCCATCATCAAAAGCAGTGGTGAATGCTGCGGAGTTGATTTTAAAGGATCTCTCACATAACGTTTTCCAGCATGTCTTTGAAGACTGGCAGAAAGCTGGGACAAGTACATCGCATTCCGGGGAGACAGTTTTGAGAAGAACCATCAAAATTGTGAGGATGAGTAAAGGTACGTTGTCAAAAAATTGTGATCCTTCTTTATTGGAATATAAACAGAAATATCAAGATTGGTATTTCCCAAAGTTTGTTTTTAAGTTATACTTTTAGCACACACATATACATGGTCCTTTTAACCAAAACATATTTGTATTCAGTCTCTTACACATTCCTGCTGGAACTTTGGTATCCAGTTTTGTTACAATACAGTACCACCTCCACTTACTGTAAATATGTACCATATTTTGGGAATATTACAGGAGTTGAGCAAAATTCATGGATGCAACTTCCTAATTACAGAAACAACCCTTTGCATAATCATAATATTGACGAACTTTTTCTCTTCTTTCAGTTTTAAATATTTTCAGCCTTTCTTTGTAACATTTGATCAAGGAAACAAATGCTACATTTATTTATATAAAACACAAAACTAAATTCTCGTAATAGTCCCTGAACTTCTATTTATTCTTACTGAATTCTGTACAATTTTCTTTAAATTGTAGTTGATGAGATACAGACAAGTACTTAGGACATAAAATAGAGATATCGTTAAAGGGTGTTATTTATGTAAACTTATTTTTTCATTAACGATTTTCGAGATATTCTGCAATTATACATCAGTTTTCAGTTTCTAAGTTTAGGTTTGCAAATGTTTTATATCTTAAAAACTCTAATCCGGTCTCTGATTTTGTCAAAAGCTGATAGCAATGACTTTGTAATAGTAAAGCTAACACTATGTTTAAATATTTAACTATATTGCTGCTGTATGTACAACAAAGTGAGTAATGGAACAACTCCTTAAACGTATATTTCATATTTGTAACAGACGGACAAGTAAACCTTTGTGTAACTATTGGTCCTCAGTCAATTTGTTATATAGCAGACGATGTTTTAGTTATAGTAATTGTCCGCCAGGGGAGAACCGACCGCTTGTAGCTGTCCAGAGAGCGCTCCACCTGTAATATCTTACACTGAGAAAGAGACCTTGTGTTTATTAACAATGTTGTGTAAGATATTGTAATTATATTCTTTACATACACCTTAGATTTAACTGTTGTTTGCTGCCAGTAAACGAAGCTTATCAGAAATATATACGGAGGTAATATCGAGTAAACAATTCATTGTGTGTCGGAAAAGTCGTCTTCCAATTTATGTAGAATTTATGGAATTTGAGAAATCTGATGATTTGGCTACCATGAGGAGCTACGGCTATCTCCCTTCTTTTCATCTACATTATCTTAAACCACCAATCTGGAAAACCCCACATTTCCTGTCATTAAGTGGTTAAGTCCGTGTAGGACAGGTACACGAATGACACACATCGTGCTGACCCTCAGTCAGCCGCCAGCTGCTTAAATGAATGAATCTGATGTTAAAATTACGTAATAGCAGCTACGACACAAGTGTAAGGTTATCTAAACAGTCATGTGACGTTTTCTGTAATGTCGCTTCAAAAGAACTTTATATTATATATGTATGTTTATATTAATTTTAAGGCAAACTTTGGTATTGTTAGTTTTGGGACAATTTGCACAGATGTGTCTCCATGATAAACACCCTTTTGTATATCGAATGTGCAGCAGTAAGAAGTCTCTCTTCCCCGAAAACTTCACGTTGAAACCAACAAATGCAAAAGCTGTTGTCTCAAATTACAAACAGAATAAATTGGCTAAAATTGCAGTTTTAGGCATTAATAAGCAGAATAGACACAGACGTATAAAATAGGCATTTATAGGCAATACAAAAGTAAGACATTAGGCTAATAATTGTAGGAAACGTTCGTATAACTTAAAAGGCTACGTTTCTGAACAAAGGACTGAAATAGGTAAATAGGGCAAAATCCGCCCGCTAGTCATGACTTGTGGATAAGCTTTTAGTACATCAAAAGTCAAATATTGTTTATGGCAACTTAATTTATGTAATTAAAGACTTTTCCAAACCTTCTGTTGTTCTGTTTCAATGTCCAATATCTTTATATCTTAGAAATGCTAATCTTATTCGTATCAGTTCACAAGAATAACAGTAGAGTTTGTAATTCAACATGAGTTAAGCCGATTGTTAATATTTGTATCTACAACAATATGAGTAATGAGAAATTTCTGTATACTTCTTTTTTATTTGGAGCGGACGGAATAATGAATCTCAGTGGTAGAGCTGATTGAGGGTAACACGTTAAATGGTTGCAGTAAACGATCAGTTAGTTACACTGATTGTCCGCCAGGAGAGATATTCCACAACTGCCAACGGAACTGAAATCGCTGTCCAGAGATGGCACCACAGGTAATATCTTATACTGAGAATGAATATGTGTAATTATTTATCAAGTTTTATAACGCTATGCAGGTATGTTCCTTACATCGAGATTCGATTTAATTGTACTTTATTACTTAAAACAAACAGTTGCTTCAGTAAACACAGAGATACTTTCGAAGACAAATGAGTAATCCTGAATAAGAAAGGAAATCTCCTTAAGGATGAATATTTTGCCTGATTTTTCATCTAGGAAATATTGAGGAATAACATTCTTGTGCAATGCATCTTACATTTTGTTGGAATTTGTATCTTTATTAATCATTATTATCAATAGAAATTTAATACAATTGCTGCTAATGAATTGAGTTTATATGCGATACCAATGCACCTCAAATTTGAGAGGAAATCGTTGGTAATTATCGAAAAGCTGCGTTGGACTTACAGGACTTTTTATTCTTCTTTTAAACCGTTTTTATATGTACTTTATGTCAATGTAAATATACGTTGTTAATATCATTTTCCTTGCACGAAAAAAGGAGAATATAATAGGTACCTAGCCTTTTAGAGATGTATGGAAAGCTAAGAGTCGGAGTGAAAAATTCAATGCCGCAGCCGGGATTTGAACCACGGATCTCCAGGTTTGCGTGCACCTGCCCTACTATGGCCAACGCGCCGACATGACATTAAATTCTACAACTAAAACGTATTTTGTTAGAGTGGCTGTACGGAGACCAGAAGATCCGTGGTTCAAATCCCGGCTATGGCATTGAATTTTTCCCTCTGACTCTACCTTTCCATACTTTAGCCTCCACACGGCCAGTGTAAAAGAACAATTAATTTCTTTGAGCGATGGTTAAACATTTTAAAGATGATCCCACCATAACGGCTTTCAAATTTGACTTTCTTTGTATAGCCCAGCGAGTTATAAAGCTTCACATTTGATAAATATATACTTATTGAAATAATTAAAAAAACTTGCAATACGTCGCAAATGCTTTATTCCACAAAAATTACATTTCAGTTTATCGTTTGTTTTATCGAGATCTCTGTATTCGAGCAGTAAGATTTTGTCTCTTACAGTTTACCATTATCGTAATGTCATAGGAATGGAGACACTTCTGACTACGTTAACAGTTCTGACAGAAAGTGTGTGTTTTATCAAGACTATCATCTTCTGTTTTACCGTTAGTCAGTTCTACTTACATCACATTAATTCAAATGACTTCTGACAACATGGAGAGAGCATTTATAATGGACACGAACGTTTTAAAGATATAACATTTGAATATTCATTATTAGGGTCAATTTGTAGAAAATCAATATTGTCGGAAACAATTCAAGTAAATGTTAGTAAGTGTCGAGGGATATTGTTGAAAATATACATTGTAGTAAGGTAAAAGACACGAGAGGTGAGTGACCGTATAGCAATAATGTCATTTGGTCTCCTTTGTCACGGACACATCTTGGTGTTTACAACTTAATCAAGTATTTTGTGTTTATCTCTATGGTCAATATAATTTAGCAAATGTGTAGTTTATGTATTATTAAACTGAACTGTATTATTATGTATTATGTATTATTAAACTGTGTACTATAATAATAACTAACACATTTTTGCTGTTTCTGACGAATATCTTATGAGCCATACGATTTTAAAGCAATGTGAGAAGACTTCAAAACATTTCCAATGTATCACAAATTTGAGAAGTTAAGTCAGTTATTGTGATTAACTTACTGATGATTATCTGAGTATCTTTACCCATGTACTTCATATTTATCGAAATATAATCGTCATTACTCATTTTCTTTTGAGTGCAAGCGAAAAGAGGGAAACACTGATCTTTTAGCGACAGTTAAATATTTTAAAGCTGGTCGCTACGTAACGGCTTTGAAATTAGATTGTATTTGTTTCTAGATTAGCCATAAAAAATAAACATGGCTTCAAAAGTGTATGATTGTTATCTTTTATTTGCTTGATTCTCTTCAATACTTAAACTGCTCAAGAATGAAGTAATTAAATTACGTAGCAACTAGATTTAACATTTCACAATGTTTTGAAGTTTACTGCATTCCCTTGTACCTACATGATTATTAACATCGTAGAAGAGTCTTGCCAGTTCAGCACATTCTATATTCCATCATCTGTAAATTAATTACAGTTTTAGAGTTATTACGAACGATTTCCTCTTGGAATTGAGATATATTGGTCATAGTAATTAGGAAAATATAAAGCATTTGTAGTGTGTTACTATGGTGTAAATAAACTGGCATTTGTGAATGAAGAATAGAAAAGTTTCTTATTGTATTTATTAGTATTGATGGATACAAATTCCCACAAAACTATTTTGCAATATACCAAAGTATAATGAACAATAAACCTCTGCTCAGCTTGAGAAAATACCTACACAGCTAGTTAATTTAGAAGGATTTCTTTCAGAAGCACTGTAAATAGTTTCCTCGATATGGCCTTCATATAACTTATAGCTACCGTTCTTTTCAAAGAACAAAGAACAATTAAAACTAAAATATATGTAAATAACATAGAATTTATCACACAATTTCGTAAATAATAAGAGAGTTTCTTTCCTGGTGTAAGATATTACAGGTGGAACCCTCTCTGGACAGCAACATGCGGTCGGTTCTCCCCTGGCGGACAATTACTAAAACTAAAACATCGTCTGCTATATAACAAATTTACTTAGAGAAGGAGTTCTTCAAATCAAGAAGCCATACACAATATTTAGCTTTACTGTTTATTATTATGTCTATTGTGATTTATAAATGTAGTAATATGGTAAAGTATATTAATTTGAATTTTGTTACATCACTTTAGTTAAGTATTTTACTCTTAATATTGTATTAATCCTTTTTGCCATAATCTCCAGTTGTTTTATTTTCATATCACATTTGAGCAGCTTCCTTTCTCTCTCTACAAACTGTTTACTTATTAACCACATGTTATGTAATGTAAAGCCTGTAATGAGATATGACTTTGGTACAAATCTGTATGTTCAAATCATGTAGCCAAACTGTTGTACCATTATAAAATAGAAGTTGACAAAAATATATACAACCTTCCTAACTCCAATGACTTAACTTTACATAAGACAAATTGTGAAAGCCTTTCCTTATTTTTTGGAATAAATTGTTTTTCTATTAACCTCAAAAAATGCCTAAAAAAATGCCTAATGGTGGATACAAAAACATAATGTACAACTGTAATATTGTAGAAATATTCTAAGGTTCATTCTAAGCCAAATCTTGTTAAAAATTATAATACAACTTTATTTAATTAATAATTTTGAAGCCTACTCTTGTTCCATTTCAATATCCAAAACTTTATATCTTAAAAATGCCAATCCTGCTCTTGTAAATTTGTAATAATAGTACTACAATTTAAAAAACAGCATGAGCTGACCCCATTCTTAGTATTTAACTACGTCCTTCTCATATCTAGAACAAAATGTGTAATGAAACTGTTTCTGTTATTTTTTTTAATTTGGAGCAGACAGAATATTCATCTTAGTGTTAGGACCGATTGAGAGTGTAACACGTTAATTGTCTCCAGGAAACGATCTGTTAGTTATAGTGATTGTCCACCAGGAGAGAAATTCCGGAACTGCCAACCGAATTGGAATCGCTGTCCAGAGATGGCACCACAGGTAATATCTTATACTAGGGAGAAATATATGTAGTTATTTACCATGTTTTACAAAATATAGTAAGACGGTACTCCACATTAAGCTTTGACGTAATTGTTCTTTATGGCTTTAAAACAAGTAGTAGCTTTAGCGAACACAGCGCTAATTTCGAAGAAATAAATAATGCTGTGTAAGAGAGGAAGTCATCTAAGACATGTACATTTGGTCCATTTTTCACTTTTGTTGGAACTTGTGTCGATCAATTTAGTTCAAAATGATTTTAACATAATAGTTTGTTATAAGATTTGATAAGTCAAACTGGTGTACCTCAAGTTTGAGAGCAAATTGTTGTTAAGTATTGAAATACTTCCTGCAATGAAGTCGGGTGACTTTTTGGCTCTTACTACAAAACCTTATTTATTTACGTACTCTGTGTCAATTGAAATACACGCTGTAGTAATTTCGAATGAATATCAAATGTGCACATTTATGCAAAGTGTTTAGGTTTTGTATCTTTTACTGCATTAAGGACTTCTATCTTTTACTATTCCTTTGTTATTATTTTCTCTGCAAGAAAATAGGAGAATACAGTAGGTAGCTAAGCGTACAGCGATAGTTAAATATTTTAAAACTAGTTACTACGTAATGAGATTCATATTTGACTTGTGTTGCATAGATTATCGATAAAAGCTCAGTTATAGAAAATTCAAATACCAAGAACTATCTAGCAAACGCTTTACATACAAAAAGTATATTTCAGTTTATCGTTTGGTTTATCGAGATCTCTATATTGTAGCAGTAAGATTTTGTTTGTCTCTTACAGCTTACTATTATGGTAATGTCCTAGGAATTGCGGGACTTTCGTCTATATTCCCAAATGAACCAAGATTTTTATATAATTTACATTCAAAAATACTTTAAAGATATGTTCTCAGAAATCCTTTAAACAGTTTTTGAGAAAATGTTGAAAATGTTTCATGTATAAGAGGTCTGGGATCGAGATTTCCCTGAATATTTACGTGTCACGTCCTTTAAATATACTGAGTATTTAGCCGACTTTTGTTGTAAGAGCCCTGTGACTGACAAAGTACATTAACTGACTTTGTTATACAGGAGCCGTTGTAGTTATAGTAATTGTCCGCCAGGGGAGCTTTGGTTGACTACCGACTGCTTGTTGCTGTCCACAGAGAGCTGTACGTGTAATATTTTATACTGATGAAGGAGATTTGTAATTATCTACAAGGTCTTATAACACATTGTAACTATGTTGTTTTAATGGAGCTCTGATATAATTGTTGTTTATTTACTGAATACGAACGGTAGCCATAATGTCTATGAAGACAATATCAAGTAAATAATTAATGTTGTGTAGGAGTGAAAGTCTTCTAAACTAACTACATCTCAAGGTATTTCCCTCAATTGTTCACTACTGTTTGAATTGAATTTAATAGACAATCTAAATTAAACTCTTCCTGAAAATTATCACACCAGCGGTGCTAACATAGCGTTGCACCCGAGTCGGCTACCAAGAGGAGCTACGGCTACCTCCCTTCTTTTCCTCTACATTATCTTAAACCATCAACCTGCAAAACCCCACATTTCCTGTCATTAAGTGGTTAAGTCCGTGTAGGACAGGTACACGAATGACACACATCGTGCTGACCCTGTCAGCCGCCAGCTACTTGAATGAATGAATGAATGAATTGAAATGCCACTGTTCCCCAGATCTCACAGCCGTACAGAATCATAGGCGGAATGATCGCCCGATACAGTTGGAGTTTGAGACGGATCGGCATGGTTGATCTGAAGATAGGGTATAGGCTCCGGAGTGCGACGTGCCCCAGCTGGACCTTGCCCTTGACGTGCGGAACGTAAGTTAACTTACGGTCCAGCGTCACCCCGAGATACTTCGCCGTTTGCACCCAAGGGATTCGACGGCGCCGTAAAACGAAGTTCTGCTGCAACCGGTTGGCTATGGTTTTCGCCAGGAGAATAGCAGAGCTCTTCTCCGGGCTAATTGCCATTCGCCATTTTGCGCTCCATTCGCCAATGGCCCGGAGCTGGGTTTGGATTTGCCGGAAGCTGTACCGTGTATTCCTATTGACTGCGAAGATCATGAGATCGTCCGCATACTGACAGGTCTGGGAGTTGTGATGAGTTGGGATGTCGGCCATGTAAGCTGCGAAGAGCGCCGGCGACAGCACGCTGCCTTCCGGTACTCCAGCGCCAATGGGCCGCTCGGTGGACAGCTTCCCCTCCATCTTTACTCGGAAGCTTCGGTTTCCGAGGAAACCGGCCACCAAGGAAATGTATGGACGGGGAATTTCATGCTCCAGGAGTTTGTAAATGAGTCCTTCATGCCAGGTAGTGGCGAATGCCTTCTCCACGTCGAGCAGCACTGCTACCGTTTTAGACCTTTCCTGGAAACCCAGGGAGGCCTTCTCGGCAACCCGCAGTAGCTGCTCGGTCGTGGAGTGGCCAGAACGGAAGCCAAACTGGTGTTCCGGGATTAGGCCCCTTTCCTCCAGATGAGGAAGGAGCCGGGAGAGGAGCAGTTTTTCGAATACCTTCGATAAAACTGGGAGAAGGCTGATTGATCGGTAACTGGAAGGAAAAACCGGATTTTTCCCCGGCTTTAAAACGCACACCACGCGCGCCTCCTTCCAGATAGCTGGAAAGTGGCGCATGTATAGGCACGCGTTATAAATCCGGGTTAAGTGAATCACGGCTCTTCGTGGAAGGTGCTTGAGCATTTCCGCTGTCACACGGTTCTGCCCAGGTGCTTTGTTGGTTCTTAGAGAGTTAAGCGTGGTCGCTAACTCTCTAGGGGTAACGATGGGAATGTGGAACTCCTCGTGGTCAGGGGGCGGAGCTTCTAGGAAGTTTGTCGATAGTGTGTGTGGTGATTCAGAATCTAAGTATCGATTTTGTTGGAACATTTGCCCAATTGTAATAACCAACTATAATTGTAATGAACAATAACACGTTTCGGAACCGTTGAGTTGGTTACTCCTCAATGTCGTAATACCCACACGATTTTATCGCAATGTTTCGTTTGTCAGTAGACTTTATTATGTCCCATATGTTTCAAATTCGAGAGATATTCTTCCTCAAAACTCAATAACTGTAATTAATTTACAGGTTAATATCGGATATGTGGCGCTCACATTACTTTCTCTACTCCTTTTAAACTTTTATTGATCCATCTCCCTCACGTTAATTGGGACAAACATTCCATTGTTATTGTTATGTAGGTACAAGGGAATACGGGAACAGAGTACACTTTAAGTGATTGTGAAATATTATATATAAAGTTTTATAGCAAATTCCAATTATCTTTATTACGTAGAGTTTATATTTAATTGCTATTTATTGCTTTGAAATACACGGCAGCCTCAACGAATACAGCGGGTATATCTTACAAATAAATAACTGCGGATGAGAAAGGAGGATTTCTAAAGTGTGTATATCTGTGAATACGAACGTTAGCCATAATGTATATGGAGACCATAATGGATAAAACATTTTTGTTGTCAAGTACAGGAAGTCTTCTATACTAATCTCATCTCAAGGTGTTTCCCATAATAGTGTTTAGGGTTTGTTCAGAATTTATAAATCGATTTTGATCGAAGTTTTATCCAATTATGGAGAATAATACGTTTAGGTGATTGTCAAATATTTGAATGTTGGTTATTATGTTATTATATTGTAAATGTATCTTCTATACTTGACGACAAAAACTTACCAACGATCTCAGTTTTGAACAGATTAAGTATTGAAGAATTCAAATAAGAAATATCTCGGAAATGACACACTCTACCAAAATATATATCTGACAGAAAGTCTGTGTTTTACCAAGATCATCATCTTCTGTTCAGTAAGATTTTGTCTGTTTTTACGGTTTGTCACTTTTACTTATATCACATTAATGGAAATGACTTCTGACAACATTGCTGGGAATTTTAAAATTTACACGTCATTCGTAATGATAATATTTTAAAGATATGACATTTTAATAAGAATATTTAGTCATTTTTATAAAATCAATATTTTTATAAAACGTCACGTAAATGATAGGAGGTGTTGAGGGGTATTGTTGAAAATATACATTGTAGGAAGGTAAAAGTCACGATAGGTGAGTGAACGTGTCATTTGGTCTCCTTTGTCACGGACACATCTTGGTGTTTACAACTTAATCAAGTATTTTGTGTTTATTTCTATGGTCAATATAATTTAGGAAATGTGTAGTTTATTGTTATTAAACTGAACTACATGTATATATACCCCTTCCTTTCACTGCTAATATCCATTAACAAGTCATACTATGTGATTGTTCATTTTGTAATGAAATTGTTTTCTATATTTCATTTAATATTAGATTTCCTCAATAAGAGACGTCACAATGTTCAGGTTACCTTCAGTTCCAGTAGGAGTGTGTGTGTGTATATGTGTGTGTGTGCGTGTGTGTGTGTGTGTGTGTGTGTGTGTGTGTGTGTGTGTGTGTGTGTGAAAACCAAAACTTAATAAAAATTCGGATTGACAAATGATAGTTAATGTAGCACATTAAATCAATTTGCTATATAGAAGACAATCTCTACTTATAGTAATTGTCAACAAGGAGATATTACAAATCAAAGGAATTGCTGTCGAGAGATGGCTCAACTGGTAATATTTGATACTGAGCAAGAAAACGCTGAATTATTTACAAAGTTTCATAACATACGACAATCGATTTCTTAACCTACAACTAGGATTTAATTATTCTTTATGTGTTAAAGTAAACAGGGGCTACAGCTAACACAGAGATTAACATAAATGAGTAAGTTATTGTGTGCTAGAAGGTAAGCCTTCTGAGATAAGTATATCATAACACTGTTTCGCGTCTTTATAACATTATTTAGTATGTAATTCATGAAGATATACATTAAGTTTTGTTGGAAGTTGATGTAAAATTAACAAACATATCTGGAACTGTTCACTCACATGAACTTCGCATTTTCCACATGATTTTAAAGCATTGTTGCAAAACAAACATTTCTAATGGACCTCATATTTGACTGTCTAAACAACTATGCACTTTGTGGAAATCACGAATTTTCATAGTCTTGTTATAAACCCTTATTTATCTGTGTACTTCATGTTTAACGAAATATACGTTGTTATTATTCTTTTAGTTTTGTATGCAAGGGGGAAACAGGAACCTTTTAGCAATAGTTAAATGATTTAAAGCTGGTCGCTAGGTAACAGCCTTAAAAATCGGTTTTCTTTTTGTGGCTTAACGACAAAACTTTATGTAACTTTACATTTGAGAAATGTTTAATTGTTATTGAAATATTCAAACAAATAACAAGAAATATCTCTCAAGTGCTTCACTGTACATAAAGTAAGTGTATTTCATATTATTTGGTTGTTTAATCGAGATATTTATATTCCAGCATCCTTTATCATACAAACATATATGATGAGAGCTTGAGTAAATAAATAAACTAAAAATATACTTGAGTACCTTTAGGAATACAGTAAACTTTAAGAATTAGATTAATGTTTAAAGAACTAGTCACTATGTGTCAGCTTCAGCATGTCCAGGACAAAACAAATGACGTATTGCTATCTGAGAAATGTGTAAATATTGTAAAATACAAACAATTAACAAGGATTGTTTCAGAAGTAGCTCACTTCATAAAAGAATTGTGTGTTACATACATCCTGTGTTTTAACAAAATCTACTTTTTGACTGTCATTTGTCTATTTCTGAATGTTATATAAATCGTTCAGAGTAAAGAAAACTTAGTAACACATTCACAGAATATTTAATATTACATTTTACAAAGCATTTAAAGCATTTTAATATAGTCATTTAATGAAATAATAAAATATTTGTGAAGAAATAAACAGTTTCAAAAAATATTTTACATAAAGTGATGTCTCAAGTACAGTAAGTGTATTTTCTACTTATTATGTACCTGGTACAGACAACAAAAGTCATTTACTTCATTCTCTGTTCATTCTGTTTACTAAAATATTTAGTTAATTTATTACTCAACATTCATCATTTTAAATTACTTTTAATCTGTTAATATTATAATGTCAATCACAAATTTAACGTGTACAGTTTTTGTAGTGTTTGTTGATTACTTTAGACTGTTTCTACTTTTTCTAACACGTACATAGCACATAGAGAATGTATTGTATTACACCAAACATTTGATAACAAGATTTTACTGTCAAAACTAATTTTGAGACTTGCTAAATAAAACATATGTGTTACATTTACATGATTTTCTCTACTCATTGTCTTATGACATATATCCTTTTAAGTACAAAGGTAATAGGACAATAGAGCAGTATTTAAGTTGTAGTCAAATACTTTATTTATCAGTCGTTATGTGAAAAAGGATGTCCTTTAAATAAACAAGAGAGAAAAACAAAGAATTACGTCCCATTTAACGTATTGGAAAATTTAAACCAATAGCAAAGAGCAACGTGCAAATGGCTAACTCTACAAAAACTATCCAAGCTCCATGGAACCAGGACTCATTTGAGCATCATTTCAGCCATTTCCCTCATCGTCCGGTATGACTAAAGTTGGAAGACGTAAATTAAAATAAAATAAAAAGCTAATTTGTAGAGAACAAAAGAAATATACAAAGTTGGCTACACCGGACGGTTACCTGCCCGGCACACACGTCCGTTCTAGACGATAGTTGCTCACAGAGAGAGCGAAAACTTACTATCATGAAGAGAGAGGAGATGTCACGTGACATGACGTCACACATAGCTAGTCAAGAGAAAATCTTAACGTATTTAAACAGTCACTTGTGACAAAATGTTACACAATGTATTCAATGATTGACTACTTTATAAAGTTGTTGTGATGAAATAGCACAATCCTCATTATCTTTATCTGTTTTTTAAAACATTTCTTATAAAGAGAAAATGCTGAGAATTAAATTGTGTGTAAGATAATGTTTAACAATTCAGAGAACTTAAAATGTGCATGTTTAATTGGGTAATGCCAGCAAAACATGACAATAGTAGAGAATTCCTTTAAAAGTATTACAAATAGGAAAAAACCTTTTTTTAGAAATTAATTATTCTTTTACCCTAGTTGTGTGTAGGACGCAATATGAAAGGGTGGAACTCCTAGTGCTTTACCGGGAGAAACACGAGTCAGTTGGAGAATTTTATGTCATTTTGGCACGTTGGCCGTGGTAACTCAAATGGTTAGAGCGGCTGGACGGAAACCATTAGATCCGTGGTTCAAATCCCAGCTATGGCATTGAATTTTTCATTCTGGCTCTACCCCTTCATAGAGATTTTTCTTATTATTGTTTTAATTTTACGTTCTTTTATGTCCATATAGTGTACGCTGGGAGTGACAGGGTAAATTAAAGACTTATAACTATCGAAACGCAAACATTGAAAAATTCGGACAACTAACAAGAAAAAAATTGAAAATTGTTCACTCCACAACAGATGTATTTAATTTTGTATTTAACGACCTTTTTGTGCAAAATACAAAATACAAAAAGTCTCAAAATACATTAACAGATGAATTTAAAAGTGGATTCTTGCAGCCCTACATTTACAGTGCAGCGATATTATGTCTATCCTTGACTGTTCACCAATTAGGGAAACGTCATGTAGAATGAGGAAGACGTTCCCAGATAACTGAAGATGTGCATTTGTTTGTCATTAAAATATACGAGGGTGGGTGAAAAAGTAAAGTCTGCTATTTTGTTTCTCTTTTAATTGCCAAGAAGATTGAATCCAATTTACATAGCTTAAAAACTACAACATTGGCCATTAATTTGTCTCTATTCAATATAATCTCCGTCCTTTTCTACAGTTTTAGTCCATCTTTAAACTAGGACATGTATTCCAGTGTGGTAAAATATACGGTCTTCCTTCCTAAGCCATTGACGCACGGACGCTTTCAGAGCCTCTTCGTCTTCAAAATGAATCCCACGATGAGCTTCTTTTAGTGGCCCAAACAGATGGAAGTCTGATGGTGCCAGATCAGGGCTGTATGGGGGGTGAGGTAAGACTTGCCATCCCAATTTCTCAATTTCTGCAGTCGTGTAACGGCTGGTGTGTGGTCTTGTACTGTCATGCAAAAGAAGAACATCCGCCATAGTTTTTGTTGGGCGAACTCATCGAAGGTGTGCTTTCAGCTTTTTGACAGTTCTGATGTATCGGACAGAATTTATTGTGCAACCCTGCTGCAAAAAAACCAATCATAAGCACAACTTCTGCGTCCTAAAACACTGTTGCCGTAACTTTCCCTGCCGACCGCTGAGCTTTGAATTTTTTTCTTCGGTGACGTTATCTGATGTCATTCCATTGGCTGCCTCTTTGATTCAGGTTAAAAAATTGAACCCACGCTTCGTCTCCAGTAACAATTTTTTTCCAGAAACTCCACTCCCTCCACGTTGAAGAGTTACAAGGGTTCGGAAGCTATTGTTTTCATTGTTTCTTTGTTTTGGGCGGTTAAAGCTCTTGGTACCCAACGTGAACAAAGTTTTGAGTAACTCATTTGTAGAATAATCGTCATCACACTGCCTTTACTGAGGGAGGTAATGTGACACAATTCAGCTGTTGTTACCCGGCGATCACCACGAATGATGTCACAGACTCGCCGAATGTTGCATGGAGTCACTGCAGTCACCTGCCTGCCGCTTCGCTTTACATCTGTCAGTGGTGTTTGCCCTAAAGCTTCGTTACAGCGACGAACCCATCGTCTAACAGTTCTGACATACACCGTTGAATCACCATACACATTTTTTAGCCTTTCATGAATGCGAATTGGTGTTTCATCTTCCGTAGTCAAAAATTCAATCACAGAAAATTGTCTAATACGAATGTCGATGTCAGCCATTTTGCAAGAGGATAGTGTGCTGCCACCCGTTGCCTTAGGAAATTACTACCGCAGGGGATTAGAGAAGTAGGTTTGAGGAATTGCGCCAAATTTAAAGTTTTCACATAACTTACTTATTAAAGGGAAAAAATAGGAGGCATTACTTTTTGACCCACCCGTATTGGTTGAGTAGTTTTCTTGGAAGTCGTTACGATATATTCTTGTAGCCTCGACTTTTATGTTTGAGCTATATTTTTTATAGACACATGGAGGAGCGTTTTCTAAAAAGGCTTTACTTTAAGGTTTCAGTGAGTTAAATATCCGTACCTCATGAACTGCTGCGATAAAATTCTCTTGTAGAGTACAAAACTTGTCTGACCTGCAGTAAGTACGTAGTAGGAAATGTAAAACCTGTACAGAGATATGACTTTGGTACAAACCTGTATGATCTAATCATGTAGTCAAAATGTTGTAACATTATAAAATAGAAGTTGACAAAAGTATAAGACGAAATTCGCTCCTCCAGAAACTTAAGCTTTACATAAACTAAATTAGCACAGCCTTTTCTTAATTTTTGGAAAACATTATTCATATATTGACCGCTAATAAAGCTAACTAATGTTTAATATAGAAACAAAACCACAACTGTAATATTCTACAAATAGTTTCAGATTCATTTAAAGTGAAACCTTGTTAAAAAGCATAATATGTGGAAGTTCATTTAATTAAGGTTTTGGAATTGTTTTGTTCTTTTATTTCAATATCCAATAACTTTAATTCTTAAACACGATAATGTTACTCTTGTAAACTAGTAAGAATAACACCAGAACTTAAATGAGCTGACCCAATTTTTAACATATAACTACGGCTTCTCTTATGTTCAACAAATTTCATAATGAAACTTCTTCTGTACAGTTCTTTTTCTCAGTAGATGGAATAATGATCCTTAGTGGTAGGCCGGAGCGATAGTGTAACACGTTAAATGTCTGCAGACGATCTGTTAGTTATAGTAATTGTCCGCAAGGAGCTTCCAGAATAGCCAACCGAACTGCAATCGCTGTACATAGATGGCACCACAGTTAATATCATTGTACTGCGAATGAATGGATGTAATTATTTACCAATTTTAATCACACAATTTAAATATGTTCCTTACTTACAGCTACAGTTTAATTTGCCTTTATTTTCTTAAAACAAACAACTGCTTCATTGATTACACGGATACTTTCGAAAAAACAAATAATGCTCTGTGAGAAAAGAAGTCTCCTAAAGTGTATATATGTCGACCGGTTTTTGCATCAGAGAGCATTAAACATTCCAAACTCTAGCCAGCATACTTTCAGTTTTGTAGGAACTTGTATCCATAACGATCACAAGACTTGTGTTCCTTAAGAATAATCTTTGGGTATGGGAAGACATGATAAACAGAATGCATCAAGTTTGAGAGGAAGTCGGTGGTAATAAATACTTGCTACGTTGATCTCACAAGACTTTTTAGATCTCTTTATAAACCCTTATACATTATCATTATTTTCCTTGCAAAAAAAAAAAAAAAAAAAAACGAGGCGAATACAATCCTGTTAAACCGCTCCTGAATAATCTACAAATTTGACTTTCTTTGCACAGCTTAACGATAAAATATTTTAGCTTTATATTTAAGGAATTTATACTTATTGAACAATTCAAACAAATAACAAGAAGTACCTCGCAAATTGCATTTAACAATACACTTATCATATAACTCCAGGAATGGAGACACTTCTGACTACATTCAAAATTCAATAAATATGAAATATGTGTAATTATTTACCAAGATTAATAACATACTTTACATAAATGTTCAGTTTAATTCTGCTTTGTTGCCTTGAAACAAACAGTAATTTCGTAGCTTACAGGTATACTTTCGATAAAATAAATAATGTTGTGTTAGAAATAAGGTCTTCTAGAGTATGTACATTATGACAGTCTGTACCTCTAAGAAGTATTCTAAACATTAACTCACTTGAGATTTATTTATAGATTTATATAACATTTATATTTAGTCGGAACTTGTATATAATGATCAAAATGTGTGAAAACTTTGTGTTCCTTAGTGAGATGACTTGATAAGCGATAACAGTAAATCCACATCAAGCTTGAGA
Organism: Mantis religiosa; assembly: GCA_030765055.1. Taxonomy (NCBI): domain Eukaryota; kingdom Metazoa; phylum Arthropoda; class Insecta; order Mantodea; family Mantidae; genus Mantis; species Mantis religiosa. The sequence goes on from JAUKNK010000132.1 coordinate 3,207,249, forward strand.
GGAAATCTTTGATTGCTAATGAAGTATGTGAGCCAATGAACTCACATGACGCGAACAGAATAAAATCAATTGTGGAATAGAACAAGGAAAACTAACTTAACCAATCAATTATACACAAATGTACGCATTTCTATTTCGTTCATTACATATTTACCTACTCCATGTTGATGAAAACATACATTGTTAATATTATTTTCCTTGCCAAAAATTTGGAGAACAGTGTAGATAGATGTCCCTATAGCGATATATAAACATAACAAAAATTTCAAATAAAGTTACTATCATTTTGTGTGGTAGTATCATCTACAGCAGAACTTACATCTAAACTGTAAAAATTGGTACATCGTTAGCGCTAAGTGTACCTTCAGCTTTGTTATACTTTACTGCCTCCCTCATCTGTGTTATCTACTGTCCTTGTTTCTGTACCTCTTCAGATTTGGAAGGTAAAAATACATTAATTATATATACCTTAGATTAGTACGTAAATAAAATACTTATTAACTGTTGTACAGAGTAAAAAATGTATGTGACATAAATGAAATGACATATACGTTTTTGTAGAGTAAGACTTTGTTAGTTGTAATGAGTACTGACGTGTGTACTGTGTCACTGACCATTTCTGTATTGATGTTACAAGATTAGATGTACATCCTAGTCTACACATAAATATGTAAAATACATACCATCAACATATTAGTTAACATATTTATAACAAAAAACAAACGATCTTTGGACTCATAAATGCTTTACGAAGCCTTCACTGAACACATTTAGAATGTTGTCTGTTTAAAAACAAATGAAATATGTTTAAGTTTGAAAATGTGTTTTAAGATGTACACAGGAAGATTTTATCTAGTATTTACAGTTTACTAGTTATGTAGATGTCTTCGAGAATGAACAGTACTTCTGTATAGGGTAGTCTGACGTTGGCAGCATTTGTTAACGAATCTTCCTGTTGTATTTTTGGGGATATAAACACAAATATAAAGTATAGCATTTCCCCAAAGTTTGTTTCTAAGCTATGCTGTTCAAACACAGATATATTCATGTTCCCTTGACAAAAATATATTTTATATTCAGTCTCTATTACAATTCCTGATGAAGCTCCAGTACCCAAATTGTTACGTACAATAAAACACTGCTCCTACTTATTGTGAATATGTACAATATTTTAGAAATAGTGCGCAATAATACAATAAGAGTTAAAAGAGGTCTTTGGACCCAAATACTCATTTGCATAAACAATTCTTGCATAAGATAAATACTAAATATTTTTGCATAAAACCCAAAATATACTATTTAATTCTTGCAACAATCTCTGAACTTCTGTTTATTCTGACTGCATTCTGTACAATTTTCTTTAAGTTGTATTTCATGTTATAGAGACAAGGTCTTAGCACACAAAAATTGAGATATGTTTTGTTAAAGAATGTAATTTATGAAAACTTATTTTTTCACTAACGATTTTCGAGACATATATGGTTATAGTTAAGTTTGCCACTAGTTTTATATCTTAAAAACACTAATCCTGTGTGTAAGCTTGTCCAAAGCTAATAGCAATGACTTTGTAATATTAAAGCTAACACTATGTTTAAATATTTAACTATATTGCTGCTGTATGTACAACAAAGTTAGTAATGGAACAACTCCTTAAACGTATATTTCATATTTGTAACAGACGGACAAGTAAACCTTGAAATGTGTAGTGTTTAACGCCCGCTTTTACTACATGCGGCACAGCAGGCGGTGACACTGATGATACATGAGATGAAGATGGAGCACCGGTGGAATGAGATGGCGGGGCAAACCGGAGGTCCCGGAGAAAACCCACCCCAACGCCGTGTTGTCCACCACAAATCTCAGTTTCCGGTCGCCTGTGATCGAACCCGCGCCGCCTTGGTGAGAGCCAAGCGTTCTAACCACTGAGCCACGGCGTGGCCTACAAGTAAACCTTTGTGTAACGGTTGGTCGTGAGTCAATTTGTTATATAGCAGACGATGTTTTAGTTATAGTAATTGTCTGCCAGAGGAGAACCGACCGCTTGTAGCTGTCCAGAGAGGACTCCACTTGTAATATCTTACACTGGGAAAGAGACTTTGTAATTATTCATAAATTTGTGTAACACATTATCATTATATTCTTTATATACAACTTAGATTTAATATTTCTTTGATGATTGTAAACGAACCTTAACGGAAATATATATGGAGGCAATATGTAGTAAACTATTATTTGTGTGTAGGAAGAGAAGTCTTCGAAACCAACTATATTACTAGGAATATTGGTTAACTGAACCATAGACTCATTTCAATTACCACACATCCTGCAGGGATTAATGAAACATAACTGGATAAAGCAATTAAAGTAATGCAGGAAGAATTTGGAGGAACTCAACACGAACTAAAGGCAACCACTGAAAAGCCTAATAATAAATAACAATGTTGGAAACCTTTTTGTTCTTTATTAACTGGCGTTACACTGTCTACTCCGTGGTATGCCTTATTTGTCCTTATTTTAATTAAGATTAACCGTTACTACTGTAATAATCAGGGGCGGCTGTTGGCTCTGAAAATTGGTGGTTCACAAATTTATCCATGCAACTTAATTTTTTAAAGTAACAAAATTTCTTTAAGTCTGTCACTGCAGACTGCTCTACACACAAGCTAACGGTATTTCACAGCATTAACACAAAATTCACATTTCATAAACACTCTAGAATATTTATCGTGTACATCGTTGTTAAAGTTCCTGTTAAAACATCTGCTCTGCTTTCTGTGGTTAATTCGACCTTCATTTGTTCGATCTTCTCGGTGATGTTGTCGTTAGCCGTCTTCATTTCTTTCAGTTCCACTGCCAAGTTGTTATTTGTGGTCTTTAGCTTCGCGGCCAGGCTGTTATTTGCCGTCTTCGTTTCCTTCAACTCGGTGGTCAGATTGTCGTTAGCCGTCTTCATTGCTTTCATTTTCTGTAAAATCTTTTCCAATTCTGTGTCCATGCACTATATCCCACTCCTGGAACCAGTTGTGACTTTGTGTGTTCGTTGAATTAAAAGTCCAATTTGCCGAAATTCTAAATGTTCTTTATTTGCGTAGAAGCAGAATTAATCACATGTCACAATCTATAACAACAAAGTCGATGACAATAAAAAATAGCTTACGCAACTTCCATTGTTGAAACACTCTTGTTACATGTCTTTACAACAACAATACTCTACAGCTGTTTACTGCTTACTCACGACTCACTCTTGTTACGCAACTTTACAATTACACCTTCTTGGCGAGTCGTTGCCTTCTTAAATACCTTATAGACTCTTCCAGAAGAATACAGAAACCGAATATTCTACCATCTTCCAGAAGCGTAACGCTATCTGTGCCGGCAGGTCTTTTATCTCGCGCTATCTTTATTTGTTCCGGCATACTCCTTATCTCCAGGCTCTTTGTATACACAAGCCAGGCTGTCGCGATCGGTTTCGCGATGAATCTTCTCGCTATTCAACCTCTATGACTCTTCATAAAATTCCTACAGATCTTCCTGCTCTGCTAGATGAACCGAAGAGTACAATCACTGTATTTATTCCTACAAGAGTGTAAAGTAACTTCTTCAATATGAAAATCTATTAAGTGTTAGCTGTTTTCGGTGTATTCATTAATAAATAATACATAACAAGTATGGACATAGTACTGGGCAATATCGATTCTTCAGTTGAATGTGTAGTACGTGTGAACTTATGTGTTTGTATTGCACCGTAACCTAATAGTTATTAAACTGTTAACTGTACTGACCAACTGTATACAAAATTGGTTTTACCATCTTATAGTTGTCGCTAAAAGACCATTGTTGTTAGGCGAAACTAAATAAATTTATCTTATGAAAATGATTATATAGTGATTTGTATGTCGTTCTCCGATAAACTACAAACAAATTAAAATAAAATTCTCCGGCATTAAACATTTAACATAAGGTAATAAAATTCTAAAAACTCAGAAAATAATACAGAAGTTTTAAATAACCTAATGTTTACGAGGGTATGTCGTAAAGTTTTAATTATCAGCCGGTAGTTTTTGTGCTAGAGTGATGAAACTTTTTCAGTGTCATCCTTGATCCCTCGGGACCCAATGTCGTGATATAATGTTGGTAGTTTCAGTGATTTGAGTACTTTTTTTTTTTTTTTTTTTTTTTTTTTTTTTTTTTTTTTTTACAGTGAGTGCTAGAAGTGACTGAGGTGTAAGATGGAGAAAATTGAGGCCCGTAGCGTGATCAAGTTCCTGCATTTGAAGGGCAAAACTGCCCGGAAAGTCCATGATGAGATGACGTCTATTTATGGAAATGATTGTCCATCGTATGACACTATTGTGAAGTGGAGAAGGAATTTTCAAACTGGTCACATGTCCCTGACAGATGAGGCAAGAGCTGGTAGACCGTCAGCTGTCACAGTGAAGAACGTGGAGTGTTTAATACTGGAAGACAGACGAGCAACGATCCAAGTGATCATGAATGAGATACATCTTAGTTATGGTAGTGTGTAGACGAATTGCACATGTCTAAGGTGTCTGTACGGTGGGTTCCACGTTTGCTAACGCCTTTCCAAAAGCAGAAATGGCGTTACCTTACGAGACATATTTTGGTGCTGTTGGAGCAGGACAAAGAAGATTTTTTTATCGTCTGATAACAATGGATGAATTCTGGATCTGTAAGTATGATCCAGACACACAAATTATGAACATGGAATGGAACATGCCGATTCCCCACTCCCAAAAAGGCAAAGGTGCAAACGTGAGCTAGGAGGGTCATGCTTTCAGTTTTCTGGGACTGTCATGGCGTATACACTTACACATTATTTTTCTAAGGGTCAAAGCATCACTGGCAGATATTACTGCAATCTTCTGGACAAGTTATGAGCAGCTCTGATTAAGAAAGGACGCGGTATGCTCTCCAAAGTTGTTCGTCTTCTATCTGACAATGTACCAGCTCATTCATCTCAAGTTATAGTTGACAAAACAAGGTAATATGGCTTTGAGATCTTACAACATCCGCCTTATCCGCCCGATCTCGCAACAAGTGACTTTTTCTTGTTCACGGAAATGAGAAATCCGTTGCGTGGTCACCAATTTGACAACACAAATGAGGTCATTAATGAAGTGGCAGAGTGGTTTAAAGCGAATTCTGCAGATTTCTACAATCAATGTATTCGGAAGGTCAAAAACTGCTGGAAACGTGTGAAAATATGGAAAATGACTACATAGAGTAGAACTAACAAACACATATCAACACAAACCCTCTATCACATATTTCAAAGGGTGATCACTCAAACTTTACCACACCTCCTCCTTTGTAGGACAACTTTGGAGATACATGTTCTGTAATCTTATTAAATGTTACATTCAATTGTTAATTCCCTCAAGAGTTGACGTACAGATATTCAAAATGTGTTGGTGTACCATCCTGCTGATACCTCACATAGAAGGACAAATTTCCTAAGAGCTCAGGTACTTCACAGTTAACAAAATGACAATACATTACTGCAGTAATTATACCTTCATGTCTACCTCTACATTAGGTACTGACATATTTGTTAATTTTAAAGAGACACAACGAAATATCAAACTACATTCATATTGTATTTGAACTTCTAAGTCACTTTGGAACTAGAATACCTACACATGGGATTACATTTGGTAATCTATTTCCTTCCAGAGTTCATGACGTGTACTAACTTTAATTTAAACATTCTTTTACTCGTAGTATTACAATTTTATAAAAAGTTGTTTTAATAGACATTACTTCATTTATTGAAGTAAACCAAAGTATAAAAGAAGTGTAAGATGTTTACATTTAAACTTGTGAGGTTATCCTGTGTGCTCCCCATAAGGAACTCTGTCCACATATTTTGTATATCACAATTTTTAAGACGCTGTTCCACAACAATTTGGAGATCTTGGAGTTATATCTGTGTGTGAGTGTGTGTTGTAACCCATTACACATAAAGTAATCCGTTTTAATCACGTTATTTACACAAAAGGTTCCCGAGAAGTATTTCCGTTTACTCGTTAGACAGTTTTACGACTTAGAGTATAACTTTACATGTGAAGCTGCTCCCTTATTAGAATTATTTTGCATTTTTTCATTTTTCCGTCATATAAGTGGCCTGTTTTATGATGAACAGAGCTTGGAATAATAACTCAGGCTTATGGTGACTCGTCACTCATTATAACATTTTTAGACTAAAAGTTGTCATGATCCGAGCGAAGTGTGTAACAAAGAATGTACGAGATATCACCTACTCAGCTGTATAAACAGAGTCAAGTCGTTACTAAACCATACATTCCCTTCATTTCATCATATTCAACATCTTACTGCACTCACTTTATCTCAAATATATTTTATGGAGTCTTTAACCATTTCCGAGATATGTTTTATTTGTTTGATTCTCTTCAATACAAGAATGAAGTTATAATTAAATTACGTAGCAACTAGATTTAACATTTCACAATGTTTTACGGTTTACTGCATTCCCTTGTACATACATGATTGTTAACATCGTAGAAGTGTGACGGCAGTTCAAAACATTCGATATTACATCATCTGTAAATTAATTACAATTTTAGAGTTATGACGAGCGATTTCCTCTTGGAATTGAGGTACATTGGTCATAGTAATGAGGGCGATATAAACATTTTGGAAGTGTTATAATGGGGTAATTGAACTGGCCTTTGTGAATGATGAATAGAAGACCGCTTAATTGTGTTTATTAATATAACTGGATACAAATTCCAAGAAAAATCATTTTACAATGGTGATTGCAGTAATGCTTAGTTTACAGAAATGTCTACACATATAGGTAATTTAGAAGCCTTTCTTTCAAAAGCACAGTTAATTGTTACTGCGATATTGCCTCCATATACATTATAGCAATCGTTCTTTTTCAAGGAACAAAGAGCAATTAAATCTAAGTCACATTTAAACAACTTAGTTAGAATGTGTTACAGAATTTCGTAAATAATACAAAGAATTTTAGCCAGTGTAAGATATTACAATTAGAGCCCTCTCTGGACAGACACAAGCAGTCTCTTCTCCCCTGGCGGACAATTACTGTAACTAAAACATCGTCTGTTATATAACAAATTGACTTACGACCAACCATTGCTTACTGTTACACAAAGGTTTACTTTTCCGTCTGTTACTAATTTGAAGTAAACATTTACGGGGAATAGGGTTTTAGAGTTTCGGATTAGGTTTCAAGCTTCAAAGTTATTTATATGAGTTTTGACAAGTTCAGAAAAAGCAGTGGCATTTCTAAAATACAAAATAATTGGACAATTCAAGTGGAACGAAAGAATATGTGGAAAATCCTTAGTGATAAAAGAAGTTTACAAAATAGTTATTTGTTCTTTAAAAGTATCTTCATTTTTGTGACTTAACTCCTTGTGTGTACCTAAACGAACTACAAATTATAAAGGATAATTTCGTAAACGTATTTTACATAAATAAAGATTTTCGTATAACTTTATACATTAATGTGTTGATGTTATTTCCTTAGTTGGTGGGAATAACGTTGGAATTAGAAAGGCAGCATGACGTGACCCGAATTTTAACACTTAAATATGTTCTTTTTTGTGAATGTAGAAATTAATCATAAAACTTCGGCAACATTTATCTTAAAATTCGAGAAGTTATAAAAACTGGACTTACTGCAAGGACGCATTGAGAAAGTACTGTGAGTGTACCACATTAAATGTAATTGTTATACAACAGAGAATCCTTTAGTACAAAAGTGAATCGAGAATATATTTACACATTACTTCACTCACACTGTTTATTCACAGGACATGTTTCAAGCTGGTACTCGAGTAGTGCAAGTTGTAGTGGTCTATAGACAATACGGAGAAAGAGGAAACCACTACAACTAACACTAGTCGAGTATCAGCTGATAATAGGAGCAAAAGCTCTTGATTCACTTTTGTACTAATTTGTGCTTCACTGTCCCTACGCTTCTTTCAAGTTTATACTTTGATTTAACTACGTCTTTCTCATATCTACAACAAAATGCATAATAAAACTGCTTGTGAGAATCCTTTACTTACAGTGAATCTCTACCAATAAAGATATTTCAGATGGAAGGTGATTGCCGACCGTAAGGGAGTTGCTGTCCAGAGATGGCTCCACCGGTCATATTTTATACTGACGAAGTAAATGTACATTTAGTTATGAAGTTTTAAAACAAATTTTCATTGCATTCAGATTATACAGCTTAGGTTCACTTGTCGTTTATTGCATGGAAACAAACAATTGCTAGTATGGATACAGAGAAAATATTGAAGGAGTAAACAATTGAAGTGAGAAAGGAAGTCTTGTATGGCAAATATAACTATATGTTTATTCCCATCTGTGAAGCATGGCTACATTGTGTATTCTTTTAGTTCAACTAGCAATATTTTTTGGAACTTAAATCCTATTATACTGAACATTTTATTTAGAAACGTTTCTGTTGTTTACTTTCACTACCCCAAAAATATATTTACATTCTTTTATCGAGATCTCTGTATTGGAGCAGTAAGACTTTGTCTGTCTCTTTCATTTTACCATTATGGTAATGTCCTAGGAATAGGGAGACTTCTGTCTACATTAACAGTTGAATCAAGATATATGGTCCGTTCTCTTGAAAATATTTTAAGGTTGTGACACTTTATAGAAAATATTCCATGTAAAGGACAGTCTGAGGTACAATGTTTACCTTTTCTACTTATTATGTAAACAGTACATAAAACAATTCATTTCATTCATCGTTCATTCATTTTAATATCATATCCAGTGAAATTGCCAATCAGAAATTTCATCTGTACAGTTCACGTAGTATTTGGTGACAGTTTAGACGTTTTTAAATGTTTGTATCACATAGAGAATACACTACATTCATCTTACAAATTTGGTAACAAGATTTTACAAGCATAACTCACTTTAGGGCTTGCTAAATAAAACGTATGTGTTACAGTCACATGACTTTCTCTACTCATTGTTCTCTTGCGATGCTTACGACATATTATTACAGATAAATGCTTTTATAACATGAGTTATTAAATATATCCTTATTAGTACAACGGTAACAGGAGAGTACAGCACAAACTAGAGATGAAAAGGAATGAATGACCTCCAAGTAAGAGCAAATTGGCTATACCCTTTATATTGGACACCGTGACTGGAAGGGTTACTGATAGTGAATACTTAGCCGACTTTTTACTCATGAGTTGCGCTGCTCACAGACATTCAGGTAGAAGACCACAGGACTTTACAAAATATTAGAAATAGAGCAATGACATACCTCGTTTCCATAAAAGAAGCTCGATTTGTCACTTAGACTGACAAAACACAATCGTATTACACAGTCAACTGTCTCAGGTAGTTACCTTGTTCGTTCTAACAAAACAATACACTATCGTGCTCTAGGGAGTAAGTACATAAGAGAGAATGTAAAACCTGTACCGAGATATGACTTTGGTACAAATCTGTATGATCAAATCATGTAGTCAAAATGTTGTAGCATTATAAAATAAAAGTTGACAAATATATTGTATGTACTTCTTACTTCCAGAAACTTAACCTTTACATAAGATAAGTTGTGAAATTCTTTACTTAATTTTTGAGAACTGTGTATTTCGATTTGTCACTAATTATTGGATTAAGGCACCTGTTGTTTAGTATAAAAAACAAAATGTACAACTGTAATATTGTGGAAATAGTCTCAGATTCATTCCGACTAAACTCTCTTTAATTTTCTCGAACTTATTAGTCATAACTAGGAAGTGGATTTATAAACACTAAAGTGTATGAAATAGGCAGGCAAAAAGGCAATAAAATGGACGAAATAAACATTTGCTAGGTAAACAATTAGAAATACACAATTTTAGTAAAATGGTTCCTAAAATGCACTATAAATGCATTATAACAAAATGACGATCATCGCAACATATGCTACAACAAATTCGCTAAACACATACTATTTTGCGGTTCCCTAGACGAAATAGTTCTACATTTATTCCAAATGTCATAAATGGCTCCACAGCAAGTTAAAGTAACAGATATTGTCGTATAATGAAAATACATATAAATCCACTTCACTAAGAACCATAATCTACAGAAAGCTGCGAAGTAACTACGTCAAAAAGCAGAAACATGCGTTTTAGGGGAGGAGGGCTAAGGGTGAAAATTGAAATATCTGGAGCTTTTGTTAGATTGGTTTTAAATGTATACCATATATTTTTGTGATCGATCAAGAATGGAATAATACCAAGTTTCGGCTTTGAGGAATTAACAGTTTATGTCTAAATTACAGGAGATTTTCAAAATGTGCCACTTGTTGTAATTTTAACACTTAATGCTGGTCGTAGAAGTTTCTGTACTCGTTTTAACTTATTAATGACCTGCACCTATGTGAAATATTTGTCTTCGCCATATCAACGAAGGGAACAAATAATCATACCTATTTAACAATTTTTATTTACCTAAGCATTTTCAGTAAGAAGCATGCATTATAATCCTTACCAATACAAAATAACAAAAACACAACAAATGTAAATGGGTACACTTAATATGCAGCTGCCCTTACAGACATGTTTAGAATTTCATACATATTAATAGAAAACTGCATTATGTGGAACATTTTGAAGTTAGGAAAGTGTAGAAAATATGGAATCTGAGAAATCTGAGGTTAAAATTACGTAATAGCAGCTACGATACAGGTACAAGGTTATCTAAACAGTCATGTGACGTTTTCTGTAGTGTCGCTATAAAGAACTTTATATTATAGAAGTATGTTTATATTAATTTTAAGACAAAATTTGGTATTTAAGTTTTGAAGCAAGTTGCACAGATGTGTCTCCATGATAAACACTTTTGTATATCGAATGTGCAGCAGTAAGAAATCTCTCTTCCCCGAAAACTTCATGTTGAAAACAACAAATGCAAAAGCTGTTGTCTCAAATAACAAACAGAAGAAATTTGCTAAAAAGGCAGTTTTAGGCACTATTAAGCAGAACAGACACAGACGTATGAAATAAGCATTTATAGACACTATAAAACCAAGAAATTAGGGTAATAATTGTAGGAAACTTTCGTATAACTTAAAAGGCTACGTTTCTGAACAAAGGAGTAAAATAGGCAAATAGGACAAAATCCGCCGTCTAGTCATAACTTGTGGATAAGCTTTTAGTACATCAAAAGTCAAATATTGTTTTCGGAAACTCAATTTATGTAATTAAAGGTTTTTCGAAATTTTCTGTTGTTCTGTTTCAATGTCCAATATCTTTATATCTTAGAAATGCTAATCTTATTCGTATCAGTTCACAAGAATAGCAGTAGAGTTTGTAATTCAGCATGAGCTGAGCAGATTATTAATATTTGCATCTACAACAATATGAGTAATGAGACATTTCTGTATACTTCTTTTTTATTTGGAGCGGACGGAATAATGAGTCTTAGTGGTAGAGCTGATTGAGGGTAACACGTTAAATGGTTGCAGTAAACGATCAGTTAGTTACACTGATTGTCCGCCAGGAGAGATATTCCACAACTGCCAACGGAACTGAAATCGCTGTCCAGAGATGGCGCCACAGGTAATATCTTATACTGAGAAGGAATATGTGTAATTATTTACCAAGATTTATAACACTCTGCAGGTATGTTCTTTAGATAGGTCTTCGATTTAATCGTACCTTATTACTAAAAACAAACAGTTGCTTCAGTAAACAGAGACATACTTTCGAAAACAAATAAGTAAACCTCTATAAGAAAGGAGGTCTCCTTAAGGATGTATATTTTGCCTGCTTTTTCATCTAGGAAATATTGAAGAATAACATTCTTGTGTTATACATCTTACATTTTGTTGGAATTTGTATCTTTGTTAATCATTAACAATAGAAATTTAATACAATTGCTGCTTATGAATTGAGTTTATAAGCGATACCAGTGCACCTCAACTATGAGAGGAAGTCGTTGGTAATTATCGAAAAGCTGTGTTGAACTTACAGGACTTTTTATTATTCTTTTATTCCGTTTTTATTGGTGCTTTATGACAATGGAAATATACGTTGTTAATATCATTTTCCTTCTACGAAAAAAGGAAAATATAATAGCAACCTAACCTTTTAAAGATCTATGGAAAGTTAAGAGTCAGAGTGAAAAATTCAATGCCTCAGCCGGGATTTGAACCACGGATCTTCAGGTTTGCGTTCAGCCGCCCTAACCATTGAGCTACTATGGCCAACGCGCCGACATGACATTAAATTCTACAACTAAAACGTGTTTTGTTAGAGCGGCTGGACGGAGACCAGAAGATCCGCGGTTCAAATCCCGGCTATGGCATTGAATTTTTCACTCCGACTCTACCTTTCCATATTTTAGCCTGCACACGGCCAGTGTGAAAGAAGAATCAATTTCTTTTAGCGATGGTTAAACATTTTAAAGGTGATCGCCCCATAACGGCTTTCAAATTTGACTTTCTTTGTATAGCCTAGCGATAAAAAACTACAAAGTTTTACATTTGATAAATATATACTTATAGAAAAATTCAAAAAAATAACAAGAAATACGTCACAAATGCTTTAACCCACAAAAAAGTATATTTCAATTTATAGTTTGTTTTTATCGAGGTCTGTATATTGGAGCAGTAAGATTTCGTCTGTCTCTTACAGTTTACCATTATGGGAATGTCCTAGGAGTGGAGACGCTTCACAGTTGAATAAAGATTTCAATTTCACTTGTTTTGTAAATATCTTAAGGATGCCGTACATTCATAGAAATACTTGAACAGAAAATCTTTGAAAATGCTCCATATATAAGATGTCTGGGGTCGAGATTTCCCTGAATATTTACGTGTCACATCCTTTAAATATACTGAGTATTTAGCCGGCTTTTGTTGTAAGAGCTTTCCTGTTGACAGTTACAGAAATAAATAAATAAAAATTGTGGTTGTGTATCTTGACTTTAAGTGATAGTCAAATGTTTAAAGAGCTAATCAGTATATGTCCGGACTAAACCAAGTAATGTATTGCTTTCGGAGAAAACTGTAAATATTGGTAAATACAAACAATTAACAAGGATTGTGTCTTACGTACGTCCTGCGTTTTAACAACATCTACATTTTTGTTTATTAACATTTTGTCTATTATGTCTTATGTCTATTCTTTGTTTCAAATACTTTGTTGGAACTTGTATCCACTTTAGTAAATACTGAGAGTGTAGCTCATTGAACACATTCGCTCTAGCCTTAACGATGTTACATTGTTTCTCCGCCAAGAGAGATATTTCAGTTAGTAAGTAATGAAACTGACAACCAAATGTGAGTTGCTGTTCAAAGATGGCTCTGCCGATAATATTTTATCCTGGGGACAGATATGCATAATTATTTAGAAAGCTTTATAACACACTTTCATAATGTCGTTTATATACAACTTGGATTTATCTGCTCTTATTGGGTAATAATAAGTAGTGGTTCTGTGAATATACAGGCAATATTGAATGAATAAACTATTTTGACCGAGAAAGCATTCTATATTGAGAATGACTATACGTTTCTGGTATCTATGAAATATTGATCATTGAGGTCTACTGAATTTTGTTGCAACTTTGTAACCAGTTATAATGGTAACACTTACTGTATGTAGTAGTGAACTATGTGATCTCTCACTCAGGGTATACGTGACATTTGAACTAATTTGTCAATCTTATCGCTACAAACTAGAACTATTCAACTTTTATATCTGTTCAACCATCAATAACTTCACTGTTTGTGTAATAACAATAAGAGGTCTAAGTTGTCCTGAGTTACTGAATTAACTGGAATAGTTTTATGTACTTTATATACAATATACATAATATAGCTTATAAATAAAAAAACATCATTCTTTGTTATTTGGATTTCTTTTAAATTATTTTTCAATACTTTATCTTTTATTTTAAGTTTCCCATATAATGCACATTTCTTAATCATTCTAAAGGTCTGTTAATTATGTTCACAAAATATAAGCAATTAAACATCTCATATAGATATTATATCTTTTGAAAAATTTTGTGTTGGTATTAATTTTTAACGACCGCAATACATGTTTAAAACAATACAAATTCTAATAACAGGTCTTAAATTGCCTTCCTCTTCACATAAGGGTAGTTAGATAAAACAATTGCCGCGGCGACCCGCACAAATGTTTCGGTGCAGAGAGATAAGCGCGGCTTGTGTACACAAAGTGCTTGCAGATAAAGATAGCGGAGGTAAAAGAGCTGTCCGTCACAGATTAAATTACGCTTCTGAAAGTTTCGGGTTTCGCCTAGTGACAGAACATTGGATGTCTTGTTTATTCCAGAAATATCTAGTGATTGATACAGAACAGTCTCGAATTATGTTTGAGGTATTTAAAGAAGCGACAACTCGCCAAGAGTCAGTCGTAAACAGGAAGAGTAAACAGTTGTAAAGTGTTTTAACGAGAAGTGATGTAAACAGATGTAATCCCGAGAGGTATTTCCGTTTAGTCGTTAGACAGTTTTACGACTTAGAGTATAACTTTACATGTGAAGTTGCTCCGATACAAGAATTATTTTCCGTTTTTACAGGTTTCCGTCATATTCGTGGTCCGTTTTATGGAGGTTTTCCTGTATATGTGAAGATTTCTACTGCACGAAGGCCATGGTGAACAGAGCTTGGTCTAATAACTCAGGCTCATGGTGACTCGTTACTCATTATAAAATTTGTATGACTAAAAGTTGTCATGATCCGAGCGAAGTGTGTAACAAAGAATGTACGAGATATCACCTACTCAGCTGTATAAACAGAGTCAAGTCGTTACTAAACCATACATTCACTTCATTTCATCATATTCAACATCTTACTGCACTCACTTTATCTCAAATATATTTTATGGAGTCGTTAATCATTTCCGAGATATCTTTTATTTGTTTGATTCTCTTCAATACTTAAGCTGCTCAAGAATGAAGTTTTAATTAAATTACGTAGCAACTAGCTTTAACACTTCACAATCCTTTAAAGTTTACTGCGTTCTCTTGTACCTACATGATTGTTAACATCGTAGAAGTGTAACGCCAGTTCAACACATTCAATCATCTGTAAATTAATTACAGTTTTAGAGTCATAACGAACGATTTCCTCTGGGAGTTGCAGTATATTGGCCATAGTAATGAGGAAAATATAAAGCTTTTGGTGTTTGTGATATTTGAGTAAATAAATTGGCATTTGTTTATGATAAATATAAAAGCTTCTAATTAATTTATTAGTATAGCTGGATACAAATTCCCACAAAACCATTTTGTGAGATAGCCAAGTATAAAGAATCATGAACCCATGCTCAGCTTTAAGGAAATATTGACACATATAGTTAATTTAGAAGGCTTTCATTCAGAAGCACAGTAAATTGTTTGCTCGACATTGCCTACATAGATATTATAGCTAGCGTTTTTTTTCATGGAATAAATAACAATTAAAACTAAGCTATATGCAAATAACATAGTTAGAATGTATTATACAATTTCGTAAATAATTACAAAGTCTCTTTCCTAGTGTAAGATATGACAAGTAGAGCCCTCTCTGGACAGCAACAAGCGGTCTGTTGTCACCTGGCGGACAATTACTATAACTAAAACATCGTCTGCTATATAACAAATTGACTCACGACCAATCGTTACACAAAGGTTTATTAATCCAACTAATACGACATCACTTTGATGCTTGTACTCAAGTATAATAGTAACATACTATTGTCATAAAGTTCAACAATGAGCTTAGAGACAGCAGTTTACAAAGTTTGGAGACAATATTTCTTTTTAGGATATGATTATACAATAAAATACTCCATTATGTATTATTTTGCATCTCCAAAGTAGTCGCTTCTAGTAGAGAAGGAGTTATACACATCAGGAAACCATTCACAATTTTTAGTTTTTCTGTTTATTATTAGCATTATTGCGATTTACAAATATAATAACATGTATATAAAACATGTTAAAGTAAGGTATATTAATTTGAAATTTGTTTCTTCTATTTAGTCAAATATTTTGATTTTAATTTTGTATTAATCCTTTTTGCCATAATCTCCAGTTGTTTTTATTTTCATATCACATTCGAGCAGCTCCCTTTCTCTCTCTAAAAACTGTTTACGCAATAACCACGTGTTATGTAATGTAAAACCTTTACTGAGATATGACTTTGGTACAAATCTGTATGTTCAAATCATGTAGTCAAAATGTTGTACTATTATTAAATAGAATTGACAAAACTATACAAACGTCCTGCCTCCAATTACTTAACTTTACATAAAATAAAGTGTGAAAGGCTTTCCTTTTGTTTGGAATAAATTATTTTTCTATTTAGCGCTAATGATTTGATCAGAATGCATAATGTTCAATACAAAAACACAATATACAACTGTAATATTGTAGAAATAGAATCAGATTCATTCAACGCAAACTCTTGTTAAAACGTGTAATACAACTTTATTTAATTAATGATTTAGTCTACTCTTGTTCCATTTCAATATCCAATACTTTATATCCAAAAATGCTAAAAATACTCTTGTACACTTGTAAGAATAGCAACACAATTTAAAAGACAGCCTGAGCAGACCACATTCTTAACATTTAACGACGTCATTCTCATATCTACAACAAAATGTTTAATGAAACTGCTTCTGTTATTTTTTTCAATTTGGAGCAGACATAATAATTATCTCAGTGTTAGGGCGGATTGAGAGTGCAACATGTTAAATGTCTGCAGCAGACGATCTGTTAGTTATAGTGATTGTCCGCCAGGAGAGATTTTCCAGAACTGCTAACGGAACTCCAATTACTGCGCAGAGATGGCACCACAGCTAATATTTTATACTAGGGAGAAATATACATAATTATTTACCAAGTTTTACAACATATAGTAAGACGGTACCCCACATAAATCTTTGATTTAATTGCTCTTTATGACCTTAAAACAAGTAGTAGCTTTAGCGAATATAGGGATAATATCGAAGAAACAAATTAAGCTGTGTAAGAGAGGAAGACATCTAAGGCATGTACATTTCGACCATTTTTTCATCTAAGATGTATGTAAAATTTCCATCAAATGAACTATAACAGCTTTTTTCTGGAACTTGTGTCGATCAATATAGTTCTAAATTATATTAACGCACAGAGTTTGTGAGAAGACCTGATAAGTCGTACAGTTGTACCTTAAGTTTGACAGGAAAACGTTGTTAGTTATTAAAATACTTGCTGCGTTGAACTTAGGTCACATTTTAGTTTTTATCACAAACCTTCATTTACGTACTCTAGGTCAATGGAAATGCACGCTCTTATTGTTTTGAATGAATGAATAAAAAATGCGCACATTTATTTAAAGTATTTAGTTTTGTGTATTATATTGCATTAAGGATTTCCTTCTTTTATTGTTATTCATTTGGTATTATTTTGCCTGCAAGAAAATAGGAGAATACAGTAGGTAGCTATAGCGATAGTATGGCATTATGATTTATGTTGATCGATAAAAAATCAGTTATGGAAAAATTCAAATAACAATAATTAGGTTGCAAATGTTTTGCATCACAAAAAGTATATTTGAGTTTATTGTTTGCTTTATCGAGATCTCTATGTTGGAGCAGTAAGATTTTGTCTCTCTCTTGCAGTTTACCATTATGGTAATGTCCTAGGAATAGAGAGACTTCTGACTACATTCACAAATAAAACAAGGTGTTTATTTCATATGCATTTATATTAATTTAAGGTTGCGGTATTTTCAAGGAAGTCCTTGAAACCACTTTTGAGAAAATATCTGAAGATGTTCCGTGTATAAGAGGTCCGGGGTCGAGATTTCCCTGAATATTTACGTGTCACATCCTTTAAATATACTGAGTATTTAACCGACTTTTGATGTAAGAGCTTTGCTGTTGACAGATACAGAAATAAATAAATAAAAAGCGTGGTTGTGTATCTTGACTTTAAGTGATAGTCAAATGTTTAAAGAGCTAATCAGTATATGTCCGGACTAAACCAAGTAATGTATTGCGTTCGGAGAAAACTGTAAATATTGGTAAATACAAACAATTGACAAGGATTGTGTCTTACATACATCCTGTGTTTTAACAACATCTACATTTTTGTTTATTAACATTTCGTCTGTTCGTCTTAAGTCTATGTCTTATCTCTTAGAGATGTAAAGAAACATTCAGAATGAAGGGAGCACGAAGACATTCACAATATTGTGACTTTGTGGGTTCGTGAAATGAAAAGTCCAATTACACCACTCAACAATGTTCTTTATTTCCACCGACTTACAGTTAAACTCTTGCCAATTACACAGAATTTCGTGCTCCACACAATTACAATTCACCCGTTCGTCCGTTACAATTTCACTTGGCCTCGCGGTTACGTAAGCTCCGGTACACATTCACAGTAACGTACAGTCTTCCGTTGCACAATCTTCTCGTACATTTACACGTCACTGACTAACTCTTACACCAAGAACTGCGACTGTCTCCTCACTCACTAACTGACCAACAACTCAACTCAACTCCGTCTGTCTGTAACCCTCTTTATATCGGAATATCGCCGACTTCTGGTGTTTACAGGATTGTTCTAGTAACAGAAAGATCGAGAACCAGGTGTAAGGAAACATACGGCACAGTCCTGTTTTTTTTTTTTCCCAACCACAGCCTGTCACCACTATAGGACAAACGAGGCGAGGGCGTGGCTAACCGAACCTTCCCTGTCTTCCGCTCTCAGCTGCTTCACAGGGTGTTCCAGCGCTCGTGTTACAATATATTCAATATACACATTTAATTTATCACACTGTCATAAATAATTAGTAAGTTAAAAAATTCTTAGGGTTAGTTAAAATATAAAAAGCTTTCAATAAATATTTTATACAAAGTATTAAGTACAATAAGTGTCTTTTCGACCGATTATGTGTAAATACAAAGGCAATAGCAGAAAACAGAAGTGTTTAGTTGATAGTGATAGTCATAGGAATGCTTTCCATAAACATAATAATGACGATATCTTCTCTGTTTTTAAATATTTTCAGCATTCCTTTGTCACATTTCATCAATGCAACAAATGTTTAGCATATTTTAATAATAAACACATTTTATATTTAATTCCTGGCAACATCCCTGAAGTTCTATTTATTCTGACTGAGTTCTGTATAATTTTCTTAAACTTGTAGTTTATGAGATATAGACAAGATCTTGCTACATATAGATTTAGATTTCGTTAAAAGCGATAATTTATATCAACTTATTTTATCGTTACAATTGTCTAGATATTCTTTTGTTCTGGTCCAAATTCCCAATACTCTTATATACTAAAAACGCTAATGTTATATTTGTGTTTGTCAAAAGTCAATAGGAATAACTTTGGAATTTGTAAACTGACCCGGTTATTTAACATACAAGTGTATGTACAAGGAAATGGGTAACAAAACACTTCCGTAAACGTTTATTTCAAATTTGTACCAGATGGACAAGTAAGTCTTTGTGACTGACAAAGTACATTAACTGACTTTGTTATACAGGACAGGTTTTAGTTATAGTAATTGTCCGCCAGGGGAGCTTTGGTTGACTACCGACTGCTTGTTGCTGTCCACAGAGGGCTGTGCGTGTAATATTTTATACTGATGAAGGAGATTTGTAATTATCTACAAGGTCTTATAATACATTGTAATTATGTTGTTTTAATGGCGCTTTGATATAATTGTTGTTTATTTCCTGAATACGAACGGTAGCCATAATGTCTATGGAGACAATTTCAAGTAAATAGTAACTGTTGTGTAAGAAAAGAAGTCTTCGAAACTAATGACATCTCTAGGCATTTCCCTCATTTGAAACGCGTCGTTCAGATTCGCATTCTGGAATGCGTGTGGCATCAATGGTCAACAAGATGAACTCCTGCATTTCGCGAGGTCATTTGCTTTGGAACTCATCTTGGTATCGGAAACACATCTCCGACCTGAAATGTCCTTCCGGATTTCCGGCTACCACTGCCTCAGGGTCGACCGTGTGGGCCGTCGCGGCGGCGGCACGGCGATCTTTGTGAGGAGGGGGGTTGTCTTTAAACCTGTCCAGCTTCCCGCTCTTCAAACCCTTGAAGCCACTGCCGTCTGCGTGAACCTGGGCGGTTCCGAAGTCCTGATAGTGTCTGCTTATCACCCTCCTGGTCAACAGTTCATTGCTAATGATTATCTCTCCATCCTCGCCCTACATCCCAACGTCATTATGGCTGGGGATTTGAATGCTAAACACCCGCGTTGGCACTCGGGTCCCCGGACAGACGCAAGAGGCAGAGAAATCATCCGCATCATAGACGGAGATCCTCAACTGAGAGTAGAGGGTCCCTGGCAACCCACTCATTTCCCGCGAATTCAAGGCCGTCCTTCGGTCATTGACTTCGCAATCATCAAACATTTTCCATTTCACTTACCACTCAATTCACAAAGCGCCTTACATTCCGACCACAACCCAGTTGTGGCTGAGGTAAACTTACGGGTTGTCAGTCATGAATTCACGGTTCAAAACCGTGAAGTTGATTGGGATTGCGAACGGGTCTGCTTAAATGACTCCATACCTCCTAACCCTCACATCACAGATATACCGACCTTGGAGACGGCGATCTCCTCCTTCACCTCCATCGTAGGACGAACAGTTCGCAACCTCACCGTTCACACTCCAGCACCTCTACACCCTCACGTCATCCCGCTAGACATCCATCTTCTCATTCGTCGCTCTTGGGCGGCTCGCAGACTATATCAGCGACACCGCACTCGTCATAATCAGGTTCTGCTCGCGCGCTTGCGCCGAGAGGTTCGACTTCGACTACGCGAGCACCGTGTGCGCGCGTGGGAGGAGTTGATGTCTCGAGTGAATTTTGAGTATGGCGAGGCGTGGAGGCTTGCAAAAGGACTCCGGAACCGTGGAGGAGCACCAAACACCCCTATCCAAAGCACCCAAGACCTGGTGTACGAACCCCAAGCTAAAGCAAATGTGTTTGCCGACTACCTAGAGAGGACCATGAGGCCACGAGATGACCCCCAGGACCTAGACTTCACTGGCCGCGTCAAGCGGGAGGTTCGTCAGTACCTTCGACGCCCTCTTGCTGAGGCGGACCGACTACCTGTCATTAGACCCAGTGAGCTCCAGGGCGCACTCCGGCGTCTAAATCCCAAAAAAGCGTCGGGACCTGATGGGTTGACACCTATCATGCTCCGCCATCTTCCATTCAAAGCCGTTCTTTTTCTTACTCGGGTTTTTAATATGTGTCTCGCCCTGGGCCACTTTCCACGGCAGTGGAGGGAGGCTCGGGTGATTTGCATTTTGAAGCCCGGTAAAAATCCGGCTCTCCCCGCCAGTTACCGCTCCATTAGCCTCCTGTCAGTCCTCTCGAAAGTTTTCGAGAGGCTTGTTTTAGTCCGCTTGTCGCCCCTTCTGGGGGACATTCAAGTTATTCCTCCCCATCAGTTTGGTTTTCGTCCTGGGCACTCGACATCACAGCAGTTACTCCGTCTGGTGGAGGCCGCTGCCCTGGGTTTCCAGGAAAGGGCATTCACCGCGGCGGTGTCTCTGGATGTCGAGAAGGCCTTCTCTACCACCTGGCATGCAGGCCTCCTACACAAACTAATCACCCTGGGGCTTCCTGCACACATGATACACATCTTACACTCATTCCTAAAACACAGACACTTCACAGTTGTTGTGGCGGGAAAGCTTTCTACCAGACGACCCATCAGAGGAGGCGTCCCGGAAGGCTCTGTCTTATCCCCTACACTATTTAGCGTGTACGTGGCGGATCTCCCCACGGAGCAACACGTCAACATTGCCCAATATGCGGACGACGTGTTATTATACAACACAAACAGAAACGCACGCAGAGCCTTCAACCCAATACAGCGACACCTAAGCCTCATTCATGATTGGTGTAGGCTTTGGCGATTGTCTATCAACCCAGAGAAAAGCCAAGCCATACTCTTCACTAAGCGTCACTTTCCCGCCAACCTCCCCGCCTTTAATTATTCTGGCAGAAGGATAGAGTGGACAAATTCTCTCAAATACTTAGGTGTAAAGCTGGACAAGGGCCTAACTTTTCGGGGTCACATCCAGGAGGTGACTCATCGGGCATGCGGAGCTTCGGCTTCGTTATACCCCATGATGCGCTCAGGAATGCCGACACCCCTTAAGTTGCGCCTTTTTCAGGCTTTAATTCTTCCCATCATGCTTTATGCTTGTGAGATCTGGGGCATGGCCGCAGGATCATATCTGCGTCAAATTCAGCGTGTACAAAATAGATGTCTCAGAGCTATTTATTCTGTTTGCTGGAGGTTTCCCGTGAGATACCTTCATGAAGCCTCATCTCTCCACTATGTGGAAGATGTCATTAGGCGCCGGGCCACAAAATTCTACGCGAGTTTGCCTCAACATCAGAGCGCCCTGGTTAGGTCTCTAGGGAACTACAGAGCAACCGAAAGACGCTACAAGCTATACCGGCTTCCCCGCATGGCGTGCGGGCACACCCGGTAACAATAGATTACTTATTTCAGCCTAAAATCACTACTGTGTGAATTGAATTTAATAGACAATCTAAATTAAACTCTTCCTGAAAATTATCACACCAGCGGTGCTAACATAGCGTTGCACCCGAGTTGGCTACCAAGAGGAGCTACGGCTACCTCCCTTCTTTTCTTCTACATTATCTTAAACCATCAACCTGCAAAACCCCACATTTCCTGTCATTAAGTGGTTAAGTCCGTGTAGGACAGGTACACGAATGACACACATCGTGCTGACCCTCAGTCAGCCGCCAGCTACTTGAATGAATGAATGAATTTGAAACGCGGTTTTATGGTTAATTCAGAATCTAAGTATGCATTTTGTTGGAACTTTTGCCCAATTATAATAACCAACTATAATTATAATGACCAATAACACGTTTAGGAACCGTTGAGTTGGTTACTCCTCAATGTCATAATACCCACACGATTTTATCGCAATGTTTCGTTTGTCAGTAGACTTTATTATGTCCAATATGTTTCAAATTCGAGAGATATTCTTCCTCTCAGCTCAATAACTGTAATTAATTTACAGGTTAATATCGGATATGTGGCGCTCACATTACTTTCTTTACTCCTTTTAAACTTTTATTGATCCATCTCCCTCACGTCAATTGGGACAAACTTTCCATTGTTATTGTTATGTAGGTACAAGGGAATACGGGAACAGAGTACACTTTAAGTGATTGTGAAATATTATATATAAAGTTTTATAACAAATTCCAATTATCTTTATTACATAGAGTTTAGATTTAATTGCTATTTATTGCTTTGAAATACACGGCAGCCTCAACGAATACAGCGGGTATATCTCACAAATAAATAACTGCGGATGAGAAAGGAAGATTTCTAAAGTGTGTATATGTGTGAATACGAACGTTAGCCATAATGTATATGGAGACCATAATGGATAAAACATTTTTTTTGTCAAGTACAGGAAGTCTTCTAAACTAATCTCATCTCAAGGTGTTTCCCATAATAGTGTTTAGGGTTTGTTCAAAATTTATAAATCGATTTTGATGGAAGTTTTACCCAATTATGGAGAATAATACGTTTAGGTGATTGTCAAATATTTGAATGTTGGTTATTATGTTATTGTATTGTAAATGTATCTTCTAGACTTGACGACAAAAACTTACCAACGATCTCAGTTTTGAACAGGTTAAGTATTGAAGAATTCAAATAAGAAATATCTCGGAAATGACACACTCTACCAAAATATATATCTGACAGAAAGTCTGTGTTTTACCAAGATCATCATCTTCTGTTCAGTAAGATTTTGTCTGTTTTTACGGTTTGTCACTTTTACTTATATCACATTAATGGAAATGACTTCTGACAACATTGCTGGGAATTTTAAAATTTACACGTCATTCGTCATGATAATATTTTAAAGATATGACATTTTAATAAGAATATTTAGTCATTTTTATAAAATCAATATTTTTATAAAACGTCATGTAAATGTTAGTAAGTGTTGAGGGATACTGTTGAAAATATACATTGTAGGAAGGTAAAAGACACGAGAGGTGAGTGACCGTATATCAATGTGCCATTTGGTCTCCTTTGTCACGGACACATCTTGGTGTTTACAACTTAATCAAGTATTTTGTGTTTATTTCTATGGTCAATATAATTTAGCAAATGTGTAGTTTATGTATTATTAAACTGAACTACATGTATATATACCCCTTCCTTTCACTGCTAATATCCATTAACAAGTCAAACTATGCGATTGTTCATTTTGTAGACATTCAATAATTCTGTACAACGTCCATTTACACATATACATATCTTACTTTATAATTAAATTGTTTTGTAGCTTAATTTATTATACTTCCTTAATACGGGATGTTATAATGAAAGAAAGCAAGCTATTTTTGAATTCGAACATTTAAGCATCTTCTGGCAACCACCGAGAGCAATGGAACAACTCCTTAAACGTATATTTCATATTTGTAACAGACGGACAAGTAAACCTTTGTGTAACGTTTGGTCGTGAGTCAATTTGTTATATAGCAGACGATGCTTTAGTTATAGTAATTGTCCGCCAGGGGAGAACAGACCGCTTGTTGCTGTCCAGAGAGGTCTCCACTTATAATATCTTACACTGGAGGAAAGGCTTTGTAAATATTAACAGTGTTGTGTAAGATTGTGTAATTATGCTCCTTATATGAATCTTAGATTTAACTGTAGTTTGTTGCATGTAAACGAAGGATAGTTGCAGTATACACAGAGGTAATATCGAGTAAATGATTAATTGTGTGTTAGAAAGAATGTCTCCTAAACGAATTATATCTTTTGTATATCTTTCGAATCACTGAAATGTGGAATTTTATGTAACACGAAACCCTCGAAGCAATTTGTTGGACCTTAATTGGTATCTATCAAGAACTATAGCCAAGCACTGAAAAGTGGAAAGCCTAATAATAAATAACAATGTTGGAAACCTTGCTGTTCTTTATTAACTGGCTTTACACTGTCTACTCCGTGGTACGTCTTATTGGTCTTCATTTTAATTCAAATAAACCTTCACCACTTTAATAATTATTATGTTTGTGAACGGTTATAGCTACTTGCCATATAAATTCATTACGATTTCATCTTCGAGTATTTTCATATTTTGTGATTTGTCAGTTGTACAAGTCTCATGGATATAGAGATCTTCCTACAGCATTCCATAACAATTTAACATATTAAATTTTAGATGAGTCGTATTTTTTACACCTCTGCTTCACTTTCGTACCTGATGATGTGTAAAAAAAATGTGTAAAAAAATACGACTCATCTAAAATTTAATAATTTTTCGCTTCACTGTGGTGTTCCAATACAGTTAAATCCCGGTAAATTTAACATATGTTCATCTTTCATCATGAAGGTATTTTAGAACCATTTTTCTTTACAAAGAAAACGAAATTTTCGAGAACGCTTCTTGTAAATGTTAGTAAGGTTTGAGTGATATTCTTGTAAATCTACGTCTGACATCCTAGGAAGTTGCTGAGTGTTTTACTTTTGGGGTTATGTTGTTTACAGGCGCATAGATCTTTTTGTAAAGTTGCCCTAACTATTGAAGGTATGTACTCAACTATCAATAATTTACTGTTTACAATAACTATTTGTGACCGAAAGGAATGGCTCAGGTGGTTTCGTTTGAGGCCCGGATGCAATGCCCGTGGCCGACCTACTGACTCACTGGTTTTTTCGGGTTTTTTCCCGGAGGCGAATGCTGTGTAGGTTAATTACATTCCCCGAATTTCTTGTCCCTCCATTTCATCTCCATTATAGCTTCATATCATCTCTCATCTGGAGGCCTCTTTCAGGGTAGAAGTGTCGGCGATGCATGGCAGGATGATATGCTCTAAGGTAAACTACTTCCTCCTCCGGTAGGTCCGTTGCCGGTCTCCGCGCCTCTGTTGGGGCTATTTCGTTACCGCCAGCCAGGGACTTTTGGGGCTCGGCCGCTGGGCTCGTTGCCGTCCCGCAGTAGGGGAGCAAGTTCGTTGTCCTGACCTATCGGGGGAAGACTCTATCCAAGTAAACATCAGGGACCCTGCCCTCGATACTGTCGTGCCTCCTTGGATCAGTCGCCCTCTGTTTCCTTCGCCTCATCCTTCCTCCAGGAGGTGCCCCACTTGGGGGCGCAGGAACAATGGGCCCAGCATGGTGGGCTACGTACCGAATCCCTTCCGTAATGAAATCCCAAAAACAATAAGAAGTGTAAGTTGTGTTGACTACCAAGTCTGTGTTAAGACGAATGTGGTATTTAGGTGTTACGGACTGTCAATAGCCAATCACAATAAAACATTTGTACAACAGATGGTAAGAATAAAAGACATTAATTTTACAAACACTTTTGTCAACCTTAAATTCCACTTTTAAAGCAGTGTAATCTTTTTTTTAAAACTCCGTCAGCGTGCTATATGCCCTGCTTTCACGCAACTCTTGTGTGCGCATGCGCAGTAGTCAAGGACACCAACAGTCTTTGATTTGGCGGTGCCAAGTCTGATAACCCCAAAGGTCACCTCTTATCAGAAAATTCTTGTTTCGTGTAAAGTACAGGGTACATTCTCGGTTTAGAGGTCATTCGTCGTACAATGCCTCCATCGAGAGCGCGTTACTCTGTTACTCCCATTAACTCTGTACCTTGACACTACTTTAAAATATTTGATGTTTGTACTTACAAGAGTTTCACTACTCACTTTTCTACATAATATTCTTAAAAACCTACATTCATCTATCTACTTGATGCTAATCAACATAAATGTATTAAAATGGTTTTCTTACATAATTCCTTATGGGTATATTCAGTGACAATACCGTCAACTTTTAAACGATAGTCAGTTTTTTAATCTTTTATAGTTTACTACGTTCCCTTGTACCTACATGATTGTTAACATCGTAGAAGTGTAACGCCAGTTCAACACATTCAATATTCCATAACCTGTAAATGAATTACTGTTTTAGTGTTATAATGAACGATTTCCTCTTGGAGTTGAGGTACATTGGCCATAGTAATGAGTTAAACGTAAACATTTTAAAATTGAATTATAATGCTGTAATTGAACTGACATTTGTAAATGATGAATAGAAAACTTTATAATTGTGTATATTTATACAAGTGGATACAAATTCCAACAAAAGCATTTTCCAATCTTACAGCTGAAAGAAGCAATAGACCCATGCTCAGTTTGAAGAAATGTCTATACATATAGTTAATTCAGAAGGCTTTTCTTCAGCAGCACAGTCAACTGTTAGCGCGATATTGCCTACAAATACATTATAGCTATCGTTCTCTTTCAAGGAACAAAGAGCAATTAAATATAAGTTATATATAGACAACAAAGTTAGAATGTATCGCACAATTTCATAAATAAGTTCAAAGATACTTCCCCAGTGTAACATATTACAAGTAGAGCTCTCTCTGGACAGCAACAAGCAGTCTGTTCTCCCCTGGCGGACAATTACTGTAACTAAAACATCGTCTGCTATATAACAGATTGACTCACAACCAACCGTTACACAAAGGTTTACTTGTCCGTCTGTTACAAGTTTGAAGTAAACATTTACGGAGAACAGGGTTGAAGATTTTCGGATTACGTTTCGAGTTTGATATTTATTTATTTAAGATTTTGACAAGTTCAAAAACAGGATTAGTGTTTTTAAACCATAAAATAATTGGAAAATTTAACTGGAACGAAAGAATATGTGGAAAATCGTTAGCGATAAAAGAAGTTTGCAAAATAATTATGTTCTTTAACTGAATCTTCACATTGTGTCTTAGCTCGTTGTCTGTATCTAAATGAACTACAAGATAAAAATGATAACTTCGTAAACGTATTTTACACAGTTAACTATTTCTTAAGCCTTCTGTATTACTAGTTCAAATGTCCAATTCGTTTATATCTTATAAAGCTTATCCTATTCTCGTAAGTTCATAGGAATAACGGCGGAATTCAAAAGGCCGCATGATCTGACCCGATTTTTAAAGTTTAACTATATCCTTTTTGTGTTTAAGTCGAAATTATTAATGAAATTTGCGTAAAATTCACTTTAAACTTGGAGCAAATGTAAAACAAGTCATACTGGAAGAGCGAAGTGAGAAGGTACTGCGAATATATCACGTTATATGTAATTTTTATATAGCAGAGAATGCTTTAGTTACATTAATTATGCGGCAACAAAGAAAATTCAGGTGGGAAGTAAGGTAGTTGCCGACCGTAAGGGAGTTACTGTCCAGAGAGGGCTCCACCGATCACATTTTACACTGACGAAGTAAATATATACTTATTTATGATGTTTTAAAATATATTATATTTACATTCTTGATATACAGCTTAGACTTACTTGCTCTTAATACCATGGAAATAAGCAGGTGCTAGTATGAATACAGAGAAAATATTGGAGGAATACACAATTAGAGTGAGAAAGGATGTCTCGTAAAGTACGTATATCTATAAGTGTTTTCGTATTGGTGAAGCATGCTATCACTGTCTAGGAATTTTTGTAACGGGATTGGCTTACTGAGTGAAGCTGATCCCACCCTAAATAATATCAAACTTGTATGCATGGCACACCCCAACCAGCGTTGCCAATCGAATTATATTAAATCTTGCTACAGGTTGAGCAAAATTCCGCTACCCGATCGGTGAAGGTACAGGGAGCAATTGCTTCCCTGTATCCGATGCTGGGGTCAACCTCGATGCCAGTTGGCATGAAGTTATACTTTTCTTTCCCCTAACTTCTAAGATAGAAGGTGAAAGGTGAGGAAGACATTGTAGTGGCTTGTTGGGATTCCGCACTGAGCACTCCCATTATTCTAGGTGAAAGTGCAGAGCCGGCCGTCTATTACGGCGAGCGGGTACAGGATAAGTCCAAGGGGCCGAACATGACCAGAAGGCCCTGAGCGACGCCTGGGGAGTGAAGGCGAAAGTGAGGAATGATAGTCGGGGTGGAAGTAATCTTTATTAGTTGTAAATTGTATATATTGGAGGGCATAATCTCCGGTAGTTAACCGGGAGGAGGTCAATGAGGCCATCAGGTGTGCGGTTGTGGCGGTGTGCGTATGTTGATGTCCTGGGCGTCGTATTCAGCTAGTCTCTGTTCGTCGTAGTTCAGATCGTGGAGTCTTGTGTGGAGGCTATTGTCCATTAGGGTCATCAGCGAGTGGAGCTGGTCGAGTCTGCTGTTGACAGTGGATAAGTCCGCGGGTTGGCAGGGTGATGAATCGGCGAGTTGTGTCTCAACTCGGTGCATCTTGCGTTGCACTGATGCCATAATGTCCTTGTGTTCAGTGACTAACTGCTCTGTTCGTTTTAGCTGGGAACTGATGGCCTTCGTCGTCTGTTGTAGTTGGGTGACGTCGTCTGTGAGTTGGTCAAGTCGTTCAGGTAGTCCATCAGTGAGTGTGTCCAGGATTGTGTCCTGGAGGCTGGTAAGGGCAGCGTGGGTGGCGTCCTGTTGTTGGGCTGCTGAGGTGACGGCATCCTCCAGGTTGCCTAGGCGTTGGTTGTGGTTCAGAACCTCTGAGTGGAGGTCCTGAACGTCTTCCGCTGGAGGCCGGTGGCTTGCGGCGGAGAGTGCGGCTGACAGGAGCTCCTCGAGGGTGTGGAGACGGTTGGTTACACCCTGCAGGTCCTCACGCAGGCAACCAAGGGCTTGTTGCCATCCCATAGGCTCATTAGAGGCTGCTCTCTGGGGTGTTGTGTCCTGCGTGGCTGCGCGTGGATATGCAGGGCACCGCACCTGGCCTGTGAAATAGCCGAGGCCATCACAAGTGGCGCAGTACCTGCGTCGTCGACGGAGATCGTGAGCCCTGCAGGTTGCAGCCGGAGTTGGAGAGCCACAGTAGTGACACCGAGGCGGCGCGATGCATGTGTCTGCGCTGTGTCCATAGGCGCAGCAGTTCCGGCACGGGATGTGTCGCAGCAGTCTGCTGGCCTCCACCTTCAGGAGCTGTCCCAAGATGGGCAGACCTGAGGTTAAGGCGGCGTCGCGGTCCCGAGGATCTGTAAACTGCAGGCGCACGCAGGTGGTTGGGCCTCGTCGTGAAGAGATCGGTGTGGCGTTTGTGGTTGTGGGCCACTTCTGCGTTGCAGCGGTAAGGATGTACCTTGCAGGGACGTCCAGAGGTACTCCGATGACTACTGCGCACTGTGTAGTGTTGCCTCCTGTCAGCGGTTGAAGTTATACCTCTTCCGAGCGCTGGTAATCCCGGTTATGCTTTACGCCTGCGAGATCTGCGGCATGGCCGCAGACAGCATGGCTCCAACGTGCACAGAATAGAGGACTCAGGTCTATATATTCTGTGGGACGTTATTTTCCTACCAGGTTGCTTCACGAGTCCTCGAGTCTTCCATACGTGGAGGATGAAATTAGGCGCCGGGCATCAAAATTATACGCAAGTTTACCCAATCACAGAAGCGCCCTTGTCTGGTCCGTGGGAGTCATCGCTATCTTCCCTTTCACACTTATCTTTCTCCCATGAGCTCCCCAGCCTCCATTATGACACAGTCTTATCACTAAATAGTCAAACTCCTTTACCACCTCCACTTTTTGGTCATTTAGATGCCACTTTTCATCTTTTCCTAGCTTATCACCTTTCTTAATCACTACTATTTTAGACTTACTTGATTAATTCTGATCCCCCATTCTTTACAGTAACTGATAATTTCATTTATTGCTCTCTGTAATCCTATCACTGTTAAAGATGTCATTACCAAGTCATCTACAAGTAGTAATCCTGGTATTACATTGTTCCTAATAACTGAGCTATGATTGTTGCTTTTAAAAACATATAAAATTATAAAAAAGCACATTAAATCAAGGTACATTAACCTCAATTGAGCTTCGTTAATTTTTTAGAAATATTTTGCTGTTAGTTCTGTATCACTTCATTTAATCATAATTTCTTTTTATTTTATTTTGATGTCACATTTGAGAAGCTCCCTTTCTGTCTCTACAAACAGCTTACGTAATAACTACTGCTAGAAAATGACTACAGGTATTACGCAGTAACTCATGATTTCTATTTTTCTTTCTCCGTTGTTTTGAAATATTTCTTTAAAAAAAAAAAAAAAAAAGTAACAGTATGGTGTAGATTGTGAGAAAAAATATTTTTTAACAGTTCAGAATATTTAAAATGAATATGTATAACTGGTTAACGACTGTATCACACGATTTTTGCAGATAAATCCTTTAAAAACATTACAAATAAGAAAAAAGAAGCATATGAACGTGTGGTAGATGCTGGGACAGAAACGCTTAAATAAAGACTTCCAGTTCTTTAAGGATATGGAGAAGCAACAAGTAATAACTTGAAAAAAAAAACGATACGCTTAATACAGATTGGAGTTTAATAAGATACAGTGACACTTTGTACATCCCTTACGGTTTACCAATTACGGAAAAGTAATTCAGAATGTGGAAGACACCTGACGCCATTCCCAGATGATTTAAGATATACATTTGTACTTACACTAAGTACGTAGTAGGTAATGTAAAACCTGTACCGAGATGTGACTTTGGTACAAATCTGTATGATCAAATCATGTAGTCGAAATGTTCTAATATTATAAAATAGAAGTTGACAAAAATATTGGAACAACTTCCCATCTCTATCTCCAATAACGTGGCCAAACGACCTAATTTATCATATAAAAGCAACATACCAACCGAAATATTCAGGAAGTAGTCTCACATTCATTCCGACTAAATTCTCTTTAATTTTCCTTAACTTGTAATCATAACATATGGAAAAGCTTTTAGTACATCAAAACTCAAATATTGTTAAAAAGGATCATTTCTAACAACTTAATTTATCTAATGAAGTATTTTCACTACCCTCTGTCGTTACATTATATTATCCAATATGTTTATATCTTAGAAATACTAATCCTATTGTAAGTTTACAAGAGTAGCACTAGAATTTAAAAGACAATATGAGCTGACACATTTAACTAAACATTCTCGTAGCTACAACAAAATGAGCAATTAAAACATTTCTACATATACGTTAATCTTTCTAATTTAGAGAAGATGGAGTAATGAGCTTAGTGATATGGCGGATTGAGAGTATAACACGTCAAATGTCTTAACTATACGAACTGATAGTTACAGTGATTGTCCGCCAGGAGAGAAATTTCTGAACTACCAACCGAACTGGAGTCGCTGTCGAGAGATGGCACAACAGGTAATATCGTATACTAAGAAGGAATATACGTAATTATTTACTAAATATTTTAACATCCTTTAGGTTATTTGCTTTACATAACGTTTTGATTTGATTTCCCGTTATTAGCTAGTAACAAACAACAGATTCAGTGAATACAAGGATAATTTAAAAAAGAATAAGTAATGATTTATTAGAAAGGAAGTTTTTAAATGTTTGCATATTTGGACCCTTTTTCATGTTACAGACATTCGGTAATTATCCATTAGTCAGTATAAATTTTGTTGGAACTTTAATATAATAATCAGTATTTTGAGGAATGTTTCTGTTCCATAGCCAAAGAGCTTGAGCCAAAAAGTTTTAATAGAATTGTTTTTTGTGAGAAGACTGGATAAGCAGTTCTAGTGTAGCTCAAGTTTGAGATGAAATCGTTGGTGATTATTAAATACTTAATGCGTTAAAACCACATGACATTTTTATACTTCTTACTTACATATTTCGGTGCTTTATATTAGTATTCCAGTTCTTGCAAGAAAACAAGAAAATGTAGACAGTAGGTTACCTTTTAGCTTTAGTTAAATATTTTAAAGCTGGACGTTAGGTAATTGATTAGAAATCTGGTTATCCTTGTATAGTTTAGTGATTAAAAATTAATAATAAACTTTCACTTGAAATCTAGAGTTATTGAAAAATGTAAACCAATAACAACAAATACTTCGCAAAAGCTATATTCCATAAAAAGTATACTTCAATTTATTGTTTGTTTTATCGAGAACTCTATATTGGAGCAGTAAGATTTTGTCTGTCACTTACAGTTTACCATTATGGTAATACCCTAGCAATAGAGAGACATCTGACTACATTCAAAGTTAAATCAATTTTATTTTCTTTGCATTGAAAATAATTAAAGCACGGCATTTTCATAGAAACCGTTGAAACAATTTTTGAGGTAATCTTTGAAAATGCTCCATGTATAAGAGGTCTGGGTTCGAGATTTCCCTGAATATTTACGTAAATATTTAAATATACTAAGTATTGTCACCCAATTAGCGGAAGGTACGACCGGCAACAGGTGGGAGGGGACCAGAGGCAGCCGAGCCACGCCTCCCATTATTCTCCGTCACTAACTGAGGGGGATGATTAGGAGAGGGATTGCGGGCCACTGAGCCTTCTCTTTACCCTCCCCTTAGGTTTTCGAACGTGCGGGTTGTTTCATCTAATCCAGAGACTTCTAGAAGACGGTGATATTCCTATAAAAATGGCTGCAGTGAGTGAATCGAATCATTTAGTCAGTTCTTGGCGTAAGAGTGCAGTGCTAGTGTACGGACGAGAAGACTGAGTGAGTGCTTGGCAAGCAGTGAAGTAGCTCCGTCTTATTGAACGAGAAGACTGGGCGTGCAACGGAAGCATTTACGTAATTGTGAGCGTACAGTGGGACTGCAACGGACGAACTGGTGAATTGCAATTGTGTGCATTACGTAATTCTGTGTAATCGGCAAGTGTTCAACTGTAAGTCGGCGGAAATAAAGAACATTGTTGAGTTTGTGTAATTGGACTTTTCATTTCACGAACCCACAAAGTCACAGTATTTAGCCGACTTTTGTTGTAAGAGCTTTGCTGTTGACAGATACAGAAATAAATAAAAAGTGTGGTTGTGTATCTTGACTTTAAGTGATAGTCAAATGTTTAAGGATATGTATGACTGAAATATCATGAACATTTTCAAAAATTACATTTTTCTCTTTTTGGTCTATAAAATAGTATAAGCCTTTCTGAATCCAAAGAATGCTTAGATAGCATCTTTAAGCCAATTTTAAATGCTCTAATCTAGTTTGAAATTTACGTGAATGCTAGCGTTACATATTAATTCTAATTCTTTATCCTTGTTCTCTCGCTATTGAGAATTTCAGCATTTTTCATCCTTTAAGATGCTCCTTGCGTCGCAGGTTTAGTGTTAGACTAATGAAGCTTATTACACTCTTTCATAGAGACACAGTGAATAGAAATTGCCCTGGGTTCTGTTGTGAGATGCATTTAAGCACACTTTCTTTACTTTAAAACACAAAAAAGTTCAAATTCTGGGCAAAAAGAGCTATATTCATGGCTTTAAAAATTTATGGAACCTAAAGTTATAGAGACACAGGAAAACCTAGGGCAAATTAAAAAACTGGATGTGTTGGGAACTTGTTGTTAAAATATTAGACCAAAATTTAAGTTATTTTGTCGCAAGGGACCTTTTAGGTGACGTAACTAAAAATAAATAAATTTGACCAATTTTCCAACCTATCACAGTGAAATTGAAAAAAATTGGGCTGTATCATATTTGTACTGAGTTACATCTGTGGTATAAATCTTGAAAAGCAAGCGCTATTAGTTCAGGATTTTAATTTTTCAGTCATAGGTATCCTTAAAGAGCTAATCAGTATATGTCCGGACTAAACCAAGTAATGTATTGCTTTCGGAGAAAACTGTAAATATTGGTAAATACAAACAATTAACAAGGATTGTGTCTTACATACATCCTGTGTTTTAACAACATCTACATTTTTGTTTATTAACATTTTGTCTGTCTCTTAGAGATATAAAGGAACGTTCAGAACAAAGAGAAGTTACGAAGATATTAAAATATTCAAGATATGAACTTCATTTGACATCACCTCACATTACATATTTCATAAGTGAGTCAAAATCGTCACAGTTAGTGTAAAAAAATAAAAAGTATTAAATTAATATTATATATAACGTGTAGTGTGAAGTACAGTAAGTGTATTTTCTACTTATTATGTACTATTATGCTGTGATAAGTGATACTCAAATATCTTATGAACTAGACTTATGTGATGGGTTTGAAGTAACGTTCTCTTTACATAAACAAGGGAGGAAAACAAAGGAATGTCTCCCATTTGAGGACAGCATGAGTACTGGAGAATTTAAATAAATAACAACGAATATCTCGTAAATGATTAACTCTACAAAAATTTATTTGATGTAATTTGTAAATTGCAATGTAGTCTACAGTTTTTTGTTTTGTAAGTGTTGAAGGGAAGTTTTCTTGGTTAGCGACTTCTGTGACAGTGTACATTGCATTGTTTGAACAAAGACTTTTCTCCCATTAACCTTGTGACAGAGAGAAGCATGACTTCCTCCAAGATCTCCCATATCTCTGACTCTTAACGGAACCATTAGTGATGTACAGTTCTCCAGGACCTTCATACATGTTTTTGACACTCCCGCTGTTTCTGTTATCTTCCTCTTACTCAATTCATTTCTCTACATCCTGACAATTTGCCATTTTATATACAGATACATTTTATTTCACACCAAGTTTAGTTTTATTGCCGGAAAAAACTGTACACCTAGCAATGTTCTTGTCAAATCCACAACTGACACTAAAACACACAGGATCTGTTATTTTATCAGTGCTACCAACCTCCGAGATTATGGCCTATGTGGTCATGACAGGAAAGCACACACTTGCCGTGAACTTCAAGTACAATAATGTTTTAGGGAAAGACTATCTTAACCTTAGAAAATGAGGAAAAAGAGCTGACATTAAATGTGAATAAATATCTTCGTATATTTCTAAATTCAAAAGTGATAGTAGTCCAAAAACCTGTTCAAGTAACTCTCCCTGCATGATAAAATTTATATTCATGGCTCTTTATTCTTTAGTCTCTAGCACATTCCTGATGCAATACAATAACTATAATACAATAAGAGTCGAGCAAATATCATGGGATGCAAATTCTTAACAGTAGAAACAGTTCTTTGTATAAACTAAATTAGTCTGTCACGTTTGATCAAAGAGGAAAGGTTAAATATCTTTGCGAAAAAAACCACAAATGTACTATAAAATTACTCTGAGCTTCTATTTATTCTGACTGAACTCTGTAAAATTTTCTTTAATTCGTAGTTGATGTGATACAGACAAGGTCTTAGCACACCAAAATAGAAATATCGTTAAAGAGTGTAATTTATGTAAACTTATTTTATCACTAACGATTTCCGAGATATTCTGTTATAGTTCAGCTTTCGAATGCCTTTGTATCTTAAAAACTCTAATCCTGTTTCTGATCTTGTCAAAACCTAATAGCAAAGACTTTGCAATATTAAAGCTAACACTATGTTTAAATATTTAACTATATTGCTGCTGTATGTACAACAAAGTGAGTAATGGAACAACTCCTTAAACGTATGTTTCATATTTGTAACAGACGGACAAGTAAACCTTTGTGTAACGGTTGGTCGTCAGTCAATTTGTTATATAGCAGACGATGTTTTAGTTATAGTAATTGTCCGCCAAGGGAGAACCCACCGCTTGTTGCTGTCCAGAGAGGGCTCCACCTGTAATATCTTATTCGGGGAAGATGTTTTGTGAATATTTAGAGCGTCGTGTATGACTTTGTAATTATGGTTTTTAAATATAGCTTAGATTTAACTGTATTTTTTACTGTAAACAAAGGTGGGCCGCAATGTACATGGAGGCAATATCTAGTAAATAATTAATTGTGTGTTAGTAAAGAAGTCTCCTAAACTAATTATATATCTAGATATTTCCGCTAACTGAACTATGGATGGAGGGGCTTGCCCTTCTGACCTCCTTTACCGACCCGGCCCAGAATGGCAGCACGAACTAGGTCAAGTACCTCGTTCAGGTTCGCGTTCCGGAACGCGGCTGGAGTGGCGGTTCAACGGGACGAGCTCCTACATTTTGCAAGATCCAATGTTTTGGACGTCATCTTGGTGTCGGAAACCCATCTCCGCCCCCAGATCCCCTTCCATCTCTCGGGGTATCACTGTCTCCGAACGGATCGCGCTGGTCGCCGAGGAGGTGGCACTGCGATCCTGGTGAGGAGAAGTGTGGTCCATCGAGCTGTCCAGCTTCCACAACTCCAAACACTTGAAGCCACGGCAGCCTGCGTGAACCTTGGCGGTTCTGAAGTCCTGGTAGTTTCAGCCTACCATCCTCCCCGCTCACAGTTCATAGCCAATGACTACCAATCCATTCTTTCCTTACATCCCAATGTCATTATGGCCGGGGACTTCAATGCCAAACATCAGCGTTGGCATCATGGTCCCCGAGCGGATAGGAGAGGCAGTGACATTATCCGCATGGTAGAT
This sequence comes from Mantis religiosa, assembly GCA_030765055.1. Lineage (NCBI taxonomy): Eukaryota > Metazoa > Arthropoda > Insecta > Mantodea > Mantidae > Mantis > Mantis religiosa. Next base: position 3,244,616 of record JAUKNK010000132.1, read on the forward strand.
GCGGACCCTCACCTTCGAGTTGAGGGCCCATGGCAACCCACTCATTACCCGAGTGGTCGGGGTCGCCCATCTCATATCGACTTCGCTATCATCAAACGCTTTCCATTTCATCTCTCACTCACTTCACTTAACGCATTACATTCAGATCACAACCCAGTACTTGCTGAGGTTAATACACGGATTGCCAACCATGACGTCTTGGTTCAAAACCGGGACGTGGACTGGGATTGCGTCAAAGTCTGCCTGAATGACTCCATTCCTCCCAACCCCAACATAACCGACATTCCCTCCCTTGAGGCTGCGGTCTCGTCCTTCACCTCAGTCGTGAAGCGAACGGTCCGCAACCTTACAGTTATCACCCCAGCCCCCCTTCATCCGGATGTTCTTCCCCTAAACATCCTACTTCTCATTCGCCGTTCTTGGGCAGCAAGGCGGCTCTACCAAAGACACCGCACGCCTCATAATCGAGGACTTCATCGGCGACTGTGCCGAGAGGTTCGTGCCCGCCTCCGTGAGCACAGAGTGCGCGCGTGGGAGGACACGATGTCTCGTATGAACCTCGAGGATGGTGACGTGTGGAGGGTCATTAAAAGACTTCGGAACCGCCAAGGGACACCAATCTCCCCACTCCAGGGCATCCAAGGCCTGTCCTACGAACCACAGGCCAAGGCTACGGTGTTCGCCGACTACCTTGAGAGGACCATGAGGCCTAGAGAAGACCCCCAGGACCCTGCCTTCTCTGACCGCGTTAGGCAGGAGGTACGTCGATACTTTCGGCGACCCCCGGCTGAGGCGGACAGACTCCCAGTCATAAGGCCCAGTGAACTTCAGGGCGTACTCCGGCGCCTCAAACCAAAAAAGGCAGCGGGACCTGATGGCATAACGCCACTCATGCTCCGCCACCTTCCCTTCAGGGCCGTGTTATTTCTAACCAAAGTCTTCAATATGTGTCTCTCTCTGAGTCACTTTCCACGTAGTTGGAGAGAGGCTCGGGTGATATGCATCTTGAAGCCAGGGAAAGACCCGGTTAATCCTGCCAACTACCGCTCCATCAGCCTCCTTTCTGTTCTCTCGAAAGTTTTCGAGAGACTTTTCTTAGCCCGCATGTCCCCCCTTCTGGGTGACATACAAGCTATCCCTCCTCACCAGTTTGGCTTTCGTCCTGGGCATTCCACGTCACAGCAGTTGCTGCGCGTGGTGGAGGCTGCAGCCCTGGTTTTCCAGGACAAGGCATTCACCTCGGCGGTTTCTCTGAACGTGGAAAAGGCTTTCTCTACGACCTGGCACGCGGGTCTTCTGTACAAACTCATCCAACTGGAGCTACCAACTCAAGTCATACACCTTCTTCACTCTTTCCTAAAACATAGATTCTTCACTGTCACAGTGGCGGGAAAAACATCTACACGAAGGTCTATCCGCGGCGGAGTCCCCGAAGGTTCTGTGTTATCCCCGACGCTGTACAGCGTCTATGTGGCTGACCTTCCCACTGAACAGCACGTCAACATAGCACAGTATGCTGACGACGTGCTGCTATTCTCAACAAACAGACACCCACTCAGAACCTTCAACCCCATCCAAAGATATCTAATCCTCCTCCAGGAATGGTGCACGCTTTGGCGATTGTCCATTAATACGGAGAAAAGCCAAGCGATATTGTTCACCAAGCGCCGCTTTCCCGCCAACTTCCCCCAATTTACCTACTTCGGGCAAGGGATCAGGTGGAAGAATTCAATCAAGTACTTGGGAGTCAAGCTGGACAAGGGCCTAACTTTTCGGGAGCACATCCGGGAGCAAGCTCATCGGTCGTGTGGTGCCGTGGCATCACTATACCCTGTGCTTCGGTCTGCGATGTCTGTTCCCCTAAAGTTGCGCCTCTTTATGGCTCTCGTCCTCCCTATCATGCTCTATGCGTGCGAAGTCTGGGGTATGGCCGCAGGCTCACATCTAGTTCTGCTCCAACGTGCACAGAATAAATGTCTTCGGATTATTTATTCTGTTTGTACAAGGTTCCCCGTGAGATTACTTCATGAGGCTTCATCCCTCCGATATGAGGAGGATGAAATTAGACGCCGGGCGACAAAATTTTTCGAGGGTTTGCCCCAACATCAGAGCGCCCTAGTCAGATCCCTTGGGGATTATGTTCCTCGTGAGACCCCGCATGTCTTGCGGTCACTACCGGTAACCACATAATCTCCATTCCAGCCTAAATTAAATTTCAGCTACTCCAAATTTGTTATTATGGAATATTCAAAATTATACATACCTTCTTCCTAGTTTATTAACTAACCCACCAGCGGTGCTCGCTGTCCGTAGCACCCGGTTCATCATTCCCTGAGGAGCAAAAAGCTACCTCCCTACACTAACCCCACTTAAATTACACCCGTCATTCTGCAACATCCACATCCCGCCACTACGTGGTTAAGCTCTTCCCAGAGCAGGTACACGATTTGACCACCCTTCGGGCTGTTCCAAACAGCCTGCCAGATTTGTGCTGCTGCTGCTGAACTATGGACTAATTTCTATTACCCCCTAATAATAAATAACAATTTTGCAAACCTTTCTGTTCTTTATTACACTGTCTACTCCGTGGTCCACAACGTTGGTCTTCATTTTGATTGAAATAAACCTTTATCAGTTTAATAATTACTATCTTTGTGTGAAGTTACAGCTAGTTGCCATGTAAAATCATTAAGATTTCATTTTCGAGTTTGTCCATTTCTTACAGTTTGTTAGTTATACAAAAGTCACACGGATATAGAGATCTTACTACAACATTCCGCAACAATTTAACATATGTTCATCATTCATCATGAAAGTATTTTAGAACCGTTTTTTTTCCTCTTAAAAAACCAACATTCTCGAGAACGCTTGCTGTAAATGTTAGTAAGGGTTGAGTGATATTCTTGTAAATCTACGTCTGACATTCTAGAAAGATGCTGAGTGTTTTACTTTTGGGGTTATGTTGTTTACAGACACATAGAGCTTTTTGTAAAGTTGCTCTAACTATTTAAGGTATGTACTCAACTATCAATAACTTTACTGTTTACTATAACTATTTGTGAGCTAGCGGATGGCTTATCGTGTTTTGACTCTACGTTCCCACAATTTAGCCTACACACGGCCAGTGTGAAAGAACAATTAATTTCCATTAATTGACGTAATAGTGGTTAACTATAAAGCCCGGGCCTTAAAGTACTTACAATATAGTACTTACAATATATATATTTGTGACCGAACGAAATGGCTTAGCCGGTTTACTCTATGGCCGAGTTCGATTCCCATGGCCGACCTACCTGAACTGTGTTTTTTCGGGGGTTTCCCCGGGTCGCTAGCCGAATGCTGGGTAGGTTAATTACATTCCCCGAATTTCCTTTCCCTCCATTTCATCGCCATTATCGTTTCACATCATCTCTCATCTGGTGGTCTCTTTCAGGATAGAAGTGTAGGCGGTGCATGGCAGGATGATACGCTCTGAGGTAAACTACTTCCTCCTCCGGTAGCTCCGTTGTCGGTCTCCGCGCTTATGCTGGGACCATTTTGGGACCGCCAGCCAGGGACTTTTGTGACTCAGCTGCTGGGCTCATTGTCGTCCCCCCGACGGAGAGCGAGTTCGGTGTCCTGACCTGTCGGGGGAAGTGTCTATCCAAGTAAACCTTAGGGACCCTGCCCTCTGTACTGGCGTGGCTCCTTGGGTCGGTCAACCTCTGTCTCTTTCGCCTCATCCTTCCTCCCGGAGGTACCCCAGTTGGGGGCACAGGAACAATGGGCCCAGAATAATGACCCACGTAGCGAATCCCCTGCGTAATGAAATCCCAAAAACAATAAGAAGTGTAAGTTGTGTTGCTACCAAGTCTGTGTTAAGACGAACGTGGTCTTTAGGTGTTACGGACTGTCAATAGCCAATCACAATAGAACATTTGTACAACAGATAGTAAGAATAGTTAGGTGTATGGGGGCTGAATTACTATTTAATGGTGGGCAACATGATAACATGATAGGATTTTCAGGATTTAGGAATATATGACATACTTCAGTATGGATTTTATAATTGTAATCTTGATTTTGTATTTCCATTTGTAGATGTAAAAGGAAATAAATTACTAAAAATTACTAGTAAGAATAAAAGACATTAATTTTACAAACACTTTTGTCAACCTTAAATTCCACTTAGTTCCACATTAGATTTTCATATTACATGTTACCAAATTTTATCACACATTTAGTTAACGGTGTCGAACTTTAAAACCTTAGGATAATAAGCAGATTTGTCATCAACAAAGATGCACATACAATGTTGTTAGTGGACATTGCCAGTAACTCTGTACCATGACACTACTTTAAAGTATCTGATGGTTGTACTTACAAGAGTTTCACTTCTCACTTTTGGACAAAACATTCTTAAAAACGTACATTCATCTATCTACTTGATACTAATCTACATAAAGATTATTAAAATGGTTTTGTTACATATTTCTTTATGGTTAACTATAATGACAATACGTCAACTTTAAACGGTAGTAAATTTTTAAATCTTTTAAAGTTTACTGCATTCCCTTGTACCTACATGGTTGCTAACATCAGAGAAGTGTAACGCCAGCTCAATACATTCGATATCCCATAACCTATAAATTAATTACACTTTTAGAGTTATAACGAACGATTTCCTCTTGGAGTTGAAGTACATTGGCCATAGTAATGACGTAAACGTAAACACTTTAGAACTGAATTATAATGCTGTAATTGAACTGACATTTGTAAATGATGAATAGAAAACTTTATAATTTTGTATATTTATACAAGTGGATACAAATTCCAACAAAAAGCATTTTCCAATCTTTAGGCTGTAAGGAACAATAGACCCATGCTCAGTTTCAAGAAATGTCTACACATATAGTTAATTCAGAAGGCTTTTCTTCAGCAGCAGTCAACTTTTAGCGTGATATTGCCTACAAATACATTATAGCTATCGTTTTTCTCAAGGAATAAATAACAATGAAATATAAGCTATATATAGACAAAAAAGTTAGAATGTATTACACAGTTTCATAAATAAGTTAAAAGCTGCTTCCCCAGTGTAAGATATTACAGATAGAGCTCTCTCTGGACAGCAACAAGCAGTCTCTTCTCCCCTGGCGGACAATTACTGTAACTAAAACATCGTCTGCTATATAGTAGATTCACTCACGACCAACGGAGAACAGGGTTGAAGATTTTCGGATTACGTTTCGAGTTTGATATTTATTTAAGCTTTTGACAAGTTCAAAAACAGGATTAGCGTTTTTAAGCCATAAAATAATTGGAAAATTTAACTGGAAAGAAAGAATATGTGGAAAATCGTTAGCGATAAAAGAAGTTTACAAAATAATTATGTTCTTTAACTGAATCTTCATTTTGTGTCTTAGCTCCTTGTTGGTATCTAAATGAACTACAAGATAAAAAGGATAACTTCGTAAACGTATTTTACACAGTTAACTGTTTCTTAATCTTTCTTTATTTCTAGTTCAAATGTCCAATACGTTGATATCTTATAAAGCTTAACCTATTCTCGTAAGTTCATATTAATAAGGGTGGAATTCAAAATTCGGCCTGATCTGACCCAATTTTTAAAATTTAACTATATCCTTTTTATGTTTAAGTCGAAATTAGTGATGAAACTTCCGTGAAGTTCAGTTTAAACTTCGAGCAGATGTAAAACAAGTAATACTGGAAGAGCGGAGTGAGAAAGTACTGTGAATATATCACGTTACATGTAATTGTTTTATAGCAGATGATCTTTTAGTTACAGTAATTACGCGCCAACAAAGAAAATTCAGTTGGGAAGTAAGGTAATTGCCGACCGTAAGGTAGTTGCTCTCCAGAGATGGCTCCACCGGTCACATTTTACACTGACGAAGTAAATATATATATATATTTATGATGTTTTAAAATATACTTTAATTACATTCTTGGTATACAGCTTAGACTTAATTGATCTCAATACCATGGAAATAAACAGGTGCTAGTGTGAATACAGAGAAAATATTGGAGGAATAAACAATTGGTGTGAGAAAGGATGTCTCGTAAAGCAAGTATATATAAGTGTTTTCGTATTGGTGAAGCACGTTCTTATTGTTTTGGTAATTTTTGTTAAGGGATTGGCTTACTGAGTGAAGCTGATCCCACCCTAAATGATATCAAACATGTTTCCTTGGCACACCTCAACCAGCGTTGCCAATCGAATTATATTAAATCTTGCTACAGGTTGAACAAAATCCCGCTAACCGATCGACGAAGGTACAGAGAGCATTTGCTTCCCTGTATCCAATGCTGGGGTCAACCTCGATGACAGTTGGCATGAAGTTATACCTCTTCCGAGCGGTGGTAATCCCTGTTATGCTTTACGTCTGCGAGTTCTGGGGCATGGCCGCAGACAGCATGGCTCCAACGTGCACAGAATAGAGGACTTAGGTCTATATATTCTGTGGGACGTTATTTTCCTACCAGGTTGCTTCACGAGGCCTAGAGCTTTCCATACGTGGAGGATGAAATTAGGCGCCGGGCATCAAAATTATACGCAAGTTTACCCAACCACAGAAGCGTCCTTGTCAGGTCCTTGGGAGATTATGACCCCACAAGACGCCGTTCTAGACAGCACCTGGCTACATACAGCCAGCCAGCACCACATGACATGACATGGCATGGTGAAGCATGAGTTCAATGTGCAATAGAGATGTTTTGTATATTTTTTCGTATCTTAGAAGTATGAGCTCCTTGTGTAATTTGTTGTTTCAACTATTTGGAGAAAATAATCTTCTTTTGAAGTTAAGATTTTACAATAAAACACAACAAGAGTTGTTCAAATCAATAAAGAACACACAGTATTTGTCTTTTCTCTTTTCTATTATTATAACAATTGTGATTTACAAATGTTATAAAATGTATATATAAAGCTGTTAAAAAAGGTACATTAATTTGATTTGAAATTTGTGTGTATATATGGACACTGACTTGTTGGAAGTTGTATCTCATTATATTGAACATCACATTTGGAAACGTTTCTCATCTTTACTCACATATGTCATGTGAGAAGACTTCAGAAGCATTTATAATTTAAAAGAAACATAAATAACAAGGATATTAAAACACACAAAAAGGATATTTGCCATTTGTTTTATCGAAATCTGTATATTGGAGCAGTAAGATTTTGTCTGTCTCTTACAGTTTACCATTATGGTAATGTCCCAGGACTAGAGGGGGCTTCTGTCTATATTCACAGATGAATTAAGACTCTTGGAAGTATTACAAGGTTGTGGTACTTTGTAGAAATTATTCCACATAAGGGATAGTCAGACGTACAATAGTTATATCAAATTTTTGAAAGATGCTAACCTGCCAACTGAATTAAAACTATGGTAAGACCTCGGTAGCGTAGATAGCAGCGTGCCTGCCTCACGTTCAAGAGGTCCAGAGTTTGAATCTCGGTCAGGGTGAGTTACCGGATAAGGTTTTTTCCGATGTTTTCCTGTTATCCTGAAAGACGAATGTCAGGTAACTCTAAGCTCCATGGACCTAGGACTCATTTGAGCAACATTTCATCCATTTCATTCATCGTCCGATACGTAACTACGTAAACACTATTCTTGTAAACTAATATGAATAGCACCAGAACTTAACTGAATTGACATAATTTTTAACATTTAACTACGGCTTCTCATATATTCAACAAATTTCATAGTGAAACTTCTTCTGTACACTTCTTTTCTTCAGCAGATGGAACAAAAAGCCTTAGTGTTAGGGCGGATTCAGAGTAACACGTGAAATGTCAGCAGACGATATGTTAGTTATAGTGATTGTCCGCCAGGAGTTTCCAGAACTGCAAACAGAACTGGAATCACCGGCCATAGATGGCTCCACAGGTAATATCTTGTACTGCGAATGAATGGATGTAATTATTTACCAATGTAGATAACACACTTTAAATATGTTCCACTCATGAAGTTAAGGTTTAATTTCTCTTTATTTTCTTAAAACAAACAACAGCTTCAGTGATTACACGGATACTTTCGAAAAAATAAATGATACTCTGTGTGAAAGGAAGTCTCCTAAAGTGTATATATCTTGACTGGTTTTTGCATCTAGAAAGCATTAGAAATTCCCATTTATTTCTTATTTGTGTTCTGTTTTGTTGGAACTTGAATCTATAGCGATCACAAAACTTGTATCTCTGTGTTCCTTAAGAATATAATTTGAGTATGAGAAGACTTGATAAGCAGTACGCCTCAAGTTTGAGAGGAAGTCGTTGGTCAGAAATACTTGCTGCGTTGATCTCACAAGACTTAGATAAATTACAAAACCTTATACATCATTATTATTTTCCTTGTAAGAAGAATACGAGAATAGAGTTCAGTTAAATCGCTCCGTAATAGCCTTCAAATTTGACTTTCTTTGCACATATTAACGATAAAATATTTTAGCTTTTTTTATTTCAGAAATTTATATTTATTGAACAACTAAAACAAATTACAAGGAATACCTGGCAAATGCTTTTAGTCCACATAAAGTATATTTCAAATTTTCGTTTTGTTTTATCGAAATCTCTATATCGTAGCAGTAAGATTTTGTCTGTTTTACAGTTTACCATTATGGTAATGTCCTGGGAATAGAGAGACTTCCGACTACTTTCACAGTTGAATAAAAATTCTGATTTCATTTCTATTTAAATTAATTTATGGTTGCGATACTTTCATAGAAATCCTTGAAAACACTTTTGACAAGATGTTGGAAAATGCTCCATGTCCAAGATGTCTGGGGTCGAGATTTCTCTGAATATTTACGTGTCACATCCTTTAAATATACTGAGTATTTAGCCGACTTTTGTTGTAAGAGATTTGCTGTTGACAGATACAGAAATAACTTAATAAAAAGTGTGGTTGTGTATCTTGACTTTAAGTGATAGTCAAATGTTTAAAGAGCTAATCAGTATATGTCCGGACTAAACCAAGTAATGTATTGCTTTCGGAGAAAACTATAAATATTGGTAAATACAAACAATTAACAAGGATTGTGTCTTACATACGTCCTACGTTTTAGCAACATCTACATTTTTGTTTACTAACATTTTCTCTGTCTTGGTGATATAAAAGAGCATTCAGAATGAAGAGAACTTACCAAAACATTACCAAAATAGTCAAGATATGCAATTCATTTGTTGTCACATCAGAAATGTTTGGTAATTTCTTTGAGGCACTGTTTAAAAAAACTAAACATTTTCAATAAATATTTTACTCAAAGTGTAATGTGAAGTACAGTAAGTATATTTTCCACTTATTATGTGCTTGGTACAGGCAACAAAAGTAATTTACTTCATCCACTGTTCATTCTGTTTACTAACATATTTAGTTACTTTATTACTCAACATTCATCATTTTAAATTAATCAATCATTTTGTATATTTTAACTTAATAAATATTATTTTTATTATTTAACCACATTATTTGTGTTTATTTCTCCATGTGTAATTTAAATCATCAAATATAAATATAATCATCTTTTATACATTGAGTCAACATGAAAAATTCAATGCCATGGCCCGGAATTGAACCACAGATCTCAAGGTTTCCGTCCAGTTTATTCAAGCCATTGAGCTACCATGGCCAACGTGCCGTCCTGACATTAACCAGGAGACCTGTGGTTCAAATCCCGGCCATGGCACTGTTTTTTTCCTGACGACAAAATCTATCAAAAACCTTTGCCTATATACGACAAGTGTGAGGAAATTGCCAACTTCCATCAATTAGCTAAGAATGGTATCTTTGTTGATGTTATGTAACACCTTCTGTAACACCTTTGTTTTGTTTTACCTTCCTCTGGACCATATACTCGTATTACTGTAATGTAACGTTTCTGTATTTTAAATCACATCATTATTATTCTTTCATTAATAAATGTATATGATGTGATTATTATTCTCCACTTCATATCAAACATTATAGCAATCCTTGCTTTTTCATATTCTATGTCTACTCTACTATAGAAAGACATTTAGTTGTTCAGTTTCCTTTTAGTTTCTGTCAATAATGCTATATTTATTTGCTTTTGTTTTAACTTCTTCACACTCATATTCCTTTTAAACTTATAACTACTATTGAAAGACTGTTATCATATTCCCAGATGATTCAAAATACACATTTCATTTTTCCTGACAATATTTTAAAGAGACTACCAAGTCTGTGTTAACATGAACGCGGTCTTTAGGTGTTATGTACTGCCGATAGTAGATTACAGTAAAACACTTGAGAAATACAACATATACAATCAATTAACACAATACATGTTGAAAATTGAAGAACAAATCATTTTATTATAAAATATGACATTTTAAAATTATTCTTTACCACATTAATTATTTCAATTGTTTCATTAGATGCAGTTTTCACCAAATTCTTCTAAAATTTATCTTTTCACTTCTAAAATATAGACAGTGAAAGCTCTCTTATACATATTTTATCTTTTGGAATGTACTATAACCTAAAGGTTTAACTAACAGGTTTTAAAATATTTATTTTTTATTTATATAAGTCAAGTAAATGAAAACTTCAAGCTGATTTCTGTATTAAAACAAGAAAATCATAAAAGGTGTAAAAATTTTGTTGTTTTGAAAATTGCGTGGTATTGAGCATTTGATATATAATAACTCAGAAAACAAAAGAGATATCACACTGACGTTTAACATAACCTAGTGTTGGTATAGGACAGCACTGATAGTAAGTTCTTATCTAAATGCTCTGTAGCCTTTATAAAATGTCACTTTTAGCCGTTAATTAGCCCAACAGTTGATGTACAGACACTGAAATGGTGGTTAAGTACCATCCTGGTGATACTTGACATAAAAGGACAAATTTCCCAAGTAGTCACATACTTCACAGATAACAAAATGACAATATGATTCACCAGTAATGTACCTTCATATCTACCTCTACATCAGATACTGACATATTTGTTAATGTTAAAGAGACATAAATAAGTAACCAACAAAAACAAACTACATTCATATTGTACATGAAGTGTTAAGGTGGCTTTGGAACTAGAAAACGTACTTATCTGACTTCATTCATTACTTTATTTACTCTCAGATTTCATGAGCTGTAATAACTTTAATGTAAACATCCAATATGAATTAAAATTAATTTTAACAAAAGTTGTTTTAGTATAGGTAACTTTGTTTATTGACACTAACTAAAATTTAAAATAAGTGAATCATGTTTCCACTTAAAATAGTGAGGTTATTCCACATCAGACCAATAAGGAACTCTGTAAAAATATTTTGTATAACAGAATTTTTTATTCCTCTGGTTCAAAACAATTTGCAGATCTTGGAGTTTGTTGTTTTTACATTAATTTAACATATATTCTATCTGAAACAGTTTATGTAACCCTCCATAAATCTAATACCATTCCATATGATGTGTTTTATATGTAAGGAGTGCAACTACCTTGTTCTAAAAGTTTTTTTGCTCTTAATTATTATACGGAATAATGTTATTAGATTTATTATAGACAATGTGTACATAACGTTAATAGTTCAGTAAATGTTCTCATCATTTACGAAATAGTTCATTGAGCGAGTCCTATCAGTGCATACAATTAGGTAATTATATCTCACAATATACCAAATAAATAACAATAGAACATCGGCATTACAGCAGATTCACACGCAGCTACGCCTATCCAGAATCATGTACCAAATCAATTATGAATAACAGCTGCATATATAAGGCAATTAACCTTTTACTGAACTGGTAATTATGTAACATATTTAAATACTGTTTTACTATTTATAGAGATAATGTTTTATTAAGCCAATATTGACCTATAACTTGACAAATAGATGGTTCTAATGATTGCCACCAGATAGCGTTGTGATCTGCTCTAAACATAGAGCAAACCATTTGATAACAAGATTTTACTGTCAAAACTCATTTTGAGATTTGCTAAATAAAACATATGTGATACATTTACATGACTTTCTCTACTCATTGCCTTATTCTCATATCTACTTCACGTTATTAGAGATACATATTTATATAAGCGTCTTATTACATATATCCTTGTAAGTACAAAGGCAATAATAGGATACATCGATGTTTTAACATGTGCGTTGCTTTCTGTTGTAAATATATTTAACTTATTGTTTGTGAAATCCTCCTGAAAGTTTTCACATTACATCCTTGTATCCTGCTGAACTGTTCCGGGAGTGTACATCTCTCCATCATCAGGATATTTATTAAATGTTATAACCACAAATTAAACACTGGATGTAAAACAAATATAAAAAAAGACAAAACACTATCAAAATTCGCATTATTGAACAAAAGACTGTTTTCAGTAAATTAAATGCCAGCTCAGGAGATGGCGTGAGTATAGAAAATTAATTGGGTCAAAGAAACGTAACTACTTAACTTGATTATCAAGCTGTATTGAGCTTTGCTTGTTAAGTCGACGGATTTCCATTTTACGGCCGGTTTCCAAGAGGAGCAGAGCTAAAATTCAACGTCACGATTAAGCGTGCTTCGTTTCAGAGGAAATCGCCAAAGCCTCTTTACTTCTCCGCTCCTAGTAACTGTTGCATTTTGCCAAGATGGTCGTCTCCCGAAAGTTGGCTCTATGGTCGTTATCAAAACAATGTTCTGCCAGTCCAGACTTCTCAGGTTGCATTAAAGGAATAGGACATCTCTATATTCCATCATCATTTAATTACACAGAAATAAATGGCCACAGCATGAGTAAATAAACTAAGGATGTGTTTGAGTACTTGTAGGTATACAGTAGACTAAGTAGTAGTCAAATGTTTAAAGAACTAGTCACTATGTATTAGCTTTAGCATGTCCATGATAAAACAAATGACATATTTCTATCTCAGGAGTGTGTAAATATTGTAAAATACAAACAATAAAAAGGATTGTGTGTTACATACATCCTCTGTTTTAACAAGATCTACATTTTTGACTGTCATTTGTCTATTTTTGAGAATTATACAAAAGTCGTTCAGAGTAAAGAGAACTTCGTAACACATTCACAGGATATTTAACATGGACATTTTCTTTTGCATCAAACTATTCGAATATAGTAAATTAATGAAACTTTTAAAGTTACTTCTGTGAAAACAAAACTTTCAGATAAGTATTTCCCATAAAACTAACTGTCTTTTGCACTTGGTACAGACAACAAAAGTTATTTACTTCATTCACTGTTTATTCTGCTTACTAACATATTTAGTTACGTTATTACTCAACGTTCATCCTTTCAAATTATTTTAATTTGTTAATATGGTAATGTCAATCAAAAATTTAACCTGTACAGTTTTTGTAGTATTTGTTGATTACTTTAGACTGTTTCTACATTCCTCATAATGCAATTGAGAATTATGTTTTAACTCTATCAGAATCAGTCACACATATTTCATATTTATACTACTTACACTCTATTAGCATATATTTAAATGTAGTATAGTTGAGGTACAACAGCAAGTTGACTGAGTGACAACATGTTTTATCAAATTCTTCCTTGTTGTACTAGATACACTATGTATGACCAGACCTTTAACACTTCAACGTTCAGTCGACTAACTCGTAAATGTAATTAGAGATTTTCAAACTCCTTGTTCTTCTAGTTAAGTTATCCAACATTTATATTTCTAAAAGGGTAATCCTATTCTTGTACGTTTATAATAATAACATTGGAATTTGAAATACATCATGGGCTGACCAGATTTGTAACATTTAACAACGTCCTTGTATCTGTAAAGAAATAGTGATAAACGTTTACGATAAATTTGGAGCAGACGCAGGAATAAACTCTACAGCAAGGTCTCATTTACGAAATACTGTAAGTGTAACACGTTAAATGCATTTGTTCGATCTCTTAGTTATAATGATGTCCGCTAGGAGCGCATTTTCAATTGGAAGTTTATGAAAGTACACAGAATGGCAATAGCTGTCCAGAGATAGCTCTGCCGGTAATACCTTATACTGACGGAGAAAATATGTGAAACTATATACAAAGTTTTAATATATATTGTAATTATTTTCTGTAAATATATATCTTTCATTTTATTAATCCTTATTGGTTGAAATAAACAGCAGCCACAAGAAATACAGAGGCAATATCAAACAAATAACTAACTGTGGGAGAGAAGGAAAGTCTTTGAAAGTGTATATATCGTAACGATTTTCGCATGTGTGATTTGTGAGTTCATTGGCTTTCCACTGACTGAGTTTTAGGTTTTTGTTGGAACATTTATAGCAATTAATACATTATTTCTAATTGATCTCATGTTTGAGAGGATGTGTTGGCCTTATTGCTATACTCTTACTCATCTGTTAGCAATAGTTATATGGTTTAAAGCTGATCGCTATGTAATGGCCTTGAGTTATTACATCTGCTCAACTATCAATAACATTACTGTTTACAATAACTGTGTAATAACAATAACAAGTGTATGTTGTCTTGAGTAACAGAATTAAGTGAAATAATACAAATATAGTATAAAACTCATACTTTCTAAGTTGCATTTCTTTTAACTTCTTTTCCACACATTATATTTCTTTTAAATTTTCCATAGTTTTTTTAAATTCTAATTTGTCAATTACATTCCCATTACATTAGCCACTAAGCCCACTAAGCCCTTCATATCAATATTTTATCTTTTGTAGCATTTTGTGTTGGTATTTATTTTTAAAGATTGCATTTTATCTTTAAAACACTATACTTTTTATAACAAGCTTTCAAATGCCATTATTTTTAAATAGTTAGCTAAATAAGATTATTCAGCAATTGTGTGTTTTTCTCGGATAAATTAAAACAAAATTCTGATATAAGATAATGAATTTCACACCTAAATTTTTAATAACTCAGAAAAAAGGTGTCACACTGAAGTTTAAAATAACCTAATGTTTATATAGGACAACTTTGAAGATACATGTTCTGTAATCTTATAAAATGTTACATTTATTGGTTAATTCCCTTCAAAATGTATTGGTGCACCATCCTGCTGATACCTCACATAGAATGACAAATTTCCCAAAAGGTCAGGTACTTCACAGTTAACAAAATGGCAATACATTTCAGCAGTAATTATACCTTCATGTCTACCTCTACATCAGCTACTGATATATTTGTTAATTTTAAAGAGACACAACTAAATAACAAACTACATTCATATTGTATTTGAAGTTTTAAGTCACTTTGGAACTAGAATACCTACACATGGGATTACATTTGGTAATCTATTTCCTTCCAGAGCTCATGACGTGTACTAAATTTAATTTAAACATTCTTTTACTCGTAGTATTGCAATTTTATAAAAAGTTGTTTTAATAGAGATTACTTCATTTATTGAAGTAAACAAAAGTTTAAAAGAAGTGTAAGATGTTTGCATTTAAACTTGTGAGGTTATCCTGTGTGCTCCCCATAAGGAACTCTGTCCACCTATTTTGTATATCACAATTTTTAAGACGCTGTTCCACAACAATTTGGAGATCTTGGAGTTATATCTGTGTGTGAGTGTGTGTTGTAACCCATTACACATAAAGTAATCCGTTTTAATCACGTTATTTACACAAAAGGTTCCCGAGAAGTATTTCCGTTTCCTCGTTAGACAGTTTTACGACTTAGAGTATAACTTTACATGTGAAGTTGCTCCGTTACGA
Organism: Mantis religiosa; assembly: GCA_030765055.1. Lineage (NCBI taxonomy): Eukaryota > Metazoa > Arthropoda > Insecta > Mantodea > Mantidae > Mantis > Mantis religiosa. The sequence goes on from JAUKNK010000132.1 coordinate 3,260,302, forward strand.
GAATTATTTTCCGTTTTTCCAGGTTTGCGTCATATAAGTGGTCCGTTTTATGGAGGTTTTACTGTATATGTGAAGATTTCTACTGCTCGAAGGCCATGATGAACAGAGCTTGGTGTAATAAATCAGACTTATGGTGACTCGTTACTCATTATAAAATTTGTATGACTAAAAGTTGTCATGATCCGAGCGAAGTGTGTAACAAAGAATGTACGAGATATCACTGACTCAGCTGTATAAACAGAGTCAAGTCGTTACTAAACCATACATTCCCTTCATTTCATCATATTCAACATCTTACTGCACTCACTTTATCTCAAATATATTTTATGGAGTCGTTAACCATTTCCGAGATATCTTTTATTTGTTTGATTCTCTTCAATACTTAAACTGCTCAAGAATGAAGTTTTAATTAAATTACGTAGCAAATAGATTTAACATTTCATAATGATTTAATGTTTCCTGAATTCCCTTGTACCTACATGATTGTTAACATCGTAGAAGTGTAACGCCAGTTCAAGTCATTCGATATTCCATCATCTGTAAACTAATTACAGTTTTAGAGTTATAACGAGCATTGTCCTCTTGGAGTTGAGGTATATTGGTCATAACATAATCACTTTGATGTGCTGATGTTGACTTCCTCTCAACTGGTTTCAGAATTATCTCAGTAATAGGAAACAATTTGTAAATATGAACAACATTTCCAGTTCTCTATCAGTAATTCATCATGGTGTTCCACAAGGTTCTGTATTAGGTCCTATATTTTCCTAATTTTTATAAATGACATAGGATGTTTAAGACTAAAAGGTAAAGTGACCATGTTTGCTGATGATATATGTTTGTTATATATAGATAGCTCTGAGCACCAGCTGATATATGGCATACAGCAAGACCTGAATGCATTGAATAGCTGGTTTAAGGGGAATAAGTTAACATTAAATGTCTTTAAAACAAAATATGTGTTATTTCATAAAAGATCATATGTTCCAGTAGTAAATAACAAGATACATGTTGATAACGCAGTGATTGAAATAGTAACAAAAATCACATATCTAGGTTTGATTCTAGACAGTACGCTTACATCGAAGGACCATATAGTGCATGTAAAAAATAAGACTCTTTCTGTGTTAGCTGTAATTCACAGGCTGAAACTCAAAGGATTCAGTGTAAATCATTTACGAAGTATCTACCATGGTTTTATTTAATCTCATTTGGATGACTTAAAAATCTTATGGGGTAACTCTGTTAAACATTTAATTTATGACCTCGAAGTACTTCAAAATCGTGCCTTGAAAATAATCTACAATCTACCCTTTAGAGTAAACACAAAAACACTCTACCATGTAACTAACATATTACCATTACAAGTAAACATAGAGTTGTCCTTGATAATACATCTCCACAAAATAAAAAATAATCTTCTAAAGTCCAATCTAACATTTGAAAGCTTCTCACATATAATAATACAAGAAATACAGGAAACTTAACAAAACCAACAGTGAACACTTCTACTTATGGCCTGAACAGCTTAACCTCACACGTTATCAACTTATATAATGCGCTGCCACTGGAACCTAAAGGCTGCAGGAACATAAAAGGTTTTAAAAGGAAAGTTGCTGAAAATTAACTGAAGGCATATATTGATAGCTGATAAAATGTTACACATGTATATCTGGTTTGAAAGCTGAACTGTTTAAAAATTAATATGGATTAATGTCCCATAGAATATGTAGCTTCTATTTTTCTGTTAAGTTCTTTGTTACTATTATTTCTTGAGTTATTGTGAATGTCTGTATCTTTGTATGTTTCATTTATGTTATTCTTGTACGGTAATTTATTCCTACTATGAAAATGTAATATAGGTATTGTTAAGGGCTGTTTGCCATCATTTTATATATTTTTGTACTGTTCCCTAGCATGAGCTATGGCTCTGGGGACCTTTTCAGATAACAATAAATAAATAAATAAATAATTGTGTTAATCAACTGTGCTTATTAATATATCTGGATATAAAATCACACAAAACCATTTTCAATATTTTATTGTGTAATGCACAATAAACCAATGCTTAGGTTTGAAGAAATGTCTACACATATAGTTAATTCAGAAGGCTTTCTTACAGTAGCACAGTTAACTTTTAGCGCGATATTGCTTACATATACATTACAGCTATCGTTCTTTTAAAAGGAATAAATAACAATTAAAACTAAGCTGTACGTAAATGTCACAGTTATAATGTATTATACAATTTTGTAAATAATTATAAAACCTCTTCCCCAGGGATAGGTATTACAAGTGGAGCCCTCTCTCGACAGCAACAAGTGGTCTGTTCTCCCCTGGCGGACAATTACTATAACTAAAACATCGTCTGCTATATAACAAATTGACTCACGACCAACCGTTACACAAAGGTTTATTAATCCAACTAAAACGACATCACTTCAATACTTGTACTCAAGTATAATAGTAACATACTATTGTCATAATATTCAACAATGAGCTTAGAAACAGCAGTTTACAAAGTTTGGAGACAATATTTCGTTTTAAGATATGATTATACAAGAAATACTCCATTACGTATTATTTTGTATTCCCAAAGTAGTGACTTCAAGTCGAGGTGTTCTTCAAATCAAGAAACCATACACAATAATTAGCTTTTATGTTTATTATTACCATTATTGCGATTTACAAATGTAATAACATGTATATAAAACATGTCAAAGACGGGCATATTAATTTGAATTTTGTTTCTTCAATTTAGTTAAATATTTTGATCTTAATTTTGTATTAATTCTTTTTGCCACAATCTCCAGTTGGTTTTTCTATTCATATCACATTTGGGCAGCTCCCTTTCTCTCTCTACAAACTGTTTAAGTAATAACCACGTGTTATGTAATGTAAAACCTGTACCGAGATCTGACTTTGGTACAAATCTGTATGTTCACATCATGTAGTCAAAATGTTGTACTATAATAAAATAGAATTGACAGAAACATAAACAAACTTCCTACCTCCATTTACTTAACTTTACATAAGATAAATTGTCATTTCTGTTTTTAAGAATTATTTTTCTATTTAGCTTTAATGATTTGATCAAAATGCCTGATGTTCAATACAAAAACAGAATGTACAACTGTAATATTTCAGAAATAGGGTAAGGTCCATTCTAAGCCAAATCTCGTCAAAAATTATAACACAACTTTATTTATTAAATGATTTTAAGTCTAGTCTTGTTCCATTTCAATATCCATTACTTTAATACCTTAAAAATGCTAATACTGCTCTTGTAAATTTGTAATAATAGCACTACAATTTAAAAGACAGCATGAGCTGATCACATTCTTAATATTTAACTACGTCCTTCTCATATCTACAACAAAATGTGTAATGAAACTGCTTCTGTTATTTTTTTTTTTTTCAATTTGGAGCAGACAGAATAATTATCTTAGTGTTAGGGCGGATTGAGAGTGTAACACGTTAATTGTCTGGAGCAGACGATCTGTTAGTTATTGTGATTGTCCGCCAGGAGAGATTTTGCAGAACTGCTAACGGAACTGCAATTACTGTGCATAGATGGCACCACAGATAATATCTTATACTATGGAGGAATATGTATAATTATTTACCAAGTTTTACAACATATAGTAAGACGGTACTGCACATTAAGCTTTGATTTAATTGTTCTTTATGACTTTAAAATAAGTGGTATCTTCAGCGAATACAGGGATAGTTTCGAAGAAATAAATAATGTTGTGTAAGACAGGAAGTCATCTAAGGCACGTACATTAAGGCCATTTTTTATCTAAGAAGTATACAAAATTCCCATGTTCTGAAATGGATTATGGTAATGACTTTTTGCTGGAACTTGTATCGATCAATATAGTTTTAAATGATCTTAAAGCATGGAGTTTGTGTGAAGACCTGATAAGTCGTACTGGTGTACCTCAAGTTAGAGAGGAAATCGTTGTTAGTTATTGAAATACTTGCTACGTTACACTCGGGTGACTGTTTGATTCTTATTACAAAACCTTATTTACTTACGCACTCTTATGTCAATCGAAATATACGCTGCTATTATTTTAAACAAATATAAAATGTGCACATTTATGCAAAGTGTTTAGTTTTGTATATTATATTGCAATAAGGACTTTTTCTTTTATTATTATTCCTTTGTTATTATTTCCCCTGAAAGAAAATAGGACAATACTGTACGTAGCTAAGCCTGGAGCGATAGTTAAATATTTTGAAACTACTGTCCGGCCGTTGTATCTCTTTAGTTACTACGTAGTGGCTTCCAAATTTAATTTGTGTTGTATACATTATCAATAAAAATTAGTTATTGAAAAATTCAAATAACAAGAATTTGCTTGCAAATGCCTTACACCACAAATACAAACAATATAAAACAATCCACGAGGTGCTAACGGCAGCATTAAGGATGGAGGCGGCCAAGGTAACAGCTATCCTGTCGTCGAGAACGAGGAGTTTGCGCTACCCCGGAGACAGATTACCATCCGAGGGAAGCCGGCGAACACCTAGTGTCCTGTGTTGGGGGTGTGGACAGCGCGGGAACCTGCAGAGAGGCTGCCAACACCAGGAAGAGCAGCCGTGAAACGAGTAAGGGGCGTCGTGGAGAGGGGCACGTCGGCGCCAACACCACCATCCCCTCGAGTGACACTGCGACAATACCAGCTTGTGACGGCATCGGGCGACACCTTGCCTGTGGAGAAGCAAGCCCTGCTGGAGGTGTCCTTGGAACGGAATGACGTGCGTCTGTGGGACAGGCAATCCAACAGCCAAGGTTTCCAGCAAGGTGACCTGGTCTGGTTGTACAGCCTCACCTGGACCAAGGGACGCTGCCCAAAGCTTCAGCATCCATGGCAAGGACCATACCGTGTGTTGTAGAGGATTAACGACATGGTCTACCGCATCCAGAAGGTGCCCCGAGGAAAGATGTTGGTAGTACACCTGGATCGCCTGGCCCGCGACGATGGTGTTGCTCGGGACGACCAGCGTTGAGTAGGGAGCAGTTTTACCCAATCGGCAAACTCACAATGCCGATCAATAAATGAAGGCCGGTGGAGGGAGGGGAGACCGCAGGGCTAGCTGAGTCTTCGTTTACCCCTCCTCCTGCTGCCTGAAAGAGGGCAAAGTTTCGAGAACGTTTTTCCCCTCCATAAAAGGAAATCTCGGGTAACTTCGGGCCGCCGATCAATACGAGCGTTTATTATCCAATCATATAATCCATATTTACAGAACACCAAAATTTCTTACCAAACCAAAAAACAGCAGCTGCAACCGTAAGAATAATTAAGAATCAGCTGTCAAACTACCACAGTGATTTATAAACTTGATTCGTTTAGCACTTTATGGGACTGGCACATGTTACATCGTGTAACATTTGCTCCGTGCTGGTCCACGGCTTTACTTGGTCCGAGACTTTTTATCGTCTATGAATACCAAAAAGTTAGACCGCCTTTGTTCCGGACCAAGTTAGTCGGAAGATAGTCTAGACGAAACTGGTAACTGTGAATAAGTCCCTAAATGATTGTCAAATCTTATAATCCTGGTTGCTATGAAATGACTATAAATGTATTGTCTCGGCGTGCCTTGATGATACGACTTTATTTTTTGAGAAATTCATTATCTCCGGTACAGCAGCGCTTATTGTTGCAGATATTGACGCTATTTTTCTTATTGTTGTATACAAGACAACATTAGAAACGGCCAAGCTTTGCCCTGCAACTTGAACAACCATTAAACAAACTTCTCATCCAGCCACGTGTGTCTCTAGTCTCCTTGAGGAATACCATCAGTACTACATTTACACAGATGCTTCTCGGATAGCTCAAGGAACATATAAAAATGCTAAAGAAGTTTTGTAACGCTCCATAGAATGCTATTCTTCCACGTTCAAACTTGCTAAGGAGTGTTCAGTCTTTCAAACTGAATTATTAGCAATTCGTGAAATGGTGCAACAACTTACAATGTACCACTCGCCTTTACAGTGATTCACAGACAACAATTGCGGCTTTGAAAAATACAAAAAACAGCAATCCTACTGCAACTGAAATAAGGAATCACCTCATCTGTGTATCTCATGGGTCAGATGGTACGTGGGGATTGTCGACGAGCTTACACAGAGAGCTGCGACTTCATATCTTCCAGTAATTTACACTCTATGCCCTATTTCTTATGTGAGGCAAACATTGAAGACTGGAATGAAATTAGTAGGGGAGGGGATCCGTCCCCTTCAGCTGCTGTGGTGCGAGCGCTGCGAACCCCTAGCACTCGTGGTACCTCTGACGTTACTAGAGCAACTTTTGGCCGAACTGCCGAGCCCCTCCCGTCGGGGAGTTGTTCGGATTGGGTTGGACTCGAGGGGGTAGTGAGTTCCCGACACACATGGGAAAGTGGGCACCTCCGGGTAGGCTACGACCGCCCGGAGGGGGTAGAGGGTTTTCTCATAAGTCCCGGGTACTAGTCTGCAGAGCTATTAGAAGGTGTGATAGATCACCAAGCTGCCCCACTGAGATTTTCGTTACTCTTCCCTGCGGGGTTGGCGCGCGTAGGTCGCGTATCCCCTTCCATCCCGTCTTGACGTTGTTGTCGATGGGGGGAGGGGGGGCCTTTTAAGAAATCAGGTTTTGCTCTATAGAAATAGCCCCAGAGTTATCCATCACTCCCAGGTAGAAGTAGACGAGGGCATTCGGACTTTTGGGTAGATCCTCTGCACATAAAAAGACTGGAATGAATATTGGTTAAAATGTGATTGTGGTGATTTGACTAAGGATTTATATTTCCAAACGGTTTCTGATACACATAAATATAAATTCGGTAATCCTATGTTCTCAGTCAATTCTTAACTGTTATGGCAAGTTCTCAGCTTACTTGTTTCCATTCAAAATCAAATCTACCTCTAATTGTATTTGTGGAAATTATCTTCAACATATCCCACACATTTTATTTGATTGCTGCTTTTTTCTGTTTTGAAAGATATCAACTTGAGTTATTGCTTCAATTCTTAGGTTACAATTTTTCTAAACAACTTACGCATATTTTGATGAATTAAAAAACTTATCAATATTTCATTGCTTTCTTAAACAAAATATTTCTTAAGCTAAAGGATTCATTTTGATGTTACTATTTTTCAACTTGATATTGTATTTGGTTATGTTTTGTATTTTATTATATTCATTTTATAACTTGTAGACTATATTCCTAATATACCTTTGGATAAAATAAGAATCACAAAATTGGATAATAAATAAAAAGATTCCAACTTATGAAAAATATCTCTGACATGAAGTGTGGTTTGATTATCTGTTAGAGTTTGTCACTTCTAATTAAGTCGCAAGAATGAGGTGGTTATTCCGAGAAAAAAAAGTATATAGGTAGCTGTCATTCGACTTGAAAATATTTGGAAGATCTAATATTTTAATTAAAATCATTCACAAAGTCACTAACTTTGAAAACGGTCCATGTAAACGTAGGTAAGGATTGAGGGATATTAATATTGAGTAGATGGAATAATGAGTCTTAGTGATAGGACGGATTGTGTGTGTAACACGTTAAATGTCTGCAGTAGATGATCTGTTAGTTATAATGTCTGTCCGCTAGGGGTGAACTACCAACCGAACTGAAATCGCTGCCAAGAGATGGCGCCACAAGTACTATTTTGTACTGAGAAGCAATATGTGTATTTATTTAGCAATATTTATAATAAGCTGCAAGTATGTTCTTTATATAAAGGTTCGATTTAGGTCTTCTTTGTTGCGTTAAAACAATCAAAGGCTTCAGTGAATACACTGCTAACTTAGCAAAAATAAATAATGCGGTGTATGAAAGGAAGTCCTCTAATGGATATATATTAAGACCATTTTTTCATCTAGTTATCACTCGCAATTCCTATCCAGCTCAACCTAACATTGAATTTTGTTGGAACATTTATATAACGATTAATTGGATATTTGTGTTCCATATGAATTTCATTTCAGTCTTATAGCTTAATGCTATTGGTATTTATGAAAAGTATTTATAAGCAATACCAGTGCACCTCAAGTTTGAGACAAAATCTTTGATTATTATCCAAAAAATTGCTGCGTTGAACTCAAAGCTCCTTTCTATTATTCTTATAAACCGTATTTATTTTTGTGCTTCATGTCAATGTAAATATACATTAAACTTTTAACGATTGTTAAACATTTTAAAGCAGGTCGTTCTGTAACCGTTTTCAAATTTAGCTTTCTTTGTATAGATTAGCGATAAATAATGATAAAGCTTTACATTTGATAAACGTATACTAATTGAAAAATTCAAACAAACAGCAAACAATACCTCTTAAATGCTTTACTATAGAAAAACTATATTTAAATTTATCGTTTGTTTTATTGATATTTATCGAGATCTCTATATTGGAGCAGTAAGGTTTTGTCTGTCTCTTACACTTTACCATTATGGTAATGTCCAGAGAATGGAGACACTTCTGACTACATTCACAGTTGCTTCAACAATTTAATTGCACTTATATTGAAAATGATTAAAGACTTGTTACTACATAGCCATCCTTGAAATAATTTTAAGAACATTTTTGAAAATGCTAAATATCCGAGGTCTGTGGTCGAGATTTCGCTGAATATTTACGTGTCACATCCTTTAAGTATACTGAGTATTTAGCCGACTTTTGTTGAAAGAGCTTTGCTGTTGACAGATACAGAAATAAATAAAAAGTGTGGCTGTGTATCTTGACTTTAAGTGATAGTCAAATGTTTAAAGAGCTAATCAGTATATGTCCGGACTAAACCAAGTAATGTATTGCTTTCGGAGAAAACTGTAAATATTGGTAAATACAAACAATTAACAAGGATTGTGTCTTACATACATCCTGTGTTTTAACAACGTCTACATTTTTGTTTATTAACATTTTGTCTGGCTCATAGACATATACAGGAACATTCAGAATGAGGAGAACCTACGAAGTCATTCCCAAAATATCCAAGATATCCATTTGACTTGATGTCACACTGTGTTAAAAAATTATTAGCTTAATAAACATTGGTACAAGCACTTTTGAGCAACTAAACAGTTTCAATAAATACTTTACTTAAAGTGTAGTGTGAAGTACAGTAAGTTTATTTTCTAATTATTATGTACTTGGTACAGTATAACCTGTTCTCCGTCGAGCCGCAGGACATTCTTGCCGACGTGGACCGTCGCCTCATGGCTCCTGAGGGCGTTCAATCCCAGTATCACCTCCTCAGCCACTCTCGCCAAGAACACGGTGCTCCTTCCCAAGGTCAGCTTCAGCAGGGCCTCCTTCTCCACAGGCAAAGTGTTACCCGATGCCGTGACGAGCTGTTATGGTCGGCTCGGTTTCCTTGTCGGCAAACATTTCGCCACGTCATGTCTGATGATGGTCACGGCCGCCCTGGTGTCTACCAGCACGAGGCACAGCTTTCCTCTTACCCAACCGTCCGCGATGAGGCTGTCATCCATACGCCGGCGGACGGCGCGCAGTGTTACTCGAGGGGATGGTGGTGATGGCGCCGACGTGCCCCTCTCCACGACGGCCCTTACTCGTTTTTCGGCTGCTGTTCCTGTTGCGGGCAGTCTCTCTGCAGGTGTCCGGGCTGTCCACACCCCCAACACAGGCCACCAGGTGTTCGCCGGCGTCCCTCAGCTGGTCTTCTGTCTCCGGTGTAGCGGACACTCCCCGTTCTCGACGTCGGGATAGCTGTTACCTTGGAAGCCTCCATCCTTAATGCCGCCGTTAGCGCCTTGTGGATTGTTTTATAATCGCCGAGCATTAAGCGCTGACGAATCTCCGTATCTCGTACCCCGTCCACGAATGTGTAGGCAGCTTCCCGGGATACGAACTCGGTAGGAGGTCGACTAGGGCCTTGCCAGCCAGTTGTTCAACTGCCAGGGCGAACTCCTGCAGCGTCTCCCCTGGCTGCTGTGACCTTGCTTTTAGCTGGCTGCGGTACGCTGCGGCTAAGCGGTGGTTGCCGAAACGATTCTCCAGGGCGTTCCAGATGTCCTTGGGCGCCGTCGTTGTCTGCACCGCGTTTAGGACTTCCGCGCCCCGTCCCTGGAGGCTGGCTATCAACTGTATGGCCTCCTCCTCCGGTGATCATTTGTTGTGCGTGGCCACTGTGTCGAACTAGCGGCGGAAGACTTCAAACTTTGACGCGCCGTCATACTTGGGAGTTTTGACGAGCGCAGATGTTGTGTCGCGCCCGGGTGCGTCGGCCTTCAAATTCTTCAGCCTCCTTCCGACGACGTTCTCCACCATGGCGTTCAGGGACTTGATGCTGCTGTCGGCCTTTCCCTCAAGGTTGTTTACGCGGTTCGCAAGGTCTTCGACGTCTTCCACCACGGCGTTCAGGGTCTTGGCGATATTGTCGGCCTTTTCCTCTAAATCATTAAGGCCGTCGTCTACTTGACCCATCCGCTTGCTCAGCTTCGCCACGTCATTCCTCACACCGGCCAACTGTTCCTCTTATTTGGCGGCGAGGGCCTCGTTCGCAACCTTCATTTCTTCCATCTTCTCCGTGAGGTTATCGTTAGCCGTCTTCATTTCTTGCAGCTTTGCGGCCAGGTTGTTATTTGCCGCTTCTGTTTTTGTTGTTAACTCGTTCATCTTCGCGTCCATTTTCTCGGTGGTGTTATTTGCCGTCTTCATTTCCAATGTCAGTTCGGCCTTCATTTCCATCATCTTCTCCAAAATCCTTTCCAATGCCGCGTCCATGGTTGTAATGTTCGGTGATGTTGTCGTCCCGCTTCCTGACACCAGTGTGACCTTGTGGGTTCGCGAAATGAAAAGTCCAATTACACAAACTCAAAAATGTTCTTTATTTCCACCGACTTACAGTTGAACACTTGCCAATTACACAGAATTACGTAATGCACGCAATTACGATTCACCAGTTCGTCCGTTACAGATCCACTTGCACTCGCAATCACGTGAACTCCTCCGAAGCACGTACACAATCTTCTCGTCCATACACTAGCACGGCGCTGCTTCGCTGCTCGACAAGAACTAACTGAATTCACTCACTGCAGTCCCTTTTATAGGAATATCACCGTTTTCTCGAAGCCTCTAGTTTCAGTGAATCACCGCGAAGGTTCCAGATGGCAGGGGAGGGGGGAAGAGGCGGCCAGCGACAAGTGACACTTTCCTAATCATCCCCTCAGTTAATGACAGATTGATGGATGCTCGGATGCTCGGATGCCTCTGGTCCCTTCTCAGCTGTCGTTGGTCGGACTTTCCGATAATTGGGTGACAATGTTTAGTTACTTTATTACTCAACATACATCATTTTGGATATTTGAACTTAATCCAGATTAATTATATTGTTTATGCACATTATTTTTATTTCCCCTGTGACATTTAAATTTGTAAGTATAAATATAATCATATTTGATAGATAGAGTCATCATATAAAATTCAATAGTTTGGCCGGGATTTGAACATCGGATCTCCTGGTTTCCGTCCAGTCACTCTAACTCATTGAGCTACCATGGCCAATGTACCGTCCTGATAGTAACCAGACGATCTGTGGTTCAAATCCCGGCCATGGCACCGAATTTTTCATGTTGACTCTATCAGAAACCTTAGCCTATATAAGACTAGTATGAAGAAATTATTAATTTCCATTATTTAACTAAGATAGCTATCTTTATTGATGTTATGTAACATCTTCTGTAACAACTTTCTTTCGTTTTTCCTTGCTCTGGACCATATACTCGTATTACTGTAATGTAACCTTTGTGTATTTTAAGTCACATGATTATTATTCTTTCATTAATAAATGTATATGATGTGATTATTATTCTCCACATCATGTCAGACATTATAGAAACCTTGCTTTTTAATATTCTATGCCTACTCTACTATAGAAAGACATGTAATAATTTAAATGTTTAGTTCCTCACAGTTTCCTTTTATTTTCTGTCAATACTCTATATGTACTTGCGTTTGTTTTAACTTCTCTCACGCTCATATTCCTTTTAAACTTTTAAATAATACTGAAGGGTTAAAACAAATAACAAGAAATGTCTAACAAATCCTTCACTACACAACAAATATATTTAATATTGTTTGTGTTATTGAGATTTGTAGTTCCAACAAATGATTTTGTAAGTCTCTTACCTTTTACCACATTCCCCGATGACTCAAGTTACACATTTAATTTTTCTTGACAATATTTTTAAAGAAACTACCAAGTCAGTGTTAACATGAACGTGGTCTTTAGGTGTTATGTACTGCCGATGTTCAATTACTTTAGAACATCTGAGTAATACAACATATACAATCAATTATATTTACATAATACATGTTAAATGTTAATACAGGTTTATTGTCCGTCTGTTACAAATTTGAACTAAACATTTACGGGGAGCAGGGTTGTAGAGTTTCGGATTACGTTTCGAGTTTGTTAGTTATTTAGTTAAGCTTTTGCAAGTTAAAAAACAGGATTAGGCTTTTTAGACCATAGTATAATTGGAACGAAAGAATATCTGGAAAATCGTTAGCGAAAAAAGAAGTTTACAAAATAATTATGTTCTTTAACTGTATCTTCATTTTTCTGTCTTAGCTCCTCTTCGGTATCTGAATTGACTACAAGATAAAAAGCGTAATTTCGTTAACGTATTTTACACACCTAACTCTGTATTTCTAGTTCACATTTCCAATACCTTTTTATCTTATAATACATATCCTATTCTCGTAAGTTCATAGGAATAACGTTCAGGGTTTAGGATGATGAATAGTATTTCATAATTGTGGCTGAGGAGAACTGGGAGGTGTAGAAACAGAAGATGAGGTAGGTGGAGGTGTTGTACGGTGAGTAGAAGAGAGCTGAAATTCTTGCGGTTGGGTACGGGGTGACACAGAACTGTTCGTGACGGCTGCTGCGTAGGATGGGAATTGCACTGGGGATCTAGCTGGGAGATCTATGAAACGAGCACCGAAAAAAGTCTCCTTAGGTAGCCCATGGGCGTTGGGTACACGGGGAGCAGCATGAACTGGAATTCTTCGGGCTTCCTTCTTGGTGCTTTCCAGTTCATATCGTGCTTCCTGCCAAACAGGGCATTTTACGAATCGATATGACTGTTCAGCTTCGCAGTTAGCACAGCCGGGTTTAGTAATGGTGAGCTTGCTACAAGCATTTCGATGACGGCTTCTTTGCCAACAGTGAGAACAAACAGATGGTAGTCTGCAGGCTTCCACCTCATGGAAAACTGCTGGCAGTTTAAACACTGTTGAGGTCGGAAGGGCGGTTTGTATGCCTCGACGTTGACGGCAGCACAGAACATCCTGTTCATCTTGTAGATAGTTTTGGCCTCCGTGGATTTCTCTAAAGCTACTCTGAAGTGTGGAAGAGGGCCTGGAGTGGGTCCGCGGATGGTGCGGAGCCAATTGACACAGATTATTGGAAGTCCTCGACCAAGGAGTTCGTCCTTGACCTCATCCTCAATGATATATTGAGGGAGATCTTTGATGGTTACCTGAAGCCGCTTTTCTTCAGGCAGGAGAGTAGCGATAAACGGGATTTGGTTATCCTCTAACCAGCGACTGACTTTACGATGTGCGGTGGGATCTTCAGGACGATGGCAACTGTGTTGCGCATATTACGGAGCGTAATAGTTTTGAAATACCCAGCGAAAGTGTGCAGTTTTCTGCCGTCTTCTGGCTGACGAAGGAAGATGGGAGGGGGTTTCCCCACCCTAGGAATAGGGGTGTCTGATGGAGCAGAATAAGAGTTTGTAACTGAAGCGGGCAAGGTCTTTGTAGCACTGCGGGTACGTTTAACTGGAGTGGTGATAGGAGGGGCTTCTACGACTGAGGAGGAGGCTGCAACGGGAGAGAATTTATTTGACGTAGGTGTATGCTCAGTGATGTCATTGCATTGAGGTGTTTGGTGTCTCCTCTTTGTGGGGACCTGTTGCCATTCAGATGTTGTTGAATGTTCGTGCTTGGTGACGTAGGAAGTGATGACCTCCATACGAGCACGGTGCAGAACCATTTTATGAAATTCTTCTGATGCAACTTGGGAGTTGTTACCCTCAGAGCCCGCTGCAAGGAGTTGAGGTATATGTTGCTCAGCAAACTGACCATACTGCAACCGGGCTACCATCTACAGTTGAAGAATAGTTACATGATCAGGATGCAGGGGAAATTGTTGATAAAATATAAGTACCCGATGAAACAGCTGCTAAACCACAGTTGATGTAGTAGGACAGAGCTGCCATGCGAACATTATCGTCTGAAGGGGAGGTTGTTGTGAACTCCATGTTACATGAGGACATGATGTACGAAAGAGAACACAAAACTGGCAGTAAATACCGTCCAATAATTCTGCCCAATACAATATCTTACTGTAGGGATGTATGCGTGCACTCTGGCCCTTCCTGCACAAGGGCACACCAATCACACTTCGCACGTATTTTAATTAATAGAGAATCCTAACGTTATACTTATATTCACTAAACATACGACACTGAGCCAACAAAGATCATTCGCACAAAATAACAGTAATTTGCGTGAATAACACAGCAAATGCACAAAAACCATAAAATATTGTTCACCACGCTCTATTATACTAGAATTATACGAAACTGTCAATGCGATTCGATGGAAATCGATAATTAGGTAACAACATTTGCAAACTAGTATTTGAAAAGTTGTTTACTCGTTGATATCGTGAATTTGTTATATAGCAGACGATGTTTTAGTTATAGTAATTGTCCGCCAGGGGAGAACAGACCGCTTGTTACTGTCCAGAGAGTGCTCCACCTGTAATATCCCTCAATGGCCAAGAGTCTGTAATTATTTACAGATTTCTACAACATATTGTAATTATGTTGTTTATACACAACTTATGTTGAATTATTATTTGTGTGAAGACCAACAGAAGCTGGAATGTATATGTAGGCATTGACCACTAAATAATAAATTATGTTAGGAAGGAAGTCTTCTAAACTAACTACAAGTCAAAATATTTCGTTAAAATTGGACATTGTTCCACAACTTTGTGAGTATTGCTTTATGAACCTTCTATTAGGATTTGTATTCAAATATAGTGGTTAACAAGTTAAGAGAACAACGTTGCACAAAACTCAATAACTGTAACCAACTTTCAGGTTGATTGATTGTTATCAGCTGTGATGTACTCTTATTTTTTTGTCTACTTCTTATGAACTTGGAAGAGTAGAGTCAGACTGAAAAAATCAATGCCATGTCCGGGATTTGGACCACGGATCTCCTGCTATCCGTGCCGTTGCTCTAAACCACTGATCTACTATGGCCAACATTCCGACATGACATTAAATTCTCCAACTGAAATGTATGTTTCCCAGTAGACCACTAGGGGTTCTCATATGCTAGGAGACACGCACGTTTCGTGGCGACTTACTATGCTGTAAGTACTTAAGTCCCAGGTTTCATAGTTAAACCACTGAGCTACTGTGACCAACATGCCGACATGACATTAAATTCTCCAACTGACTCGTATGTTTCCCAGTAGACCACTAGTGGTTCTCATATGCTGTGACACACGCCTTTTGTGGCGACTTACTATGCTGTAAGTACTTAAGTCCCAGGCTTCATAGTTAAACCACTGAGCTACTATGGCCAACGTGCCGACATGACAAATTCTCCAACTGACTCGTATGTTTCCCAGTAGACCACTAGTGGTTCTCATATGCTGTGACACACGCCTTTTGTGGCGACTTACTATGCTGTAAGTACTTAAGTCCCAGGCTTCATAGTTAAACCACTGAGCTACTATGGCCAACATGCCGATATGACATTAAATTCTCCAACTGACCATTAGGAGTTCTCATATGCAATGAGACACGCACCTTTTGTGGCGATTTACTATGCTGTAAGTACTTAAGTCCCAGGCTTCATAGTTAAACCACTGAGCTACTATGGCCAACGTGCCGACATGACAAATTTTCCAACTGACTCGTATGTTTCCCGGTAGACCACTAGGGGTTCTCATATGCTATGAGACACGCACCTTTTGTGGCGATTTACTATGCTGTAAGTACTTAAGTCCCAGGATTCATAGTTAAACCACTGAGCTACTATGACCAACATGCCGACATGACATTAAATTCTCCAGCTGAGTCGTATGTATTCCGGTAGACCACTAGGGGTTCTCATATGCTATGAGAAACGCACCTTTTGTGGTGACTTACTATGCTGTAAGTACTTAAGTCCCAGGATACATAGTTAAACGACTGAGCTACTATGACCAACATGCCGACATGACATTAAATTCTCCAACTGACTCGTATGTTTCCCGGTAGACCACTAGGGGTTCTCATATGCTATGAGACACGCACCTTTTGTGGTGACTTACTATGCTGTAAGTACTTAAGTCCCAGGCTTCATAGCTAAACCACTGAGCTACTGTGGCCAACATGCCGACATGACATTAAATTCTCCAACTGACTCATATGTTTCCCAGTAGACCACTAGAGGTTCTCATAAACACATGAGACACGCACCTTTATTGGCGACTTACTATTCTGTAAGTACTTAAGTCCCAGGCTTCGTAGTTAAACCACTGAGCTACTGTTGCCAACATGCCGACATGACATTAAATTCTCCAACTGACTCGTATGTTTCCCTGTAGACCACTAGGAGTTCTCATATGATATGAGACAGACACCTTTTGTGGCGACTTACTATGTTGTAAGTACTTAAGTCCCAGGCTTCGTAGCTAAACCAGTGAGCTACTGTGGCCAACATGCCGACATGACATTAAATTCTCCAACTGATTCGTATGTTTCCCAGTAGACCACTAGAGGTTCTCATAAACACATGAGACACGCACCTTTTTTGGCGACTTACTATTCTGTAAGTACTTAAGTCCCAGGCTTCGTAGTTAAACTACTGAGCTACTGTGGCCAACATGCCGACATGACATTAAATTCTCCAACTGACTCGTATGTTTCCCGGTAGACCACTAGGGGTTCTCATATGATATGAGACAGACACCATTTTTGGCGACTTACTATGTTGTAAGTACTTATGTTCCAGGCTTCATAGTTAAACGACTGAGCTACTATGACCAACATGCCGACATGACATTAAATTCTCTAACTCACTGGTATGTTTCCCAGTAGACCACTAGGTAACGAACAAAAAGAGAACTACATTCATATTGTACATGAAGTGTTAAGGTGGCTTTGGAAGTAGAACACATACTCATGTGACTTCATTTGTTACTTTATTTAGTCTCAGATTATATGAGCTCTATTAACTTTAATGTAAACATCCAGCAACACTTAAGATTAATTTAAGAAAAGTTATTTTAAGATACCTAACTTCCTTTATTGAAGGAAACTAAGATAAAAGAAATGTATCTTCATTCCTTTTAAAATTCTGAGGTTATTCCACTCAGCCCAATAAACCAAACATTTTGTATAGGAGATTCTTTAATTCCTCTGATTCAAAACAATTTGGAGATCTTCGATTTTGGTGTTTTTATATTCATTTAACATATATTCTATCTGAAACAGTTTATGTAACTCTCACTAAATCTAATAATGTTCTATATGATGTGTTTTACATATGAAGTGCTCAATTACTTTGTTGCAAGAATTGTTTTCCTCAAAATTATATCTAACATTATTGGAATTATTAAACGGAATGTGCACCTAACATAAATAGTTCTGTGAATGTGCCGATCATTTACAAAATAGTTCATTAGTGAGGAGGCAATTGGGTAATTAATTATAAAAATATACCAACTAACAGTAGAACATCGGTATTACAGCAGACAGTGTCGATTCAGATGTAGGTAAGTATACAAAATTAATAATGGCTAACAATTGAATAGACAAGTCCATTGCCCTCTCTATTTTATTGAACTAATAATTATGTAACATATTTAAATACTATTTTAATATTTATAGATATAATATTTTTAATAAGCCAATATATAGTTATAACTTCACAAATAAATGGTGTTGATGATTACCGCCAGACAGCGCTGTGATCTGCTCTAAACATAGACAATGTATTGTGATACACCAAAAATTTAATAACAAGATTTTCCTGGAAAAAGTAATTTTGAGACTTCCTAAATGAATCACATGTGTGACATTTACAAAAATTTAATAACAAGATTTTCCTGGAAAAAGTAATTTTGAGACTTGCTAAATGAAACACATGTGTTACATTTACATACATTTCTCTACTCGTCGTCTTATTCTCATATCTACTTTACCCGTATAGAGCTAACCAAATCGATCCATTAGAAAAAATACAGAAGAGGGCAATAAAATTCATAAAAAGAGGCAAGTATTTTGGGCCTATAAAAGGAGATGAGACTAAATGGGAGGAATTAAGAATTAGGCGTAAAAAACATAGGTTGGTAGCGTTATTCAAAGCTAATTTTGGTGTAAAGGCATGGGTGGACGTTAATGTAAGGTTAGATAATCCGGATTATTATGGACGAAACGATCATAGGTATAAAATTAAGGGTAGAAGATACAGAACCGACGTAGGAAAATTTTCTTTTGTTAATAGAACCATTGAAGAATGGAATGAATTAACTGTAGCAGTCTTTCAGGGCTGTCCCCTGTCGCTGAAGAAATTTAGAAAAAATCTAAATGGTTTATAGTTTAACTTTTGAATTATAATGGTATATAATATGTAAATAGAGAAGTAATTAGATAAGTTTTAAGTGACTAAAGTAAAATATCATGTTTGTATTGTTTACTGTATTATTGTTGTAAATCTAGTATATGTAATTTGATCTGTATTCTAAACTCTGCCACCGGGTAGTACCCAATTGCAGTTAATAAATACATACATACATGTTATCAGAGATTAATATCCCGTAGGGGAGGTGATCCGTCTCCTTCAGCTGCCATGATGCGGGCGCTGCGGACCCCTAGCACTCGTGGTGCCTCTCAACTTACTAGAGGAGCCTCATGCCGAACTACCGAGCCCCTCCGTGATAGGGAGTTGTTCGGATTGGGTTGGACTCGAGTGGGGAGTTGTTCCCATACCCGTGGCAGATCGGGTATATCTCCTGACGGGGTTGAGGAAAGCCATATATTCCCGGGTACTAGCCAGCATAGCTAGTAGAAGGTGTGCTAGGTCACCAGGCGGCCCCACCGAGATCATATCGGTAACCTTACCATTTTGGAGTTGGCGCGCATAAGTGGAGTATCCACTTCCATCCCTTGTTGAGTACACAGGACCAGATGGGGGGGGGTCCTTGTTAGTCTCTAGGTCTTGTCCTATGGAAAGCCCCACGGAGGTGCCGGACGCCCTTCCCGGGAGAGCTCGGTAACGCCCTTGTCATTAGAGGGGGGGGAGGTCAGTCTTCACTCTGTGTGGATTGCCCTGGTACATACCTCGAGTTTATAAAGATAAATATTTATATAAAATGTCTTATTTCAACCTTGTAGCCCGTTAAAGTACCCTCGACTTTTTATGTTTGGGCTATGTCGTTTACAGTTACATGAAGGAGCGTTTTCTAGAAAGCCTTTACTTTTGGATTCACAGAGTTAACAAATATGTATTTCTGATGAATTCTCGCAGTTAGGTTGTTAGGTATAATACAATACGTGAGCTACTTACAGTCAGTACGTAGCAGAGAATGTAAAACCTGTACCGAGATCTGACTTTGGTATAAATCTGTATGATCAAATCATGTGGTCGAAATGTTGTAACATTATTAAATAGAAGTTAACAAAAGTATATACATTTCCCAGCTCCACATAGTTACTTTATTTGTCTCTACTAATTTGATCAAAGTACATAATACTTAATACAAAAAAACACAGAATGTACAACTGTAATATTCTAGAAATAGGCTCAGACTAATTCGAAGTCAAATCTCGTTAAAAATCACAATATATAGCAACTTTATTTAATTAACTATTTTTAGGGCATCCATGTTCCCATTTCAAAATCCAATACCTTTATAATTAAAAACGCTAATCCTACTACAGTAAGTTTGTAACCATAGCAATACAGTTTAAAAGACAACAAGAGCTGACCCGGCTTTTAACATTTAGCTATGACCTTCTTGTATTTACAATAAAATGAGTTATGTAATTTTTCTATATACGTTATTATTTTTTTTCCTTATTTGGAGCAGACGAACTAATGAGCTTAGTGATAGGGCGGTTTGAGAGTAACATCTTAAATTACTGCAGGAGACGATCTGTTAGTTGTAGTTATTGTCCGCCAGGAGAGAAATTCCACAACTGCCAACCGAACTGAAATCGCTCTCAAGAAATGGCGCCACAGGTAGTATATCATACTGAGAATGAGTATATGTTATTATTTACCAAGTTTTACAACAAATTATAAGTATGTAGTTCACATAAAGATTTGGTTTAATTGTCCTTTATTGCCTTGGAACAAACATCAGCTTCAATTAATACAGGAATTACTTCGATAAAATAAACTATGCCGTGTAGGAAAGGAAGTCTTCTAAAATGTGTATATATATAGACCACTTTTTATTCAAATCAGGAGAGTTATTTCTCCTGGCCAACGAACATCTGAAAGAAGTCCGCATGCTGCATAAGCACGAAGCTGGGCCGGTTAGGCTCAGCCTCCAACTCACGGAGCGAACGGTGCCATTCGCGTGCTCCGTGAGTTGGAGGCTGAGCCTAACCGGCCCAGCTTCGTGCTTATGCAGCATGCGGACTTCTTTCAGATGTTCGTTGGCCAGGAGAAATAACTCTCCTGATTGACGTTCACCAACAGTTACTCTTTATATTAAGTAATAATAACGACAACCTGCAAGTTTAGGATCATGAGCTGGAACGCACATGGGATACGCCGCCGGAAAGCCGAATGTGTAGAATTCATGCGCAAACATCAAACAGATATTGCCCTTATCACAGAAACACACCTTAATAATACCGACAGACTTAACTTTCCTGGCTATTACATTTACAGAAATGATAGGAACCGACGCGGTGGCGGTACTGCAATAGCTATCAAGAGAGACATAGACCATAACCTAGCATCTCTCCCGAACCTCCATAGAATTGAAGCTACAGGTATACACATCTGCGTAGACAACCTCCGTGCCCTGGTAGTGGCCGCATACAACCCACCTGGAGACATAGACATCAATGACATTGACGCCCTTCTCCACCATCACCCGCAGGTGCTTCTAGCAGGCGACCTTAATAGTAAACACCCACTTTGGAATAGTCGCATATCTAACACTTCAGGCAACAAACTATTACAGTACGAGAACCAGACTGACTGCATTATCTATGCCCCAGACGAACCTACGTATATACCTCATACCCGAAATGCTCAGCCTGACGTCCTAGACATTGTAATTGCAAGAAATATTACTTCTCATATTGACCTCAGAACTGTTAACGACCTCTCCTCTGACCATTTACCAATAATACTTACTGTAAACGGAAACCTCGCCCAAGTAGCCAAAACTCCTAGACATAACTTTCGCAAAACAAACTGGGACCGTTACACTAACACCATCACTGAACACCTCAACTTGTGCACCATTACCAATGACGCGGAGCTTGAAAGCGCCACTAAACACTTAGAGACGACCATATCCTTTGCAATTACAGAATCGACACCGATCATCATCCCTGGCGGACCAAGCCCCGCTCCTCCTCTAGAGCTGAAACAGCTAACTGCTCAACGCCATAGGGCCAGGCGCACCTGGCAACGCACACGTCACCCGACCCACCAAGATGAACTCCAGAGACTAAATCAAGCCTTTCGCGAATGTACCCTAAAACATACTACGGAACAATGGAACGCCACCCTAGCAAACCTTGACATACAAAACCAGTCGGTATGGCGTATAGCGAAAGCCCTGGTTAAACAACCGACTCAGATTCCTCCACTCCATGTCAACCACAGAATTGCCCTCTCTGACGAGGCAAAGGCTGAAGCTCTTGCGGATGCACTTCAAGGCACACTCGCCCCGAACCCACAAACCCTAGATCCTGCCTTTGTTGCAGGAATCACAGCTCTTACAGCAGACTTTCGAACCAGGCAAGTTCACAATCCTCTTAGGAAAACCAACGCAGCGGAACTTGCTTGGCTAATCAAACACCTCCACAACAAGAAGGCCCCCGGCCCTGACCGCATTCCGAATATAGCCCTCAAACACTTGCCACCAGCTGCCCTTCAGGCGCTGGCGAACATATTTAACTACACCCTCCGGTATGGCGTTTTCCCTGATCCTTGGAAAACAGCTAAAATTCTGCATATCCCGAAACCAAGGAAGGACAACACTAATCCCGAGAACTACAGACCCATCAGCCTTCTCAATACAATCAGTAAACCCCTAGAAAAGGTTATCCTCAAACGCATCAACCATCACCTCAAAAAGAACAATATACTCATCAATGAGCAATTTGGATTCCGTGCTCAACACTCCACAACGCAACAACTCCTCCGCACTACAGAACATATTACTTCAGGTTTCAACATCCGCAAGAGCACAGGGGCAGTGTTCCTTGATATGGAACGGGCCTTTGACCGAGTGTGGCATGAGGGACTACTTAGAAAACTCAGCCGTCACCGCTTCCCAGACACTGCCATCAAACTCATTGCCAATTACTTACACAACAGAACATTCTACTCCTCTGTAAACAACAAAAACTCCACCCTAAGGCCGATTCAGGCTGGAGTCCCCCAAGGAAGTGTACTGGGGCCGACACTCTTCTCCATTTACATGAACGACATCCCGAAGACAGACAACGTTAGAATCTCCCTGTATGCCGATGACACAGCCCTAATGGCCCAATCTGGCGATATCAAATTCATTTCCCAACGACTCCAAAATGCCCTTTTGGCACTTGAGCACTGGTCAACCCAATGGCGAATCAAATTCAACGCCTCCAAAACCCAAGCAATCATTTTCACTAAAAGAGTAAAGCACCGACAGAAACTCAGAACAAATCCTCCACTGCAACTTTTTGGCACACCCATACCCTGGAAAGACACGGCCGCGTACCTAGGTGTGACCATAGATACAGGTCTAACCTGGGGAAAGCACGTCCAGAACGTCCGCCATAAAACTTTTGCTCATTTGAGGAAATTATACCCCATAATCAACTACAGCTCCACACTTGAAACTCACCTGGGCCTCACCCTATAAAAAACACTACTTCGACCCATCTTCACGTATGCAGCTCCAGTCTGGGGATACGCATCCAAATGCCACTTGAAAATGCTCCAGACCTCACAGAACAAAATATTGCGTACCATTGCGAAAGTGCCATTTATGGCCCCCGCCAAACTTCTGCACAAAGAACTGCACACGCACACAGTCGAACAATACATTAAAAAGCTTGCAGCAGACCTCTACGACAACTGTGCCAAAAACCCAAACCCATTAATCCAGGAGTTAGGTCAATATCAAACGTCTACTAATAAACACAATCGACCCCTATCACTATTCAATAGAGACCTCACAAACGAAACAACCTCCGAAGAAGTCCAAACGTACCTCAATAGCCTTGTAACAATGAACCATTGACTAAACTACAAGCTACATAGTTTCAAATGACCAGGCCAGTAGGACCAGCATTTCAGCAGTACTCATCGCCACACAGAGCGGCTTCTCCAGGTAATCCCACGCCACATTATCATTTCGACTATACCATAAGACCACCTTCATCTCACTTAATTATAAGTCGTAGCTCTTAATGCATCCCATTAGACTAAACCCCCTAGGCATGCTGCACGAACTAACCACGGGCGTTAGTCAGGGCTCTGTCATGGCTGGCGCCCGTAAAAGCCAACAGACACGCTAGCATGGTCTCCATGCTAGCAAGTTTAGAACTAACCGATACTAACCGGGGTGCTTCAGCGGAACCCGCATATTAACAAACAAATTCCCATTTTTAACGCAACTGCACGTATATTAACATTACAGCACCCTTCCCCATTAGCTGCAGGTTAGGTACTAACCGCATGTGCATGGGGAGACGATGTAGCCTCTTCAAGGCGGACGATCGGCACCGGGGAACGCGGGTGTGGGGCCGCTCCTAAAAAAAAATAAAAAAAAAAAAATAAAAAAAAAGGATGCCAAAGATATAATTACAATACCTCTTGAAATAATCATTAAGTTTTGTTGGAACTTGTACCTTGTAAATGCTTCTGTTCCTCAGTAATTTCATTTGTGTCATAGAATCCTAACACAATTGGTGTTTGTGAGAGTATAGCTCAATAATCCTTGCGGCTAAGGAGCATAGATGCCAGTAGATCCTGTGTTTTAACAAGATGTAAATTTTTTATTATCATTTTGTCCATCACTTATGGATATAAAGGTCCGCACAGAATTAAGAGAAATTATGAAGACATTCCCAAATTTACAAGTTATACAGTTTATTTGTTATCAAAACATCTTAAATATTTGGTAATTTAATCAAAGTTGATACATTTCATTTAAAAACATAAAAAATACTGATAAATGTTTTACACAAAGTTTAGTGTGAAGTACAGTAAGTGTATTTTCTAGTTATTATGTACTTGGTACAGACAACAAAAGTAATTTACTTCATTCACTGTTCATTCTGTTTACTAACATATTTAGTTACTTTATTACTCAACATTCATCATTTTAAATTATTTTTAATTTGTTAATATGGTAATGTCAATGACAAATTTAACGTGTACAGTTTTTGTAGTATTTGTTGATTAATCTCAGAAACTATTTGTAGTTGTTTATTAATACTCGTCACTTACTCGTCGCTTTACGAAGTCTTCACTGAACACATTTAGAATTTTGTCTTTCTAAAAACAAATGAAATATGTTTGAGTTTGACAATGTGTTTTAAGATGTACACAGGAGAATTCTATCTAGTATTTACAGTTTACTCGTTATGTAGATATCTTCGAGAATGAACAGTACTTCTGTATAGGGCAGTCTGAGGTTGGTGGCATTTGTTAGCAAACCTTCCTGTTGTATCTTTAGAAGGCAAACACAAATATCAAACTTGGCAGATCTGGACATATGATGTACACTTACAGAACTTACATTATAAGTGTATAAGTGACATACACTTCCTTTGAAATGAAGATATCTTAAACATATGATAGTTACATAAAAATTATTACATCTATTTTTGAGAAAGTCAGAATTTACATAAAGCTTCAATCTGAACATTTTTCTTGTCGTAATTTTTGTAAGAAGCGCAACTTAAATGTCAAAATAGGAATGCTCCATGTAGTATTTCTGGAATGGAAGGTTCTCTAGAAAATATTCACATTCCATTCTTGGTAGATACATAAACCAAGTTTGGTATTTAATAATCTTTGATATCTGGACTATGCTGTCTACTCACTTGGAGAACCGTTCTCTGAAAACGCTTTACTTTTGGTTTGAGGGAGTTAACAAATATGTGTTTGTGATGAATTCTCAATATAAAATATTTAGATAAATTACTAAACTTGGCCCATTTGCACTAAGTACTTAGTAAAACTTATTACGGAATCTATTTTGGATGACCTATCATGGAATACGGAATATTATTTTGGGGCAACTCAGTAGAAAGTAAAAAAATATTTCTTATGCAAAAGAAGGTTATAAGACTCGTTACTAACACCCACAACAGATTCTCCTGTAAAGATCTTTTTACAAGATTGAAGATATTAACGCTTCCTTGCATGTATATACTCTCGATCCTAAAATTCTTTGTATGCAATCGTGCCTTTTTTGCAACAAATAATGTAATTCACAGAATAATCACTAGACAAAAGTATAATATCCATTATCCCAGTGTTAAACTTTCTTGCTTCCAGAAATGTGTGTATTATGAAACTATCAAAGTATTTGGCGCACTTCCTAATGTTCTTAAAGAAAAAATTAATAATTTCGGTGCTTTTAAAAAAGCTGTCAGAGAGTACCTTAGCTCAAAATCTTTTTATTCTGTTCAAGATTATCTGAAATACAAATTATCCTGATAATGCTTCTGTAGCTCTGTAAGTAGTATCTAACTGTTCCAATGACAAATCATTACCAATAAATCTTTGATAAATGTTGAACGTTTATTTTTAATGTATATGTATATAAGAAATAACAAGAATAGTATCCATTGCAAAAAGGTTGAGACGTACTGGCATAAGCCAAGTGAAAGCTGAATTAAAAAATGTTTGATTTTTTATCATATTGTCACCCGAACGTTGGAACACCCTATAGAAGCTGGAGATTACAAATAACAATCTGTCCGCGGAACTGAAACTAATGAAGACGGTTAACGACAACATCACCGAGAAGATGGAAGAAATGAAGGCCGAGTTAACCACAGAAATGAGAGCAGCGAACGGCAGTCTGGCCACGGAAATGAAGGCGGCGAACGAGGCTCTCACCGCAAAGTTTGAAGAACAGTTGGCCGGCGTAAAAGAGGATGTCACAGAGTTAGGCGAGCGCGTCGAAGACCACGCGAGCCGCGTTAATGAGCTGGAAGGAAAGGCCGACAACAGCGTAAAGTCCCTGAGCGCCATGGAGGAGGAAGTCGTCGGCAGGAAACTGAAGAATTTGAAGGCCGACGCACCGGTACGCGACACATCGGCGCGCGTCAAACCTCCGAAATATGACGGCGCGTCAACGTTTGAAGTCTTCCGCCGCCAGTTCGACACAGTGGCCAAGCACAACAAATGGTTGCCAGAAGAGGAGGCCACACAGTTAAAAGCCAGCCTCCAGGGACGGGCCGCGGAGGTCCTAAACGCGGTGCAGACAACGGCGGCGCCCAAGGACATCTGGGAGTCCTTGGAGAATCGGTTTGGGAACCACCGCCTAGACGCAGCGTACCGCAGCCAGCTGAAGGCAAGGTCAGAGCAGTCGGGGGAGACGCTGCAGGAGTTCGCCATAGCGATTGAGCAGCTGGTTAGCAAGGCCTTGGTTGACCTGCCACTGGAGTTCGTATCCCGGGAAGCCGCCTACAACTTTGTCGACGGGCCACGAGACACGGAGATTCGTCAGCGCCTAATGCTCGGTGATTATAAAACCATCCATGAGGCGCTGACAGCGGCATTAAGGATGGAGGCGGCCAAACTAACAGCTATCCCGACGGTGAGAACGAGCACTTTCCGCTACACCGGAGACAGAAGACCAGCCGAGGGACGCCGGCGAACACATAGTGGCCTGTGTTGGAGGTGTGGGCAGCCCGGGAAACTTCAGAGAGACTGCCCACACCAGGAACGACAGCTGGAAGAACGAGTAAGGCCCAGCCTGGAGAGGGGCACGTCGGCGGCATTACCACCATCCCCTCGGGTGACACTGCGCGCTGTCAGCCGGCGTATGGATGACAGCCTCATCGCGGACGGTTGGGTGAGAGGGAAGCCGTGCCGCGTGCTGGTGGATACTGGGGCAGCCGTGACCATCATCAGACCTGACGTGGCGAAGGGTTTGCCGACGAGGAAGCCGAGCCGACCATACGATCTTGTCACGGCATCGGGCGACACGTTGCCTATGGAGAAAGAGGTCCTGCTGGAGCTGACCTTGGGGCGGAGTGCCGTGCGTCTGTGGGTGTTCGTCGCGAAGGTGGCTGAGGAGGTTATTCTGGGACTGGATGCCCTCAGGAGCCACGAGGCGACTGTCGACGTCGGCAGGAAGGTCCTGCGGCTCAACGGAGAAGAGGTTATGCCCCGTCAGCCCGAAGAGCGCTTTGGAATCTGCAGGGTCCTCTTGAACGAAGACGTGGTTGTTCCCGCGCGGAGCGAGGTGATGGTGACGGCGCGACCAGAAGGCGAGACAGCAGGTTGTGTCCCGAGGCTGCAGGAGTACGACTTCACCTCGGAACATTGTAGAGGGAAGAGCCACGGTAACGCTGACGCCATATCCCGAGCACCCTGTCCAGAGGAGTGCGGCCAGTGCACAAGCGTGGAGGAGAAGGAGCGTGCCGCAGCAATCCGAGTAGTCGCGGCAGTGCCTGCGGACGGCAGGGATAGCGCAGGCCTGAGGAGGGAGCAGCTGGCGGACGCAGACTTGGGGCCACTCTTGAGGGAAGTGGAGGCACGAACGAGACCAACCTGGGAGGACATCGCACCGAGGAGCCAGCTACAAGTCGTACTGGGCCCAATGGGACTCGTTGAAGACCAGGTATGACAGGCAAGCCAACAGCCAAGGGTTCCAGCAAGGTGACCTGTTCTGGTTGTACCGTCCTACCCGGACCAAGGGACGCTGAATGAAGCTCCAGCAGCCATGGCAAGTACCGTACCGGGTGGTGAAGAGGATTAACGACGTGGTCTACCGCATCCAGAAGGTTCCCCGAGGGAAGATGTTGGTGGTACACCTGGTTCGTCTAGACCACTACGATGGTGCTGTTTAGACGACCAGCTTTGAGGAGGGAGCAGTGTCACCCGAACGTTGGAACACCCTATAGAACCAGCTGACGGCAGCAGCAGGAGACGGAGGCGCTCGGACACGCCCCCTCGTTTGTCCTATAGCGGTAACAAGGGGTGGCTGGGAAAAAAACATTACCGTGCCGTTTCTTTCCGCTGCCCTTGATATCTCGAACTTACGGGATATTTTATCTAATCCAGAACATTCTCGATCGGCCAGCTGACCCTATATAAGCAACACGCCGGGCTGGAAGTCAGAGAGTTCTTGGCAACCAGTGTAAGAGTGCAGTGCTGGTGTAAGGACGAGAAGACTGTGTACGTGCATCGGAGGATTGTGCGTAATCCCGAGAGCAAAGTGGAAATGTACGGACGAACTGGTGAATCGTAATTGTGTGCATTACGTAATTCTGTGTAATTGGCAAGTGTTTAACTGTAAGTCGGTAGAAATAAAGAACATTTTTGAGTGGTGTAATTGGACTTTTCATTTCACGAACCCACAAAGTCACAATATATAATTATCCCAGCTTTGTTTTTCATAATGTTGTTCATATTGCCTGTGTACTATAATATGTGTCTTATGTTAACTTTTGTACATATATATGCTATTAAAATTTATACCTCTGGACATGTTCAATGCTCACAGCCTTTTCTGGCTACAAGTGAACCTACTGAACGTAAATCTCATCTAATTTAATCTAAAACCTGTACCGAGATCTGACTTTGGTAAAACTTTGTATGATCAAATCATGTAGTCTAATTAATTATAAATAGAAGTTGACAAAAATATTAGACGAACTTCCTACCTCCAAAAACTTAGCCTTTACATAAGTTAAAACGTGACACCTGAATCTTAATTTTTGGCAAAATACATTTTTCTCTATTTATCTCTAATGTTTTGATCAGACTAAATAATGTTTAATATAAAAATCAAAATGTACAATTGTTATATTCTGGAAATACTCTCAGATTCGTTCCGACCAAAATCTCCTCAATTTTTCGTAACTTGTAAGTCATAATATGCGGACAAGCTTTTAATACATAAAAAATTAAATATTTTGAGAAAAAAAAAGTTAATTTATAGCAACAGAATTTATCTAATTAAAGATTTGCGAAGCCTTTTGTGGTTCTACTTCAATATCTAACGCGTTAAGTGCCTGCAGGTGACGATCTGTTAGTTACAGTGACTGTCGCCAGGAGAGAAATTGCAGATCTGCCAAACGAACTGGAATCGCTGTCTAGAGATGGCGCAACAGGTAATATCTTATACTAAGTTGAAGTATACATATGTATTTACAAAATTTTATAACAGGCTTTAAGTGTCATCCTTACAAAAATGTAGAATTTAATTGTCCTTTATTGTTTTAAAACAAACAGCAACATTATTGAATACTGCGATAGTTTTACAGAAATAAGTAATGTTCTGTAAACAAGGATGTCTCCAAAAGTATATACATTTCGAGCGTTTTTTTCCGTCTGTAACGTATAAACAAATCCCATTAGAACAACGTACTTTGCTATTTTGTTGGAGCCTGTGTCTATCATGATCAATATACTCAGAAATAATTTTTAGAATTTCACTTGAGGCATTAGCGCAATTAGTGTTTGCGAGAAGACTTGATAATCGATATCTGAATAACCCAAGTTTGAGAGATTCGTTGTTGATTATCGAAATACTGCATACATTCACAGAATTCCATATTTTTATAAAGATTTATTTACGTGCCTTATGACGATATTTAAAGTTTGTGTGTAATACAATACTTGTGTTACTGTATGTAGTAGAGATGGTACAGTACTGAACTCTCAGAGGTATACCTGACAGTTGACTGATCAACTATTTGAAGTAAGTTGTCAATCTTATTACTACAAACTAGAACTATTCAACTATTATATCTGCTCACTATCAATAACTTTACTGTTTGTGTAATAACAATAACAAATGTAAGATGTACTGAGTCACATACATTTTAAGCGGAAAAGATATTTTTATACCCAAGTATCTAGAAATTATGCGTTAAACAACCAGCATACATTTCTCTTGTGCAAGTTGGAATTTTTAAATAAAACTTTTCAGCTCATTTACTTGAAACCGAGGTTCTTTCAAACGTAATCACTGCTGATGAAACTTGGCTACATCATTTTGATCCTGAGAGCAAACAGCAAAGCTCAGTATGAAAATCTCCTTCATCACCAACCCCCAAGAACCAAAGAACCAAAAGTGGTTGTTTCTGCTGGGAAAGTTATAGTCATCTCTTTCTTTGATATTCATGGAATGATAATATTCCATGCTAATGACTTGTTTCCCTTGTCAAAATGACAGTTGAGTTTGTTACATTATAAGGTAAGCGAGGCTCAATCGGATCAATATTTTGTAAATCTTTTACAAAAGTCCTATTTGTCACGTAAATATGACAGTTTTTACCTTATATTGAAGTCTGGACATTCTAGATTATGTTAAATGTTAAGTATTTCGATGTATACTTCCGTTTTCATTTTTATTCCGAGCGGAAACTAATCCTAATCGTCCGCAATTGGAGGATGAATAGGATTGTCATAGCGGACGAATCGGAATGGAACATTCAATTTCAGTACATAAAGTAATCATGAGAACAAAATAACACATTTCTACACTTGTATATTCATATCTTTATGTATCTCACATACATTTTCCAGATATAAATTGCTGCTTTCCCACAGCACCAGCCCACACAGATTTCGTGGTACCATTCTGCATTGTTTTGAGCTAATTTCAGCAACGTTTCACCCATTTCATCATCGTCCTATATGGTTAAACGTTTGAAGAGTTAATAAAACAATTTGAACCCACAGCCTTACCCTAATCCACTTCGCCCACTGTTCTAGTGGTATTCATTTTTTGCCCGTTGGCAGCACTGCTTAAGTAACTATCATACCAACAAGGAGAATTATAGATGTAAGAAAATCTGTAGTTTCTTGTTGTACAAGTTTCTGGAACAATTTCAATTCACATTTGTTATAATTTGTCTTAAACAATCTTAGAAAATTACAAAATACCAGAAATGGAGCAATGACATACCTCGTTTCCGTAAAAGAAGCTCGATTTGTCACTTAGACTGAAAAAACACAATCGCATTACACAGTCAACTGTCTCAGGTAGTTAACTTGTTCGTTCCAACAAAACAATACACTATCGTCCTCTAGGGAGTAAGTACATAAGAGAGAATGTAAAACTTGTACCGAGATATGACTTTGGTACAAATCTGTATGATCAAATCATGTAGTCAAAATGTTGTACCATTATGAAATAGAATTAACAAAAATAATATATATATATATGTATCTCACACACATTTACCACATACGAGTTGTTTCTTTGCTACAGCGCCAGCCCTCACAGATTTCGTGGTAACATTCTCCATTTTTCTGGGCTACTTTGAACATTATTTCGTTCATCGTGCGATAGGACTTCACGTTGGACGAGTAAATAAAAAAAGTTTTGAATCCCTGACATACCTTAATTTGCTTCGCCCGCTAATGTAGCTGTATTTATTTTTGCCCGTTGGCAGCTCTGATTAAATAACCAGCACAACAAGGAGGATTATGGATGTAAGAAAGTCTGTATTTTCTTATTGTACAAGTTTCTGGAACAATTTCAATACACATTTGTTATAAATCTATCTTAAACAAACCTAAAAGATAAAATGTCACAAATGGAGCAATGACATACCTCATTTCCGTAAAAGAAGCTTGATTTGTCACTTAGACTGACAAAACACAATCGTATTACACAGTCAACTGTCTCAGGTAGTTAACTTCTTCGTTCCAACAAAACAATACACAATCGTCCTCTAGGGAGAAGATTTTGTAAAACTAATCCGTGTCGCCCGCCAATCCGAATTGCCTGTTTTTACCTTAATTTTTGTGTTTGTACAAAATGTACAGTGTAATATCCTGGAAATAATCCCAGAATCGTTCCGATTGAATTCTCTTTAATTTTGTCTAACTTGTAAGTCATAACATATGGACAGGTTTTAGTACATTAAAAGTCAAATATTGTTAAAAAGAGTAATTTATAGGAACATAATTTATCTAACTAATGATATTCGAAGCCCTCTGTGGTTCTATTTCTACTTCTATTTCTTTATATTGTAGAAATACGAATCCTATTGTTGAAAGTTCACAAGAACTGTACGAGAATTTAAAAGGCAACATGAGCTGACCCGATTTTTAACATTTAACTACGTCTTTCTCGTATCTACAACAAAATGAGGAATTAAACATTTCTGTATAGTTTTTGTTTTAATTTAGAGCAGATGGAGGAACGAGTCTTAGAGTTAGGGCGGATTGAGAGTGTAACACGTTAAATGCTGCAGTAGACGATCTGTTAGTTACACTGATTGTCCACCAGGAGAGAAATTACAGAACTGCCGACTGAATTAGAATCGCTGTCCATAGATGGCCCCACAGATAATATCTTATACTGAGATGGAATATGTGTATTTATGTACCAAATTTAATAACATACTTTAAATGTGTTCTGTATATAAAGTTTCGATTTAATTGATATTAATTGCCTTAGGAGATACAGCAGCTTCATTCTTTACAGGTATACTTTAATAAAATTAATAATGTTCTCTTAGAAAGAAAGTCTTCTACAGGATGTACATTTCGACCGCTTTTCCACGCTCTCCACCCATGTCATGGGTGAACTGACACCGCAGAAACAGATGATAGAGGCAATCACCACCCAGCTCCAGGACAACGCAGCCCAACATGAAAAGGGTATTGCCGCTCTTCTGTCCCAATTAGAACGCCTCACCAACGCCTTCTGCGAAGATCCACCAAACGGCACACTAAACTACTGCAAGGGCAAGCTTGAAAAGATTGTTGGCTATATCAATGACACAGCACCCAACAAGAAGCTGCACGAAGCCCTTCGCGAACACCAGGACCACATCACCCAGAGCATCCACGAATTAAAGATGTGTCTGGCTCCAGAGCACGGGGTCCCTCCGCCGCATTTTCTATCACGAGACACCCGCACACGCAGGACGCCGCCGCCATCAGACCTGCAACGCCGCCTCCCTTCCCGGCCATGAGCTGTTGACGGCCATGGCCCCTCTGTATCACCTCAATGCAGTTCCCACGGGGACTCAAAGATTCCTACAGCCAAGCATACAACGATCACCACTGTCCACAGGTCGTAGTCAGGGTCCCCTGGATCATGGCTGCTACCTGACCACCACAAGCGGGTTTTTACCGCACAAATAGCATATACCCACAAACTGCCGGGTTGCTTAGGCGGTACCGGCCACCAAACTCACCTCAACAGTCCCAAATAAATTAGCACCACAGGCCCCAATAAAAAGAGACACCGCAGAACAACATCCCTCCCATGCCCCATCCTTCTTCCTACCCAAATACCCAATCTACCCTGTTGTTGGTTTTTATCCTATACCTTTATTCCCGTTTTCCCAAAAAAAAAAAAAAAAAAAAAAAAAACCTCTATGATGTATACTACATTGCAACTTCTTTGAATAGATGGGTTTCAATTTTTTGGAACTTGTATCTATAATGTTTCTGTTCCTTAGCCAGAAGACTTCATAGTATAGCTCAAGTTTGACAGGAAATCGGTGGATGTTAACGAAGTATTTGAGCCAATGATCTCACAAGACGCGAAAAGGAAAAAATCAATTGTAGGAAATCAAAACTTAACAAATCAGTTATACACAAATGTGCGCATTTCTATTTCATTCACCATATATTTAACTACTTCATGTTCATGGAAATATATTTTGTTAATATTAATTAATTATATATTAATGGTATATATATTTTGTCATCTGTGTTATGTACTACCTTTCTTTTTTGTATCTCTTCAGATTTGGAAGGGAAAATACATAAATTAGATATATGTTAGATTAGTACGAAAATTAAATACTTATTAATTGTTGTACATTGTAAAAAATGTATGTGAGATAAATGAAATGACATATACGTTTTTGTAGAGTAAGATTTTGTTAGTTGTAATGAGTACTGGCGTGTGTACTGTGTCACTGACCATTTCTGTATTGATGTTACAAGATTAGATGAAAATGAATACATGGACAGCATATGTGATCATAAGACTTATTTTTGAAGATTCTCATTGTTGTCTTTATTGACAGGTTTGCTATTGTATACATTGCTGTAGTTCTATCGGATATATGTTCCTTGTAGTCCTATATATGTGTAGTTTCCTGTTATTGGAATGTCTTCCCGATTCATGGTAATTTCTTTATTTCGCGCTCTTCTTCCAACTTTCAGAAATATCATGATTTGAGATTTACATTTATTAATTTTAAATTTGTTTCGTTTCTCCCATTTATTGGTATAGTTAAATGCTTGTTTTAGATCCTCGATGTTGTGTGCTCTCGTACATTGTTAGTTGTACTCTTTGTTCCCTTATCACCTGTTAGAGGTCAGAGGTCACTATGTTAAACAAAAATGGACAGGAAGGGTCTTCTTGCAGCACACCGTTTGTCCTGATTCAGTCACCTCGTCCTTTATTGTGATGTTGTTTGTATTCAGTATTTCTCTTAAAATTTGGTTATTGCATTTGGTCCTCCCATACGTTGTCTTATCCTTCTGTCTAGTAAATCAAAGTCACGTGGTATTTTCCCCCAGGGTGTCTCCGGGCCTCTTCTACTTTGGACAGAAGAGTGGCATTGGTATTGATAGTGGAGGAGTGTGGCCTATATTGCATTGGCCTCTCTGGGATTTTTGGGTTGTTTCCATTAATTTGCAATTTACGAGTGCTTTTCAATAAAGAATGATCATAATTTTGTTTACAATGTACCTTTACTCATTCTCATAATTTTTATGGCCCTTCTCAAAATAGTCTCCCCTGAATGCGATGCACTTGTCCCAGCGTTTCTGCCAGTCTTCAAAGACATGCTGGAAACCATTTTTGAGATATTCTTCAAAAACGATGGATAATGCCTCCCACGAAGGCGTTTCTTCTAATTATGGAATACGAAAAAGTCACACGGTGCTAAATGCGGACTATAGGGAGGGTGAGGGATGCCTTCACTTTGATTTTTGCAAGATATTCAGCAACAACATTGGCAATATGTGGCCGTGCATTATCGTGGTGCAGCATCCAGCCTGCTTCCCGGAAATGTGGTCTTTTGCGCCTGATATAGACTTGCAATGTTTTCAGGACATCCCTGTAGTATTGTCCAGTTTCTGATGTGTGTGCAGGTACAACATGCTGATAAACCATTCCATGAATATCAAAGAATGAGATGACCATAACCTTCCCAGCAGAAGCAACCACTTTTGCTTTTTTGGGGGTTGGTGATGAAGGAGATTTCCACACTGAGCTTTGCTGTTTGCTCTCAGGATCAAAATGATGTAGCCAAGTTTCATCAGCAGTGATTACGTTTGAAAGAAACTCCGGATCTTCCTCTAACATCAACTTTAACTGCATGTTACCTCCATTGGAGTGGTAGACGATACTGAACAAGTCTGAAATTGCCCGGTTCTCACAGGCGGGAACCAGGAGTACCAACAATGAAACTACTACTGCGTGTTTGTTTCACCTTAAGC
The DNA here is from genome assembly GCA_030765055.1 of Mantis religiosa. Lineage (NCBI taxonomy): Eukaryota > Metazoa > Arthropoda > Insecta > Mantodea > Mantidae > Mantis > Mantis religiosa. The sequence goes on from JAUKNK010000132.1 coordinate 3,296,204, forward strand.
TAACAGAATATAATAATTTTAAATTTTAGTATGAAAAATTATGACCGTAAAAAATTCTGATCATTCTTTCCTGAACAGCCCGAGTATTATGTTAGTTAAAATTTTAAACTTTGTACCCTCTAGTGCTACTCCTCTGTACATTTTGGGGTTTTCAGATTTGCTTTCCCTTTGTATAGCACTTTTATAGAGAGAACAGATTGGTAGTTTGACTTATAAACACAGACCTTTCTCGGAAATTGTGTTTTTGTTTTGGTAATCTCAAAACATGTATTTGTTGTTAAATGACGATATTTAAAGTTTGTATGTAATACAATACTTGTGTTACTGTATGTAGTAGTGAACTATGCGATCTCTCACTCTGGGTGTACGTGACAGTTGAAGTAAGTTGTCAATCTTATCACTACAAACTACAACTATTCAACTATTATATCTGCTCAACTATCAATAACTTTACTGTTTGTGTAATAAAAATAACAAGTGTAAGTTATCCTGACTCAGGGAATAGCACAAATATTACACACAAGCATCCACATAATATGCTTTAAAAATACATTTTTTCCATAAGTTTGAATTTTTAAATTTATTTTCAACTGATAAGCTTTCCAAAAGTGTTCTACAATTATCGAATTCTTCTAGTAATTGTCAGTTACATTACTAAAGTATAAGCATATATTAATATTGTACCTTTTGTCTGGTTTTGTATCACTACTCATTCTTAAAGAATGTATAAAACTTTACACATCTACTGCCTTAAATAACAGACATTAAAATCCTTTTTGTTTTAAACTAAGACTAGAAGGACCAAATTGTCTACTAATCTTCCAGCTATAACAAATTGACTAAAATTAAATTTTAAAAAATAAGTTTGCCTTAGAAATTTCAGGGTATTGAATTTTTAACATAAGATAATGTAATTCAGATCTAAAATTCTAATAACTCAACAATAAAAAAGATGTCAAATTGAACTTAAACATAACTTAGTACAGATATAGGACCACATTGATAATAAATATTCTCTTTAAATGTTATGTAAACTATATAAAATGTCACTTTTATCAGTTAATTGGCTCAACAGTTGTTTATCTGGGAGGTGGACTTGGTCTCAAGAAGAAGCTTGTACTCACCTCACTTGTAAATATAATGTATATACAAATATAATACAACTTTATACCTGACTGAGCTTTGTCAAATGCTGCCTATCTCGGTACAACCTTATGTTATTTTATTTAACTTTGTATATACTGTAAATATGACAATATTTGATACAGTCAACAAGAGAAACTCAATGTTGTAACAGTATTTTTGTGTTATGTTCGGAGGAATTGTGAACTTATAAAAATATATGTGTGATTGGCCGAAGTAGTAATGGTATGACGTAATATGACGTAATGTGGTGACGTGCCATTGGATCGGCCAATCACAAAATTAAGAGAGAAGTAACGATAGTTACTATAAATCAATAATCTAGCTTCATGGTGGAAAAATGACGCGGAGAAGATAAAAGTTTTGAACAGTACGAGATAAATCAATAATCTCGTTTTAAAGAGAGAGAGATTTTTGTGGCATTGGTGGAGTGTGATGAACACTGATACTAGATCAGGAACATTTTAAGTTATAATTTGAATCTGTATAAATATAACCAATTACAGAATTTGTCTTCTTTATTCCGAACCACGCCTCGAAACACAGATGTCTCATGACTCTTATTTAGAATAACATGATACAGTTGGTGACCAGAGGAAACAGATAGCCGCAAAAACTCACACGAGAAGAGAAAGAATTGTGCGTCCAACATAGAAATCCTGTCCGAAATTGCACCCGAGCGGCTGATGAAGACGAAGACAGATTACCGACGAATAGACACAAATTCCTGTTCCAATGTCATTGCGGAGATTTGAACCATGAATCTCCTGCTTTCCGTGCAGTCGCTCTAACCCATTGAGCTACCATGGCCAACTTGACTTCCTGACATTAAATTCTCCATTTGACTCATATATTTGTTATACACCGTTTGTGGCGACTTACTATCGTAAATACTTAAGTCCCAGGCTTCATCATGTAACTCTTATTATTTTAGTTAATTGATGGAAATTAATAATATCTTCAAACCAGGGGTATATAGGCTAAGGTAGAAGGTGTATTCTGAATACGAGAGCCCCTATTGGTCTACCGGTAACATATATGAGTCAAATGGGGAATTTAATGAAAAAAATTGTGACTTTTTTTTTCTCCTCTTCCTTTTATGAAATGAAATGAAATGTGTAGTGTTTAACGCCCGCTTTTACTACATACGGCACCGCAATTGGTGACACTGATGATACATGAGATGAAGATGGAGAACCGGTGGAATGAAATAGCAGGGGAAACCGGAGGTCCCGGAGAAAACCCGCCCCTGCGCCGTGTTGTCCACCACAAATCTCACTTTGCGGTCGCCTGGGTTCGAACCCTGGCCGCCTTGGTGAGAGCTAAGCGGTGTAACCACTGAACCACGGCGCAGCCTTCCTTTTTTGATATTTACAGCTTTAGACTGTCACACTTTATCAAAGAACGAAATGTTAAATACGTCAAAATTTACTTTCGGATTCCTCCAACAGTCTCTGGACTTCTATTTATTCAGAGTGAATTCTGTACAATTGTCTTTAAGTTGTAGTTGATGAGATACAGACAAGGTCTTAGGACACAAAAATAGAGATATCGTAAAAGAGTGTAATTTATGTAAACTTATTTTGTCACTAACGATTCTCAGATTTTCTTTGATTCTAGTTCTGTTTTCCAATACTTTTATATCTTAAAAACGCCAATCCTGTTTCTGAGCTTGTCAAAAGCTCATAGCAATGACTTTGTAACAATAAAGCTAACACAATGTTTAAATATTTAACTATATTGTTGCTGTATGTAGAACAAAGTGAGTAATGGAACAACTCCTTAAACGTATATTTCATATTTGTAACAGACGGACAAGTAAACCTTTGTGTAACGGTTGGTCGTGAGTCAATTTGTTATATAGCAGACGATGTTTTAGTTATAGTAATTGTCCGCCAGGGGAGAACAGACCGCTTGTTGCTGTCCAGAGAGGGCTCCACTTGTAATATCTTATTCTGTGGAAGAGATGCTGGTATTATTAACAATGTTGTTTAAGACATTGTTATTGTGTGATTTATATATAGCTTAAATATAATATTTCTTTGTTGCTAGCAAACGAAGCTTAGCCGAAATATATCTGCAGGCAATATCGAGTAAACTATTAATTGTATGTCAGAAAGGAAGTCTCCTCTACTAACTATATCACTAGTGATTTCGGCTAAGTAAAGCATGGAAATATTTAACGCATATTCACAACAATGTTGTAATGTTGAAAAATTTAACAGAAATTTAAGGCAATCACTGCCAAGTGGAACGCCTAATGATAAATAAATAAATAAATGATCTGTTCTTCAGTCTTCGCGAATATGATGATCTGGCGTTACACTGTCTACTCCTTTTCACGCCTTATTTAGCTTTATTTTAATTTAAATAAACCTTCGCAAATTAATAGTTTTTCTGTCGGTGAAAGGTTAATCTGGTAGCCATGTAACTTCTTAAGAATTCATTTCCGAGTTTGTTAATCTGTTATGGTTTGTCAATTATACAAAAGTTACACGAATATTGAGATCATCCGCCGACTTTCTGGAATAAGTTATGTCCATCGTCTAACATGAAGGTATTTGAGAACTTTTTTTTTGAAAACGCTACATGTAAGGGTTGAGAGATATCCTTATAAATCTACGTCTGTAATCCTAGGAAGCTGCTAAGTGTTTTACTTTTGGGGTTATGTTGTTTACAGACACATAGACCTTTTTGTAATGTTGCTCTAACTATTTAAGATATGTACACAACTATCAATAACTTTACTGTTTGTGTAATAACAATAAGAAGTGTAAGTTGTGCTAACTACCAAGTCTGTGTTAACAAAAATGTGGTCTTTAGGTGTAGTACATCTGATACACACCATTTTTACACTTTTAAAAATGTTAAGTTCCACTTCCACAGCAAAATTACACGTTAACCACTATTATAAAATAATTATTCACCAATGTAGGTGAATATGTGTTTATATGTGTATGTGTTTATATACATAAACCTTTAAAGCCGTAGGATACTAAACAGACTCTTCATCAACGCATACAATGTTGTTAGTGGATATTTCTAGTAACTCTCTACTATGACACTACTTTAAAATATCTGATGGTTGTACTTACAAGAGTTTCACTACTCACTTTTGTACATAATATTCTATAAAACGTACATTCATCTATCTACTTGATGCTAATCAACATAAACATTATTAAAATGGTTTTTTTTACATATTTCCTTATGAGTATCTACAATGACAATACCGTCAACTTTAAACGACAGTCCATTTTTGTTAAAGCTGGCCACTAATATGTGACATCTTTGACATTCCATTTCTTTTGTATGTCCTGGGCTTATAAATACATGAATATGATCCCATTTGGGAAAAAGTTTAAGTATTTGAACGTTTACAACAATAACAATGAATATTTCAAATATGACTATCACAAAAGAAATTATCTGACACAAACCGTGTGTTTTAAGGTGATTTGCATTTTTATAAAGTAAGATTTTGTCTATATCTCACCGCTTATCAGTTATACAAAGCGATTCAGAATAAAAGAACGTCTCAGACAATTCAAGACAATGAGTCAAATGATATTGTAGGACACAAAACCCGAAACTTCATTAACGTCCAAATTCAAGACATTCACTTCCTTTGCTATCTTAAACATATGATAGTTACATAGCAATCATTACATCTATGTTTGAGAGGGTCAGTCCACATAAAGTTTCAATGTGGACATTTTTGTCGCAATTTTTGTAAGAAGCACAACTTACATATGAAGTTTGGTATTTAATCCGAATTTTGGTTTTAGAGTTGTTCTGTTTACAGACACAACATGGACGCTGTTATAAAATGTTCAATTTGATTGATTCGGAGGTTCTCAAAACATGTATTTACAGTGAAGTCTCGGTAGATAACAATACCTCCTCTACCCGCTATATGTAGTAGAGAACCAATGTTGTAACTTTTGTAGAAATCTGTACTGTTTAAATCATAGCGTCAAAATATTGTACAGTTATAAATAACAGTTTACAAATATTATAAGTTACGTAATAACAAGTCAATCTTTATTTTGTATTATATTGTACTTACTCGAGCCTTTCTTTACTTTCTACCTTTATAGATAAAATTATACTGCTTGGTTAACCAGGTACACAAATTTGTATAGTTGTACCACATCATACAACTTTATAATATACTCACGTTCTTCAACATCTTATGTGTCAATTGTCACTGTTTGGTCAATCTGGACAAACACTTGGACATTTTCTGTTCAGAAATTACATATATGTGTTAAGGACTACTTACTGGTGGTGTATTAAGCTTATTAGGAAGTTCACACTTACTGTGAAATCAATAACTTTACACTAGGAAACAAATGTAAAGTGGAACATGGATTCCTGTCCAAACTGTTGCCAAACACAGCTCAGTAGCATACTTTAACGTCTGTAAGAGGCTTAATGCGACTTCGGCTAAGTTCGGAAACACGAAGTGATCTTAGTTACTGACAGACGACCGAACATTTTGGAACAACTGAAGGTAAACTTGTAGATGTGTGTATCAGTTAGTAAAACGTGTACAGTTGTACAGTAGAGGACTAGAAAAGAAAACGTGGGGAGGCTCAAATTGGAGATGTTCCAAGCTCATCCTTTGGTATAACTATTCCTTGTAGATGTAAAGGAGAATGGGAATACAGGAGCATTCTCATAAGAGAGTGTCAAATGTTTTAAAGCTAGGCACGAGGTAATGACTTTAATATTGCAATATCTTCGCATGATCTACATATAAGTATTACATAAAGACTTCCAATTTGTGAATGGACAACGTTGAAACTTTCGTACAAGCAACGAGGTATAACTTGTAAGATGTTCACTTGTTCACTCTACAAAAGATGTATTTAACATAGAGTGATATAGTTAATAAAAATATTTGGAACCATATTTGTTACATCAATATTTCCAAAAATGTTCCATGTAAAGTGTAGACTGAGGTGGGAAGTTTTCTCGAAATGCTCTACATTGTATTCTTGAATGTTGCTGAAACCTGTTTGGCAATTAACGGCTTCTATATTAGGACTGCATTGTAGAAGCTTACACTCACAGACATAGATATACAGGGTAACTTTTCTAAAGTTTCTACGTTTTGGATTGAGGTAGTTAAGATATGTAATTGTGATAAATTCTCGTGATCTAATTTTCAGGTACAATACAAAGCTTGAGCGACTTACACTTAGTATGTAGTAAGGAATGTAAAACCTGTACCAAGATCTGACTTTGGTAGAAATCTCTATGATCAAATCTTTACACAAGCTAATTGCGACACGTTTTTATTAATTTTTGGAAAACATTCAACTGATTTAGCTGAATTGGGTTAAAGTACTTTATGTATAATACATCTGATTAATATATCAGTTTAATAGTCTGATTCATTCTGACTTAATTCTCTATAATGTACTTTAACTTGTAAATCATAACATACGTATTAAGTTTTTGGTAAATAAATATTCAATCTCTTTAATATATATAATTTATGTCAACTTATTCTGTCTAATAAACAATTTTCGAGGTCTTCTGTGCATCTTGTTCAATTCCCTAATACATTTATATCTTAAAGGTGCCAATCCTATTTATCTAAGATCATAATAATAATAATAATAATAATAATAATAATAATAATAATAATAATAATAATAATAATAATAATAATAATAATAATAATAATAATAATAATAATAATAATAATAATAATAATAATAATAATAATAATAATAATAATAATAATAATAATAATAATAATAATAATAATAATAATAATAATAATAATAATAATAATAATAATAATAATAATAACAATAATAATAATTACAACAATAATAATAACAACAATAATAATAACAACAATAATAATAATAATAATAATAATAATAATAATAATAATAATAATAATAATAATAATAATAATAATAATAATAATAATAATAATAATAATAATAATAATAATAATAATAATAATAATAATAATAATAATAATAATAATAATAATAATAATAATAATAATAATAATAATAATAATAATAATAATAATAATAATAATAATAATAATAATAATAATAATAATAATAATAATAATAATAATAATAATAATAATAATAATAATAATAATAATAATAATAATAATAATAATAATAATAATAATAATAATAATAATAATAATAATAATAATAATAATAATAATAATAATAATAATAATAATAATAATAATAATAATAATAATAATAATAATAATAATAATAATAATAATAATAATAATAATAATAATAATAATAATAATAATAATAATAATAATAATAATAATAATAATAATAATAATAATAATAATAATAATAATAATAATAATAATAATAATAATAACATTGTATTCGAAAGGCACGTATGTACAGCGAAAATAATGTGAAACTCTGTGTAAGCTTATTTTCAATTTGGAGATGTCTTAGCGGAAACTCGGATTGACAAAGTATTGTAACACATTAAATGCATTTGTTAGTTCTTTTAGTTTTAATAATGTCCGCTAGGGGAGCATTTTCAATTAAAGCGAACGGGAATTTATATTTATACTTGCCCGTTGGTAGCACTGATTAAGTAACCACCATAACAACAAGGAGGATTATGGATGTAAAAAGGTCTGCATTTTGTTGTTGTACAAGTTTCTGGAGCAATGTCAATTCACATTTGTTATAATTCATCTTATACGAACTTAGAAAATTACAAAATACCAGAAATGGAGCAATGACATACCTCGTTTCGGTAAAAGAAGCTCGATTTGTCACTTAGACTGACAAAACACAATCGTCTTACACAGTCAACTGTCTCAGGTAGTTGACTTGTTCGTTCCAACAAAACAATACACCATCGTCCTCTAGGGAGTAAGTACATAAGAGAGAATGTAAAACTTGTACCGAGATATGACTTTGGTACAAATCTGTATGATCAAATCATGTAGTCAAAATGTTGTACCATTATGAAATAGAATTAACAAAAATATTGTACGAACTTCTTACTTAAAGAAATTTAACCTTGTATAATATTTGGGAAATATAGTGCCACCCTGGCGGTAGACTCGCGAAGCCGATGAAAAATGATGGCCGATCGTTACCGGTAGCGACAGACAGTTGAATGTAGAGTTGGTAAAATAAACAGTTTTGAGGTTCTAGCAATTTTGTAATGTTGAACAGTGTATTTCGAGGAGAATAAAGCGCAGTTTTTGTGTTTCGTAACCTCGTTTTATTATTTCACGAACCCACAAAGTCACAACTGGTGTCAGGAAGCGGGATAACTACATCACCGAACATTATGGCCATGGAATCGGCATTGGAAATGCTTTTGCAGAAGATGAACGAATTAACAGCGAATACGGAAGCGGCAAATAACAACTTAGCCGCGAAGATGAACGAGTTAACAACAAAAACAGAAGCGGCAAATAACAACCTGGCCGCAGAGTTGAAAGAAACAAAGACCGAATTGACCACAGAAATGAAGGCAGCGAACGACAGTCTGGCCACGGAAATGAAGGAGGCGAACGAGCTCCTCGCCGCCAAATTTGAGGAACAGTTGGACGGCGTGAGGGATGACGTGACGGAGCTGGGCAAGCGGATGGACCAAGTGGACGAGCGCGTCGAGGACCTGGCGAACCGCTTCAATGACCTAGAGGAAAAGGCCGACAATAACGCCAAGTCCCTGAACGCCATGGTTGAAGACGTCGAAGACCTCGCGAACCGCGTAAACAACTTGGAGGGAAAGGCCGACAGCAGCGTCAAGTCCCTGAACGCCATGGTGGAGGACGTCGTCGGCAGGAGACTGAAGGATTTGAAGGCTGACGCACCGGGACGCGACACAACATCGGCGCGCGTCAAACCTCCGAAATATGACGGCGCGTCAGAATTCGAGGTCTTCCGCCGCCAGATCGACACAGTGGCCAAGCACAATAGATGGTCGCCGGAGGAGGAGGAGGCCACACAGTTAATAGCCAGCTTCCAGAGACGGGCCGCGGAAATCCTAAGCGCGGTACAGACGTCGGCGGCACCCAAGGACATATGGGAGGCCCTGGAGAATCGCTTCGGGAACCACCGCTTAGCCGCAGCATACCGCAGCCAGCTAAAGGCAAGGTCGCAGCAGCCGGGGGAGACGCTGCAGGAGTTCGCCATAGCGATCGAGCAGCTGGCTAGCAAAGCCTTGGTTGACCTGCCACTGGAGTTCGTATCCCGGGAAGCCGCCTACAATTTTGTCGACGGGGTACGGGACACGGAGCTTCGTCAGTGCCTAATGCTCGGCGAATATAAAACCATCCACGAGGCGCTGACAGCGGCATTAAGGATGGAGGCGGCCAAAGTAACATCTATCCCGACGTCGAGAACGAGGAGTGTCCGCTACGCCGGAGACAGAAGAACAGCTGAGCGACGCCGGCGAACACCTAGTGGCCTGTGTTGGGGGTGTGGACAGCCCGGACACTTGCGGAGAGACTGCCCACACCAGGAGGGGCAGCTGGAAGAACGAGTAAGGTCCGGCGTGGAGAGGGACACGTCGGCGCCATTACCACCATCCCCTCTAGTGACAATCCGCGCCGTCAGCCGGCGGATGGATGACAACCTCATCGCGGACGGCTGGGTAAGAGGGAAGCCGTGCCGCGTGCTGGTGGACACCGGGGCGGCCGTGACCATCATCAGACCTAACGTGGCGAAGGGTTTGCAGACGAGGAAGCCGAGCCGACCATACGAGCTTGTGACAGCATCGGGCGACACCATGCCTGTGGAGAAGGAGGCCCTACTGGAGCTGAACTTGGGACGGAGTGCCGTGCGTCCATGGGTGTTCGTCGCGAAGGTGGCTGAGGAGGTGATTCTGGGACTGGATGCCCTCAGGAGCCACGAGGCGACGGTCGACGTAGGCAGCAGGGTCCTGCGGCTCAACGGGGAAGAGGTTATACTCCGTCAACCAGAAGAGTGCCTTGGAATTGGCAGGGTCGTCTTGAGCGAAGACGTGGCTGTCCCCGCGAGGAGCGAAGTGATAGTGACGGCGCGACCGGAAGGCCAGACAGCACGTTGGATCCAGAAGCAGCAGGAGTACGACTTCACCTCGAAACATCGCAGAGGGAAGAGTCACGGTAACGCGGACGCTATGACCCGAAGACCCTGTCCAAAAGATTGCGGCCAATGCACAAGAGTGGAGGAGAAGGAGCGTGCCGCCGCAATTCGAGTAGTCACGGCAATGCCTGCGGATGGCTGGGATGGCGCACGCCTGATGAGGGAGCAGCTGGCGGACGCAGACTTGGGGCCACTCTTGAGGGATGTGGAGAAGCCGGTGGACCATCTCCACGACATGCACGAAATGGCTCGCCAGAACACCAGAAGGCGAGCGACCGCATGAAAAGCCGATACGACAGGCAAGCCAACAGCCAAGGTTTCCAGCAAGATGACCTGGTGTGGTTGTACCACCCGACCCGGACCAAGGGACGCTGCCCGAAGCTTCAGCAGTCATGGCAAGGACCGTACCGTGTGGTGAAGAGGATTAACGACGTGGTCTACCGCATCCAGAAGGTGCCCCGAGGAAAGATGTTGGTGGTACACCTAGATCGCCTGGCCCGCTACGAAGGCGCTGTTCGGGACGACCAGCCTTGAGGAGGGAGCAGTGTCGCCCTGGCGGTAGACTCGCGAAGCCGATGAAAAATTATGGCCGATCGTTACCGGTAGCGACAGGCAGTTGAATGTAGAGTTGGTAAAATAAACAGTTTTGAGGTTCTAGCAATTTTGTAATGTTGAACAGTGTATTTCGAGGAGAATAAAGTGTAGTTTTTGTGTTTCGTAACCTCGTTTTATTATTTCACGAACCCACAAGGTCACAATATCTTTAGATTTATCTCTAATGATTCGATGAAGGTAGCTAATGTTAAATATAAAAAAACAAAATGTACAACTGTAATATTCTGGAAATAGTCTCAGATATATTCCGATTAATTGTCTTTGAGTTTCTTTAACTTGTAAGTCTATGGAAAAGCTTTTAGTACATCAAAAGTCAAATATTCTTAAAAAGCGTAATTTATAGCAAATTTATTTATCTCTCTATAGATTGTTGAAGTCTTCTGTTGTACTTTTTCAATATACATTACCTTTATATCTTAGAAACACCAATCCGACTATTCTAAGCTCAAAAGGATACAACTAGAATTTAAAGTGCAGCACGAGCTGATCCGATTATTAACACTTAAGTAAGGCCTTCACGTACCTAAACAAGATCAGTGATGAAACATTTCGTTACACGTCATTTTTGTTAAATGTCTGCAGTAGACGATCTGTTAGTCACAGAGATTGCCCGGTAGGGGAGAAATTTCAGATGTTGCAAACGAACTGCAATCACTGTCCAGAGATGTCGCCACAGGTAATATCTTATACTGAGTTTGAATATGTGTAATTATTTACCAAGTTTTATAACACAGTTTAAGTATTCGATTTCATTATTCTTTGTTGCCATAAAACAAACAGAAGCTTCAGTGAATACAAGACTAATTTCAAAAAAACTAAACAATGTTGTGTAAGAAAGGAAGCCTTCTATCGGATGTACATTTTGACTCCCTTTCTCCCTGGGATTCCAGGAAAACCTCAAGAGAGTCGTGGTGCTGCTAGATGTAGAGAAAGCCTTTGCCACAACCTGGCACCAAGGCCTACTGTACAATATCAGGAAGGCCAACGTACCTCCTCCCTATCTCGCCCTGATTAGTAGCTTCCCCAGGGAACGCACGGTCAGGGTGAGAGAGGAAGGACGGCTGTTACCTATCAGACCCATAGCCATGGGAGTCCCGGAAGGCAGTGTACTGTCCCCGTTACTCTTTGCGGCCTACATGTCTGACTTCCCCTCATGTTGGCACGTAACAAAAACCTAAGATACTGCCATCCTCCGCTGCAGTGCCAGCTCCAAGCCATTGGCCGTTGGATGGCCATTATCCCCGAGAAGAGCTCCGCTCTACTCCTGGCTATGGTCTGAGCTGGGCGGCCGGATTGGTCGCTGAGGTTGAGGCAGAGGCAAATCCCGTGGGTTCACACTGCCAAATACTTTGACGTCCACCTCGATCGGGGTCACACCTACGCACCTCACGTCCGGGTCAAAGCCGGACAAGGGCATGCAGCACTAAGGCAGTTGTACCCTGTGCTTAAATCCACCATGCCAACGCTCCTCAAACTACGCCTGTATCGGGCGATTATACCGCCCCTGACTCTGTACGGCTGCGAAGTCTGGGGATAAGCGGCTCCGACCACTATTCGCAGACTACAGCGCGTCCAGAACAGGGCACTGCGCATGATCTACGATACCGGATGTAGATTTCCGTCCCACTTTCCCACTCCTTCTCCGGAGTCCCGTATTTTGTGGACGTGGTGCGGGAGAGATCCCGCACCATCTACGATAAGCTGGACTTCCATCCCAACACCCTGGTGAACACCCTTGGCCTTTACGACCACAGGGCTCCTCGCCGCCGACCGAGCTACCGGTTACCCAAAGATGCTTTGGGTAACTAGAAATCAACAGGGCGACATTCCCCTGACTCCAATCCCCCAAGCCCAGAAATGGGTTTGGTAAACTCAATACCTGAACATTTGTTCCTTTCCCTCTAGCCTGTTAAGCGGACTGTGCTCAGATGCCTCCCAGGCAGGCGGAAGAGCGCAGTAAGTACTGGGTGCATAACCCCCAAGGGGCAACAGCGCGCATAAGGCTAGACATACCACTGCCGAAGACAACCATCTGAGATAAAAGATGACTCTTTTATACTGCCCAGATAAAGCCGCAATAAGCAGCTAGGTGCTGTGCAGCAAACACTCCGTCCAGGTAAACCTGGAAGACTCGACTCTTCTGCTGATCTGTATAATATTTATATAAAAATTCACCTGCACAATGTCAACGTTTGTTGGAACTTGTATCTCAAAAGATCATTCTGTTTGGTAATGTTTTGTTCCTTAGTGAGGATACTTGATAAGCAGTATTAGTCTAACTTAAGTTTGAGAGGAAATCATTGGTCATTACCGAAATTTCTTGCCGCCTTGAACTCACATAACTTTTTAGTCCTTGTTATAAATCCTTATTTATTTACGTACTTCATCTTTATGGAAGTATACATTATTAATATCGTAGAATTCAGTAAGTATCTAACATTTCAGCAACAGTTAAATATTCGAAAGCTGGTCGCTATGTAACAACTTTCAAATTTGATTTTATTTGTACAGACTTTCTTACATCCATAAGCCTCGTTGTGTATATGATAGTTACTTAATCATTACTGTAATGGAAAAAATTGTATACAGTTACAATAGCGGGCGAAGTGCATTAACTATGGCGGGAGATTCAAACTTTTCTTATTTACATCCGCAAACGTGAAGTCATATCGGAGGATGACTAAAATGGACTAAGAAGTGTCTACAAAATTAAGTAAGTTACCACGAAGTGATAAAAGTTAATAATTACTTTCTATTTGAGAAATTAGAGAAGTGCCTCGCAAATGTTTTACTCTACAAAAAGTCTATTTCAATTTATCGTTTGTTTTATCGACATCTCTATATTTGAGCAGTAAGATTTTGTCTGTCTGTTACAGTTTACCATTATAGTAATGTCCCAGGAGTAGAGAGGGCTTCTGTCTATAATCACAGATGAATCAAGATTTTCATTTCATTCTTCTTGAAAATACTTTAAGGCTACGGCATGTTCAAAGAAATCCTAAAAACTATTTCGAAGAAAATTGGAATGACTTTGTAATATTAAAGCTAACACTATGTTTAAATATTTAACTATATTGCTGCTGTATGTACAACAAAGTGAGTAATGGAACAACTCCTTAAACGTATATTTCATATTTGTAACAGACGGACAAGTAAACCTTTGTGTAACAGTTGGTCGTGGGTCAATTTGTAATATAGCAGACGATGTTTTAGTTATAGTAACTGTCCGCCAGGGCAAGAAGCGACCGCTTGTTGCTGTCCAAAGAGGGCTCCACCTGTAATATCTTACACCGGGGTAGAGACTTTGTAGTTACTAACAAAACATGTGTAACATTTTGTAATTATGTTATTCATATTTAGCTTAGATTTAATATTTCTTTGTTGCTTGTAAAAGAAACTTGGTCTAAATATATATGGAGGCAATATCGAGTAAAGTATTAATTGTGTGTCACAGAAGATGTCTCCTAAACTAACTATATCTTTAGGACTTTCGGCTAAATGAACTATAAATTAATTCTAATTGCATTGTCTCTTTCCAAAAATAAAGATTTGTTGGAACTTATTTGGACAAAACATTAAAGCTATGCAACAACAACCTGGAGGAATGTATCAGGAACTAAAGGCAATAACTTAAAGGTAAAAAGCCTCATATTGTAAACCTTTCTGTTCTTTATACGTGATTATGATGAACCGATGTCACACAGGGTCTGCTCCTTGTCACACCTTATTTATCTTCAGATTTAATTGGAATAAACCTTAGCAATTTAATAATTACTATGTCGGTTTAACGTTAATCTAATGGCCATGTAAAATCTTAAGAATTTATTTTTTACTTTTTCAATCTCCTATGGTTTGTCACTTATACAAACGTCACACGAATATAGAGATCTTCCGACGACATTCCGGAATAAGTTATGTCCATCATTCAACATGAAAGTATTTGAGTAAATGTAAATTATAAGTAGTAAATGTAAAATCTGTACCGAGATTTGATTTTGGTAGAGTTCTGTATGATCAAATCATGTAGTCTGAATGTTGTAAAATTATAAAATAGAAGCTGACAAAAATATACAAACTCCCACCTTCAGAAATTTAACCTTCACATAAACTAAACTGACACAGCCGTTCCTTACATTTTGGAAAGTATTGTTTTTCTATTGACCTCCAATGATTTGACAAAGCTAACTAATATGTAATATACAAAACAAAATGGACAACTCTAATATTCTACAAATACGTTCAGATGCAGTGTAAGTCTAATCTTGTTATAAAGGTAATATGTTGAAGTTTATTTAGATTTTGAATTCTTTTTTGATCTACTTCAATATTCAATAACTTTAAATCTTAAACACGTTACTCCTACTCTTGTAAACTAGTAAGAATAACACCATAACTTTAATTAGCTGACCCCATTTTTAACATTTAACTACGACTTCTCGTATCTTTACCAAATTTCATAATCGAACCTCTTCTGTGCGCTTCTGTTTGCAGCAGATGTTAGTGTTAGGGCGGATTCAGAGTGTAGCACGGTGAATGTCTGCAGATGATCAGACGATCTTTTAGTTAAAGTGATTGTCCGCCAGGAGAGTTTCCAGAACTGCCAACCGAACTGGAATCCCTGTCCACAGATGGCTGCACAGGTAATATCTTGTACTGCGAATGGATGGATGTAATTATTTACCAATTTTGATAACGCAGTTTAAACATGTTTCTCTCGTAAAGCTAAGGTTTAATTTCTCTTTAATTTCTTAAAACAAACAACAGCTTCAGTGATTACACGGATACTTTCGAAAAAATAAATAATGCTCTGCGAGAAAGGAAGTCTCCTAAAGTGTATATATCTGGACTGGTTTTTCCATTTGGAAAGCATTAAACATTTCAATTCACTGCATCATTACATTATTATTATTCAGTTTTGTTGCAACTTGAACCTATAAAGATCACAAAACTTGGATCTGTGTGTTCCTTAAGAATATTATTTGAGTGTGAGAAGACTTGCTAAGCAGTATGCCTCAAGTTTGAGAGGAAGTCGTTGGTAAGAAATACTGCGTTGATCTCACAAGACTTTTTAGACCTTTTTATACACCCCTATACATCATTTTTACTTTCCTTGCAAGAAAATAGGAGAATACAGTTCGGAAAAATCCCTCCGCAATGCTTTATATTTAAGAACAATTTATTGAACAATTCAAGCAAATAACAAGAAATAACTTGCAAATGCTTTACCCCACATAAAGTTTATTTGAATTTATCGTTTTTTTTATCGAGATCTCTATATTGGTGCAGTAAGACTTTGTCTGTCTCTTACAGTTTACCATTATGGTAATGTCCTAGGAATGGAGAGACTTCTGACTACATTAACAGTTGAATAAAGAATTTTTTTACACTTACATTGAAAATAATTTAAAGGTGCGGTACATGCAATTTTTTAGAAAAGCTTTGAAGATTTTCCTTGTATAAGACTTCTGGGGTCGAGATTTCCCTGTATATTTACGTGTCACATCCTATAAATATACTGAGTACTTAGTCGACTTTTGTTGTAAGAGCTTTGCTGTTGACAGATACAGAAATAAATAAATAAAAAGTGTGGTTGTGTATCTTGATGTTAAGTGATAGTCAAATGTTTAAAGAGCTAATCAGTATATGTCCGGACTAAACCAAGTAATGTATTGCTTTCGGAGAAAACTGTAAATATTGGTAAATACAAACAATTAACAAGGATTGTGCCTTCACTGTCCTGAAAGCCATGCGTCGATGTTTCTTAATGATATAAACGGAATGTCTACTTCCTTTCGCTTTATGCTCAATTTTTAGCTATAGAAAGGCATGTAGTTGTTCAGTTTCCTTTTAGTTTCTGTCAATACTGCTATATTTATTTGCTTTTGTTTTAACTTCTCTCACGCTCATATTCCTTTTAAACTTATAAGTAATATTGAAAGACTGAAACAAATAACAAAGAATATATAACAAATGCTTCACTACACAACAAATACATTTAATATTGTTTTTGTTATTGAGATCTGTAATTCCAGCAAAAGATTTTGTAAGTCTCTTGCTGTTCACCACATTCCCAGATGATTCAAGATACACATTTCGTTTTTCTTGACAATATTTTAAAGTGAATACCAAGTCTGTGTTAACACGAACGCGGTCTTTAGGTGTTACAGACTGTCAATGGTTTATTACAGTAAATAGCTTGAGTAATACAACATATGCAATTAATTATATTTACATAAAAAATGTTAAAAATCCAAGATCAAATCATTTTAGTATGAATTATAAGATATTAGAATTATTTCTTTACCACACTAACTTTTTTCAAACAGTTCCATTAGATACAGTTTTACCATACTCTTCTAATACTTATCTTTTAATTTCCAAAATATAGACAGATAAAACTCCCTTATACATAGTTTTTCTTTCGGAATCCATTAAGTTTAGCTAAGAGGTTTTAAAAAAGGTCTTTTTATTTAAGTAAGTCAAGTAAATTAGAACTCTAAACTGGTATGTGTGCTAAAACCACAAAATACCAACAGATGTCAAAAAGCTATTGTTTTGAAAATTTTGTTCTATTCAGCTTTTGTTATGAGATAATACTCAGAAAACTCAGAAAACAAAAGACTAACCTTTAAAATAACCTAGTGTTGGTATAGGATAACACTGAAACTAAGTAAGTTGTTATCCAAATGCTCTGTAAACTTTATAAAATGTCACTTATAGAAGTTAATTACCTCAACAGTAGATGAACAGACACTGAAATAGTGGTTAAGTACCATTCTTGTGATATCTCACATAAAAGGACAAATTTCCCAAGTGGTCACATACTTCACAGTTAACAAAATGACAATATGATTCACCAGTAATTACCTTCATATCTACCTCTACATCAGATACTGACATATTTGTTAATGTTAAAGAGACATAAATAAGTAACCAACAAAAACAAACTACATTCATATTGTACATGAAGTGTTAAGGAGGCTTTGGAACTAGAACACATACTCGTGTGACTTCATTTGTTACTTTATTTACTCTCAGATTACATGAGCTGTAGAAACTTTAATGTAAGCATCCAATATGAATTAGCATTAATTCAAGAAACACGGCTTTGTAATAAAGGTAATAAAGGTAACTTCGTTTGTTGAGGAAAACTAAAATATAAAACAAGTGAATAATGTTTCCCCTTACAAATTTGAGGCTATACCACGTCAGCCCAATAAGGATCTCTGTGAAAATATTTTGTATATCAGAATTTTTAATTCCTCTGATACAAAACAATTTGGAGGTCTTGTAGTTTGGTATTTTCCATTCATTTAACAAATATTCTATGTGAAACAGTTTATGTAACCGTCCATTACTCTAATACCATTTCATATGATGTATTTTATATGTAAGGAGGGTAACTACCTTGTCTCAAAAGTTGTTTTGCTCTTAATTGTTGTACGGAATAATGTTATTAGATTTATTCAAGCAATTTGCATATAATGTTAATAGTTCAATGAATGTTCCCATCATTTACAAAATCATTCATTAGGGAGTCCTACCAGCGCAGACAATTAGGTAATTATATCTAAAAATATTCCAACTAAATGACAATAGAACATCAGTATTACAGCAGCAGATAGTGAAGATTCAGATGTAGGTTTATTTAACGTATTATCTGTGAAGTTCTCCTGAAATCCTTAACGTTACATCCCTGTAACCTGCTGAAATACACTTGACTTTTATGTTTGTGTTATGCAGTTGTTGGACACATGTAGGGGTGTTTCCTAAAAAGGCTATACTTTTTGGATTCACAGAGTTAACAAATATGCATTTCTCGTTAATTCTCCCAGTTAAGTTTTTAGATATAATAAGATACTTCAGCCACTTACTATAATTACGTAGTAGTGAATGTAAAACCTGTAGCGAGATCTGACTTTGATATAACTCTGTATGATCAAGTCATGTAGTCAAAATGTTGTAACATTATACACTATAAGTTGACAAAAATATACAGAAACTTAATTTTTATACAAGGTTAATTTTAAAAAGATCTTTCCTTACACTTTCGAAGATATTATTTTTCCATCTACCTCTAATGTTTTGATCAAAGTGCCTAATGTTAATACAAAATACAAAATATTTAACTGCAATGTTATGGAAATAGTCTCAGGTTCATTCAAAGTGAAATCTTGAAAAGAAGCATAATATATGGCAAGTCGATAAATTTAACGAATTTTAGGCCTTCTGTTATTTTACTCAATATCCAATACTTTTATATCTTAAAAACGTTAATCCTTCTCTGGTAAATTTGTAAGAATAGCACTAAAATTTAAAATACAGCATGAGCGGACCCTATTTTCAGCATGTAACTATGGCCTTCTTGTATCTAAAACAAAATGTGTAATAAAACTTCTTTGGTATTCCTTTTTGAGCAGACGTATTAATTAGCCTTTGTGTAAGGGCCGATTGAGAGTGTAACACAAATGTATGCACTAGACGATCTGTTAGTTACAGTGATTGTCCGCCAGGATAGAAATTCCTGAACTGCCAAGCGAACTGGATTCGCTGTCCAGAGATGGCGCCACAGGTAATATCTTATACAGAGAGGGAATATGTGTAACTAGTTACCAATTTTACAACGTATTATAATAAGGTACTTGATATACAGCTTCGACTTAATAGTTCTTTATTACTTTGAAACAAACAGCAGCTGCAGTGAATACAGCCATAAATTGGAAAGAATAAATAATGCTGTGCAGGAAAGCAAGTATTCTAAAGTGTGTTTGTTTGGAACATTTTTGCCTCTATAGAGCACTCATATCTTCTGATTTCCCGAAGACTAATTGAATTTTGTTGGAACTTGTATCTAAAATGATCATTATAGTTGGAAATGCCTTTATGCTTAGTTAGGAATCTTATTTGTGGCATACTCCCGCCTCGGTAGCGTAGACGGTAGCGTACCACAGGGTGCAAGCCTTATATAAGGCTTTTTCCTTATCTTGAAAGATAAATGTCGGGTATCTCTAAATCCCATGGACCCCGCGCTCATCAAAGCATTATTTCACCCATTTATCCCATTAACCTGTGACAGAGAGAAGCATGACTTCCTCCAACATCTCCCATATCTCTGTCTCTTAACAGAACCATTAATGATGTACAGTTCTCCAGGACCTTCATACATGTTTTTGGCACTCCCGCTGTTTCTGTTATCTTACTCAATTCACTTCTCTACATCATGACAATTTGCCATTTTATATCCACATACATTGTATTTCACCTCAAGTTTAGTTTTATTGCCGGACAAAACTGTCCTAGCAATGTTCTTGTCAAATCCATAACTGACACTAAAAACAGACGGAATCTGTTGTTTTATCAGTGCTACCAACCTCCGAGATTATGACCTATGTGTTTGTGGCAACAGAGTATTCATTTGTCGTGGACTTCAAGTGCAATAGTATTTTAGGGAAAGAGTATCTTAACCTTAGAAAATCCGAATAAAATATGATATAAAATGTGAATAAATGACTTCGTAAATTTCTACATTAAAAAGTGATAGTAGCCCAAAAACCTGTTCAAGTAACCCTCCCGCCATGATAAAATTCATATACATGGTTCTTTGACAAAATATATATTTTCTTTAGTCTCAAGCACATTCCTGATTCAATACAATAACTATAATACAATAGGAGTCGAGCAAAAATCATTGGATACAACTTATTAACTTTAGAAACAATCCTTTGTATAAACCAAATTTTGACAACCTTTTTCTCTTCTTCCTTTTTTTAATATTTACAGCTTTAGTGTGTCCCGTTTGATCAAAGAAGAAAACGTTAAATATATTTACATAAAAAACAAATGTACTATTGAATTACTCTGAACTTCTATTTATTCTGACTGAACTCTGTACAATTTTCTTTAAGTTGTAGTTGCTGTGATACAGACAAGGTCTTAGCACACAAAAATAGAGATATTGTTAAAGAGTGTAATTAATGTAAACTTATTTTATCACAAACGATTTCCAGGGTATTCTGTTATAGTTCAGTTTGCTAATACTTTTTATATCTTAAAACGGCAATCCTGTTTCTGATATTGTCTGATAGCAATGACTTTGTAATATTAAAGCTAACACTATGTTTAAATATTTAACTATATTGCTGCTGTATGTACAACAAAGTGACTAACGAAACAACTCCTTAAACGTATATTTCATATTTGTAACAGACGGACAAGGAGACCTTTGTGTAACGGTTGGTCGTCAGTCAATTTGTTATATAGCAGACGATGGTTTAGTTATAGTAATTGTCCGCCAGGGGAGAACCGCCCGCTTGTTGCTGTCCAGAGAGGGCTCCACCTGTAATATCCTAATATGGGGAAGAAACTTTGTATTAATTAACAATGTTATGTAAGAATTTCTAATTATTTTCATTATTCACAGCTTAGATTTAACTGTAGCATTTTGCCTGTAAACGAAAGTAAGGCGTAATGTATATGTAGGAAATATCGAGTTAACAAATAATTTTGTGTTAGAAAAGAAGTCTCCTAAACTAGGTACAATATTAGGTATTTCGGCCACACGTTCTCGCTGCAGCGACCTAACCTGGTGCGCAGAGTCATCCGAGGTCTTGGCTCTGACACCGACCCGGAGGACATAAAGGTGGGCCTGGCGGAAGAACACGGCATTACGCCGCGTACCGTGGTCCAGCTGACCAAGCAAGTCCGCGAGGAAGGCAAGGAGCCCGTAAGGACTCCCATGCCACTATTCCTCGTAATAGTGGAGAAGGAGGGCGAAGGTCTTCCCAAAATTGATGAGGTGTCCCACCTCTACAACACCAAGATCAGAATCGAAACGTACCATGGCAGAGAGGGGCCAGCCCAATGCTACAGGTGCTTGGGCTTCCACCACTCGAGCCATGCGTGCGAGAGGAAGACCGCCTGCATACGATGTTCAGGCCCTCACCACGTCAACGAATGCCCGAACCCCAGAGAGGAGAAAAAGTGCGCCAACTGCCGAGAGGCCCACATAGGCATCTACGCCGGCTGTCCCGCTAGACTGCGAATAGTGCAGGCAAGACAGGGCAGGAAAGAAAACAGGGAACCAGCACAAGTTCGGCCTGGAGTCAGTTTTGCCCAGGCGCTGCGCAAGCAGGAACAGCTGCTGCAGCAGGCCGAGGCAAGCCAGATTCCGGCAGCGACCCAGCCAGTAAGCTCTGGAACTACCGCCAAACAACCACCAGCTGCATCTGCAGCAAAGCCACAACGGCCTCCTCGCCAGAAGAAGGCCACCGCAGCCCGGCGGGAGAAACCGCCGGCAACTGCGGCAGCAACGGCCGGGCAACCAGCCCAAGAATCTGCGGGGAGACAGAGCGGCCCTGCTGCAACTGCTCTCCCCCCTCTACCAGTTCCAGCTACAGTGGCTGCAACAGCCAATGAGGGAGAGGCACCCCTCGCTACAACACCCGCGCCGATTTGGGACACTGGCGTCTCAAACGAGGACTTGGCGGAGTTCCATGAGCTTTCTGCCTGGTTCGCCGAACTAATTCATCGCTCCCTCCCCATTCTGAGGCGCTGCAGGGAGCAACTGACAGATCCCCGCATCCCTGCTCTGCAAAAGCACAGCATTATGCAACAGACTGCACGGCTCCTCTTCCCTGACTCCAGCTCGTAAATGGCGTTGAGAAGAACTCAGCGAACATTGAGAGCCGCGTTCTGGAACGCAAACGGAGTCCGGGAACAGAGACCGGGCATCTTGGAGTTTGTAAGTGACCACGGGATTGACCTCCTTATGGTATGCGAAACGCATCTGCATGCTGGTGTACAATTTAACCTGCCAAGTTACGCCGTCCACCGAGCCGATAGAGTCGGCCGGCGGGGCGGCGGTACAGCTATATTCATCAAAAATCACATCACCCATACTCCCATTACCATCCCCCCGCTTCAACACTTGGAGGCGACCGCCATAAGGCTCTCCTTGGGCGGTTCAGACCTAGTGCTTGTGGCGGTGTATGACCCGCCCAACCATCCCTTCTATGAAGCGGATTACAGGGCACTCCTCAACCTAGACCACCGAGTGTGCATAGCCGGTGACTTCAATGCCAAACACCCAGGATGGAACAGCCGAACCCAGAATGATAGGGGAAGGAGCATCTACCGCTTCATCTGCGGAGATCCAACCCTTCATGCGCATGGCCCGCGGGGTCCAACGCACTTCCCGCCTCGTGGCAGGGCGGACGTCATAGATTTCGCAATCACCAAGAACATTCCATTTCATCTGGACCTCACGGCGGTGAATGCTCTGGATTCTGACCACAACCCAGTTGTGATCAATTCAGACGTTACCGTCGCAGCTCTGGCAACGGCTGACTGGGTGGATGAAGTCGACTGGGATGCCGCCATTCTTCACATCCAAAACTCCGTGGAAGCCTGCCCTCGAATCGACTCTGTGGAGTCGCTCGAGGCGGCAGCCAGGGAGTTCTCCACATCCATCCTCAACGCGGTCCGTGCTCACACACACCGCATCCCAATAGACACGCCAAACCCCACAGATATCCCAGGACCCATCAAACAACTCATAAGGGCTAAAAACGCCGTAAGAAAGCTGTGGCAGAGATTTCGCCATCCCAGGATAGGAGAAGTACATCAGAGGTTCAAATCCCTGGCAAGACGACTCCTAAGAGCACACCGCAAAGAGGCCTGGGAAAACATGTTAAGGCAAACCAATCTCCAGGAGAGAAAACCATGGCGAATAGTCCGTAGCCTGCGGAAAGACAAAACCGTACACCAGCACCCCCTACATAGCCCTAGAGGTCGACTCGTCTACGAGTCGAAAGAAAAGGCAGAGGCGCTAGCAGATTATCTGGAGGCTCAATTCCAACCCAGGGTAGAGCCAATGGACGATGACCATGCTGACCTCGTGGAACAGGTGGTGGAGGACTTCCTAGAAGCTCCGCCCCCTGACCACGAGGAGTTCCACATTCCCATCGTTACCCCTAGAGAGTTAGCTACCACGCTTAACTCTCTAAGAACCAACAAAGCACCTGGGCAGGACCGTGTGACAGCGGAAATGCTCAAGCACCTTCCACGAAGAGCCGTGATTCACTTAACCCGGATTTATAACGCGTGCCTATACATGCGCCACTTTCCAGCTATCTGGAAGGAGGCGCGCGTGGTGTGCGTTTTAAAGCCGGGGAAAAATCCGGTTTTTCCTTCCAGTTACAGATCAATCAGCCTTCTCCCAGTTTTATCGAAGGTATTCGAAAAACTGCTCCTCTCCCGGCTCCTTCCTCATCTGGAGGAAAGGGGCCTAATCCCGGAACACCAGTTTGGCTTCCGTTCTGGCCACTCCACGACCGAGCAGCTACTGCGGGTTGCCGAGAAGGCCTCCCTGGGTTTCCAGGAAAGGTCTAAAACGGTAGCAGTGCTGCTCGACGTGGAGAAGGCATTCGCCACTACCTGGCATGAAGGACTCATTTACAAACTCCTGGAGCATGAAATTCCCCGTCCATACATTTCCTTGGTGGCCGGTTTCCCCGGAAACCGAAGCTTCCGAGTAAAGATGGAGGGGAAGCTGTCCACCGAGCGGCCCATTGGCGCTGGAGTACCGGAAGGCAGCGTGCTGTCGCCGGCGCTCTTCGCAGCTTACATGGCCGACATCCCAACTCATCACAACACCCAAACCTGTCAGTATGCGGACGATCTCATGATCTTCGCAGTCAATAGGAATACACGGTACAGCTTCCGGCAAATCCAAACCCAGCTCCGGGCCATTGGCGAATGGAGCGCAAAATGGCGAATGGCAATTAACCCGGAGAAGAGCTCTGCTATTCTCCTGGCGAAAACCATAGCCAACCGGTTGCAGCAGAACTTCGTTTTACGGCGCCGTCGAATCCCTTGGGTGCAAACGGCGAAGTATCTCGGGGTGACGCTGGACCGTAAGTTAACTTACGTTCCGCACGTCAGGGGCAAGGTCCAGCTGGGGCACGTCGCACTCCGGAGCCTATACCCTATCTTCAGATCACCCATGCCGATCCGTCTCAAACTCCAACTGTATCGGGCTATCATTCCGCCTATGATTCTGTACGGCTGTGAGATCTGGGGAACTGTGGCTAATACCACTTTCGTCAGACTCCAGACGCTGCAGAACAAGGCACTACGCATCATCTACGATACAGGCTGGAGATTCCCGGCTCATATCCTACATGAGCACTCCCAGATCCCGTACATTGTCGATGTCATTCGCGAGAGGGCACGATCAATGTACGAGAAAATCCAAATTCACCCCAACCCTTTAGTGAACTCCCTGGGAAGGTATGACCCGAGAGATCAAAGGCGCTTGCCGTCCTTCAGACTGCCGAGAGACGTCCTGGGACCCCTGGGGTAACCCAAGGAAAACCCCAGATGTCTCTGGGAACAACTTCTACGCCAAAGGACAAGCGCTACACAACCCGTATCCAAAACGGGGCAAAAAACTAGTTCGTGTCTCCCAAAAAGGGAGAACGATTAAGTACAGCTGCCCACGACAAAAAGGGGCAACCCATTCCAAACCTCTCCAAAATTTCAAACAGTAAACAAATTCAAACACCCCAGCAGAACATGGATCTACTAGTTCATTTCGCAGGTTAAGCCGCAAAGCGGCTAGGTACTGCGGCATATGACACCCGGACGGGGAAAGCCCCGCCCGACTAGGACTACCTCTGGACCTCTGGAACTGGACTATGGACTTGTTGCAATTTTTATTATGTCTACTGATTTTTGTTGAAACCTATTTAGTTAAACCAATTAGTGTAATGCAGGAAGAACAATAGTTGTCCAAATTAGAGGTAAAATACTCCCGCATATTGATTAACTTCTAGTTTACTTTTAATATGGGCATTGGTGATAGGTTTGATAGCCCATATTTTACGTCACTGCTTTATTAATTCAAATAAACCTTTAACATTGTAATAATTATGTTTGTGAAGGTTATAGTTAGTTCCCATGTAAAATCATTGAGATTTCATTTTCGGGTTTGTGCATCTCTTAGGGTTTGTCAGTTGTACAAGTCTCTCCTACAACATTCCGCAACATTTTAACATGTGTTCATCTTTCATCTCCAAAGTACTTTAGAACAATTTTGTCCTTAAAAAACCAAACTTTTCGAGAACGCTTCTTGCAACTGTTAGTAAGTGTTGATAGTAAGGACTGAGTGATATTCTTGTAAATCTACGTCTGACATCCTAGGAAGATGCTGAGTGTTTTACTTTTGGGGTTATGTTGTTTACAGACACATAGAGCTTTTTGTAAAGTTGCACTAACTATTAAAGATATGTACACAATTATCAATAACTTTACTGTTTACAATAACTACTTGTGACCGAACGGAATGGCTCAGGCGGTTTGGTCTGAATGGCTCGAGTTCGATTCCCATGGCCAACCTACATGACCCATGGGTTTTTACGGGGTTTTACCGCATCCCTAAGCGAATGCTGGATAGGATGATTACATCCCCTAATTTTCCTGTCTCTCCATTTCATCTCCATTATCGTTTTATATCATCTCTCATCTGGTGGTCTGTTTCAGGGCAGAAGTGTCGGCGGTGCATGGTAGGATGATATGCTCTGAGGTAAACTACTTCCTCCTCCGGTAGGACCGTTGCCGGTCTCCACTCCTCTACTGGGACCATTTCGGGACTGTCAGCAAGGGACTTTTAAGGCTCGGCTGCTTGGCTCGTTGCTGTCCCGCAGTAGGGGTGCGAGTACGTTGTCCTGACCTGTCGGGGGAAGTCTCTATCCAAGTAAACCTTAGGGACCCTGCCCTCGGTACTGTCGTGCCTCCTAGGATCGCCCGCTCTCTGCCTCCTTTACCTCATCCTTCCTAAAGTGGTGCCCCACTTGGGGGGCACAGGAACAATTGGCCCAGCATGGTGGTCTACGTACCGAATCCCCTCCGTAATGAAATCCCAAAAACAATAAGAAGTGTAAGTTGTGTTGACTACCAAGTCTGTATTAAGACGACCGTGGTCTTTAGGTATTACGGACTGTCAATAGTCAATTACAATAAAACATTTGTACAACATACAGTAAGAATAAAAGACATAAATTTTACAATCACTTTTGTCAACCTTAAATTCCAATTTTAAAACAGTGAAATCTTTTCTAAAACCTCCGTCAGCGTGTCATATGCCCTTCTTGCACGCAACAGGTAGTAGGCGCATGCGCAGTAGTCAAGGCACCAACCGTCTTCGATATCGCGGCGCCAAGTCTGATAACCCCAAAGGTCACCTCTTATCAGCAAATTCTCGTTTCGCGTAAAGTACAGGGTACGTTCTCAGTTTAGAGGTCATTCGTCGTACAATGCCTCCATCGAGAGCGCGTTACTCTGTTACTCCCAGTAACTCTGTACCTTGACACTACTTTAAAATATCTGATGGTTGTACTTACAAGAGTTTCACTACTCACTTTTGTACATAACATTCTTAAAAACGTACATTCATCTATCTACTTGATGGCAATCAACATAGATATTATTAAATTGGTTTTGTTACATATTTCCTTATGGGTATCTAAGATGGCAATACCGTCAACTTTAAACGATAGTCAATTTTTATAAAGCTGGTCACTGGTCACTTACTTTTGTATGACCTGGACATATAAAAATATGAATATGTTACCGTTTTGGAAAACGTTTAAATATATGAACGTTTACAACAATATCAATGAATATTTCAAATATGACTATCACATTTAGCTTTGGCCTTATCCGATCGACTACTAAATATGTGATGA
This sequence comes from Mantis religiosa, assembly GCA_030765055.1. Taxonomy (NCBI): domain Eukaryota; kingdom Metazoa; phylum Arthropoda; class Insecta; order Mantodea; family Mantidae; genus Mantis; species Mantis religiosa. The sequence continues at coordinate 3,323,817 of JAUKNK010000132.1, forward strand.
AAGATTGTTGTATACGTTAATTTTTTTAATTTGGAACAGATGGAGCAATGAGCCTTAGTGGTAAGGTGGTTTGAGAGTCCAATACGTTAAATGTCTGCAGTAGACGATCTGTTAGTTACAGTGAGTGTCCGCCAGGAGAGAAATTCCAGAAGTCCCAAGAACTGCAATTACTGTCCATAGATGGCTCCGCAGGTAATACGTTATACTGAGAATGAATATGTGTAATTACTTAAAAACTTTGTAACACACTTTAAGTATCTTCTTTACACGGAATCTCAATTTTACTGTTCTTTATCGACTTTTAAGAAACAGCAGGTTCAGTGAATAAATGAGATAATTTCGTAAACAATAAATAATGTATAACAAAGGAACTCTTCTAAAGTATGTATACGTTGACCGGTTTTTATTTAAAATGTGTGCAGCACTTCTGAATCAGGCGTATGTCTCGTTTAGTTGGAACTTTTATTGATAATGATCAAAAGCTTCAGTTCCTTAGTTACTAATTTCATTTGAGACATAAGAATTTAACGTAATTGCTGTTTTTCGCGTTCAGCTAATTTGACTATATATTCCTTACAATAAAGCAGGAGAATACAGAATGTAGCTAAACTCTTAGTGATAGCTGTCGCTACGTAATGACTTTCAAATTTGATTTTCTTTGTATATTCTAATGACAAAGAATAAATAAAAGCTTTCCTCCTCAGAATCCTTTACTTCTTTCAATATTTACAATATGACTATCACAAAAGAAATTATTTGACACAAATCGCGTGTTTTAAGGAGATTTACATTGTTATAAAGTAAGACTTTGTCTATATCTCACCGTTTAACAGTTATTCAAAGCGATTCAGAATAAAAGAACGTCTTAGACCATTCAAGAAAATGAGTCATGATATTTTAGGACATAAAACCGAAACTTCATTAACGTCCAAATTCAAGACATACACTTCCTTTGGAATGAAGCAATCTTAAACATATGATAGTTACATAAAACTTATCACATCTATTTTGAGAAAGTCAGAATTTACATAAAATTTAACTGTGGACATTTTTCTTGTGAGTGTCAAATATTTTAAAGTGGTCACTATGCAATGACATTTAGATTCCGGTGTCTTTAATGAGTTACCAATAAAGTTTAACATAGATCTCCAATTGTTGAAAGGTAAACATTTTGACAAGCATCAAGTAATAACTTGTAAACTATTCACTGTACACAAGACATACTTAATAAAGAGTCAGCTTTAACAAGATTAATGAGATTCTATCTCTTACGGTTTATCAGTATTGGAAAAGTCATCCGCAATGAACAACACTTCTGACGTCATTACCACATGATTCAAGATATACATTTATTAAACGTAATGCAGGTTTTCCAGAATCTTCACTTAGAATCCTTGGCTGCTGTTGTACTGTGTTTGATGCCCTGCAACCTCTGATACTTTCGATATGTACTTTACTCACTCGGTAAATTGTTTTATAGAAAGGCATTACTTTTTTGTTTCAGAGAGTTAACAAATATGTATTTCTGGTAAATTCTCGAGTTATCTTTTCGGATAGAAAGCAATACTTTGCCTACTTACACTAAGTGCGTAGAAGGTAATATAAAACCTGTACCGAGATATGACTTTGGTAGAAATCTGTATGATGAAATCATGTAGTCAAAATGTTGTACCATTATAAAATAGAAGTTAACAAAAGTATTGGACGAACCTCCTGCCTTTAAAAACTTAAACTTCACATTAGGTAAATTCCAAAAGCCTTTTTCTACATTTTGGGAAAAGGCAGTATCGTTTTATATATACCATTTTTGAGAGATCTTTCAAAATCGCCTCCGCAGCCTTCACCACAGTTTCTGATGATGGATAATGTCTCCCACGAAGGCGTTTCTTCCAGAAAGAGAATAGAAAAAAGTCACATGGGGCTCTGTCCAGACTATAAGGAGGGTGAGGGATGTACTTCACGTTGATGTTTGCAAGATATTCAGCAACAACATTGGTAATAAGCGGCCGCGTATTATCGTGGTGCAGCATCCAGCCTGCTTCACGGAAATGTGGTCGTTTGGGCCTGATATGGACTTGCAATGTTTTTAGAACATCCGTGTAGTTTTGTCCAGTTACTGATGTGTGTGCAGGTACAACATGCTGATAAACCATTCCATGAATATCAAAGAATGAGATGAACATAACTTTCCCAGTAGAAGCAACCACTTTTGCTTTTTTGATGAAGGAGATTTCCACACTGAGCTTTGCTGTTTGCTCTCAGGATCAAAATGATGTAACCAACTTTCATCAGCAGTGGTTGCTTTAGAAAGCATCTCCGGATCTTCTTTTAGCATCAACTTTAACTGCATGCAGACGTGCATGCGAATGTCCTTTTGTTCGGAAATCAACAGTCTTGGAACCCATCGCGCACAAACACGTCTCATGCTTAATGTTTCTGTCACCAACGTAGGTGGCAGCGAATGAAATGTTTAGTATTTCAGAAAGTGATGTTAGAGTAATTCGTCGATCCTCTCTCACAGTGACAGCTGTGTTGATGTTTTTTTTTTTTTTTCGTAAGGGCAGTAAATGTAACACCGGCTCCACCTTCCTTTAAAATTGATTGTATCCACTCTTTAAACATTTTAAACCACCTTCGAGCTGTGTTCTAGGGAAGACCAGGCTCTCCATAGGCCTCCTGTAACATTGTATAGGTTTCAAATGAAGATTTGTTGAGACGAAAGCAGAATTTCAAAGCCGGATATTGCTCCTCGCGTGTTACCTCCATTGCAGCGGTTGGCGATACTGAACATGTCTGAACTTGCCTGGTCCTCACAGGCGGGAATCAGAAGTACCAACAATGAAACTACTACAGCGTGTTTGTTTCACATTAAGCTAACAGAATATAATAAGTTTGAATCTTAGTTCGAAAAGTTATGACCGTAAAAAGTTATTAGCAGCCTTTATTGAAGACCCCTCGTAATTAGACAAATGAATGTCTAATATAAAAGATAAAATGTACAACTGAAATATTATAGAAGCAGTCTCAGACACATTCGGGCTAAATTCTCTTTAATTTTCTTTAACCTGTAACTCTTAACTTGTAGACAAGCTTTTAGTACATCTTAAGCCAAGTACTGTCAAAAAACATACTTTATGGCAATGTAATTTACCTAATTGATGACTTTAGAAAGATTCTGTTGCTCTGTTTCAGTATCGAATATTATTATAACCTAAAAATATTATACCTACTGTTATAAGTTCACAAGAATAGCACTGGGATTTAAAAGGTAGTAGAGCTGAGACGATTTTTAACATTTAATTGTGACCTTCTCCGATCTAAAAATAATTGTGTGATGAAAGATTGCTGTATACGTTAAGTTTTTTTTTAATTTGGAACAGATGGAGTAATCAGCCTTAGTGGTAACGTGGATTGAGAGTGTAACTCGTTAAATGTCTGCAGTGGACGATCTGTTAGTTACAGTGATTGTCCGCCAGGGGAGAAATTCCAAAACTGCTACCGGATCTGCAATTACTGTCCATAGATGACTCCACATGTAATACCTTATACTGGGATGATTATGTGTAATTATTTACAACCTTTGTAACACATTTTAGGTATTTTCTTTACATAAACCTTCAATTTAATCGCTTTTATTGCCTTTTAAGATACAGCAGGTTCAGTAAATAAATGGGATAGTTCCCCCAAAAAAAAAAACTAATGTTATATAACAAAGGAAGTCTTCTAATGAATGTATATGAAGACCTTTTATTATTCCATGGAATCGAATTGCACGTGTCTATAACATTTCATAATAAGTGACTATTCTTCGTTTTGTTGGAACTTTTATCCAGAATGATCAATATTTTTGGAAACGCTTCTGTTTCTTAATTACCGATTTCATTTGAGCCTTAATAATTTAACGCAATTGCTGTTTGTTGCGTTGAGCTAATTTGACTATATATTCCTTGCAATAAAGTAGGAGAATACAGGATATAGCTAAACTCTTAGTGATAACTGTCCCTACGTAATGGCTTTCAAATTTGATTTTTTTATATTTTAATGATATAAAATTAATAAAGGTTCAACACATTAGAAGCCTTTAGTTCTGGAAAAATTCAAACAAATAACAATAAATACCTCTTAAACGTTTTACTCTACAAAAAGTACACTTCAATTATCGTTTGCTTTATGGAGATCTTTATATTTTGGTAGTTTAATCAAAGTTGTTGGAGCTGTTTTGAAAAAATTAAACGAGTTCCAATAAATATTTATATTATGTGTAGTGTGAAGTACAGTAAGTGTATATTCTACTTATTATGTACTTGGTACAGACAACAAAAATAATTTACTTCATTCACTGTTCATTCTGTTTACTAACATATTTAGTTACTTTATTACTCAACATTCATTATTTTAAATTATTTTTAATTTGTTAATATGGTAATGTCAATAACAAATGTAACGTGTACAGTTTTTGTAGGATTTGTTGATTACTTTAGACTGTTTTTACTTTTTCTAACACGTACATAGCACATAGAGAATGTATTGTATTACACCAAACATTTCATAACAAGATTTTACTGTCAAAACTAATTTTGAGACTTGCTAAATAAAATATATGTGTTACATTTACATGACTTTCTCTACTCATTGTCTTATTCTCATATCTACTTCATGTTATTAGAGATAAATATTTATATGAAATGTCTTATTCCATAAATAATTCTAAGTACAAAGGCAATAGGACAATAGACAATTGTTTTAAGATGTGCATTACCTTCTCTTGAAGATATATTTGACGTATTGTTTGTAAAGTTCTCCTCAAAGTCTTCACATTACATCTTTGTACATCTTTGTACAGACACTTGGAGGAGCGTTTTCTAAAAATGTTTTACTTTTTGGATTCACAGAGTTAACAAATATGTATGTGAGATGAATTCTAAAGTTAAGTTTTTTGATGTAATAAGCTACTTGAGCTACTTACTGTAAGTACGTAGTAGGTAATGTAAAACCTGTACCGAGAACTGACTTTGGTACAAATGTGTATGATCAAATCATGTAGTCAAAATGTTGTAACATTATAAAATAGAAGATGACAAAAGTAAATCAACTTCCCACCTGAATAAATTTAACCTACACATAATCTAAATTCTAAAAACTATTCTTACTTTCTAGGAACTATTTTTTTTCTGTTTTGTTCTAATATTTTGATCAGAATAACTAATATTTTATATAAAAACAATATGTACAAGTGTAATACTCTGGAAATATTCCCAATTCATTTCCTTTGAACTCTAATTTTCTTTAAATATTACGTCATAATATATGAACAAAATATTATACATCAAAAGTCAAATATTGTTAAAAGGAATCATTTATGGCAACTTAATTTATCTAATTAATAATTTTGGAAGCTTTTGGCACTATTTCAATATCTAATATTTGTATCTCTTAAAAACGCTAATCGTACTCATGTAAGTTAACAAGAACAGCGCTAGAATTTAAGACAGCATGAGCTGACCCGATTTTTAACATTTCACGGCGTGCTTCTCGTACTCACAACAAAATGGGAAATGAAATATTTCTGCACAATTTGTTTTTAATTTGGAGCGGACAGAATGGGTCTTGAGAGTGTAAAACGTTAAACACCTGCAGTACACGATCTGTTAGTTACAGTGATTGTCCGCTAGGAGAGACATTCCAGAACTCCTAACCGAACTTCTATCGCTGTCCAGAAATGACTCCACAGGTAATATCTTATACTGATATGCAATATGTGTAATTATTTACCAACTTTCATAACATACTTAAAGTACGTTATTTACATAAAGGTTCGATTTCAACCTTCTTTATTACCTTAAAACAAAAAGCAGTTTCGGTGCTTACAGGGATACTTTCGATAAAATAAATAATGTGTTAGAAATGAAGTCTTCTAAAGGATGTACATTATGAGCATTTTTCCTCTATGAACTATTCCAATTTAGCAATCACGACCATGGAATTTCTATATAAGTTCGACATGTGTGAAAACCGTTGTGTTCGTTAGTGAGGAGACCTGATAGCCGATACCGGTATATATAACTTAAGTTTAAGAGGTAATCTTTGATTGCTAAAGAAGTATTTGAGCCAATGAACTCATATGACTCAATTGTGGAATATAACAAGGAAACCTAACTTAACAAATCAATTATACACAAATATGCACATTTGCTTTATTACATATTCGCCTACTCCATGTTGCTGGAAATATACATTGTTAATATTATTTTCCTTGCGAGAAAATAGGAGAATAGAATTGGTAGATGTCCCTATAGCGATGTATAGTCATAACGAAACTTTCAAATAAAGATAGCGATCATTTTGTGTAATAGTATCATATACAGCAGAACTTTCATCTTAACTGTAAAAACTGCTAAATCGTCAGGGCTAACTATACTTTCAGCTCTGTTATACTTTACTGCCTCCCTCCTCATCTATGTTATCTACTGTCCATGTTTTTGTACCTCTTCAGATTTGGAAGGGAAAATACATAAATAAGATATGTGTTAGATTAGTAGATAAATAAAATACTTATTAACTGTTGTACAGAGTAAACATGTATGTGACATAAATGAAATGACATATACGTTTTTGTAGAGTAAGACTTTGTTAGTTGTAATGAGTACTGACGTGTGTACTGTGTCACTGACCATTTCTGTATTGATGTTACAAGATTAGATGTACATCCTAGTCTACACATAAATATGTACACTACATACCATCAACATATTAGTTAACATATTTATAACAAAAAAACAAACGATCTTTGGACTCAAAACTGCTTTACGAAGTCTTCACTGAACACGTTTTGAGTGTTGTCTTTCTAAAAACAAATGAAATATGTTTAACTTTGACAATGTGTTTTAAGATATACACAGGAAGATTTTATCTAGTATTTACAGTTTACTAGTTATGTAGATGTCTTCGAGAATGAACAGTACTTCTGTATAGGGTAGTCTGAGGTTGGCAGCATTTGTTAACAAATCTCCTGTGTATATCTTTGGAATATAAATAGAAATATTGGGATTGGCTTTTCCCCAAATTTTATTTCTAATGTATAATTTTTTGGGTAGATAACAATACCTCCTCTACCTGCTATATGTAGTAGAGAACCAATCTTGTAACTTTGGTAGAAATCTGTACTGTTTAAATCATATCGTCAAAATATTGTACAGTTATAAATAACAGTTTGCAAAAATTATAAGTTACGTTATGACAAGCCAATCTTTATTTTGTATTATATTGTACGTACTCGAGCCTTTATTTACTTTCTGCCCTTATAGATAAAATTATACTGCTTGGTTAACCAGGTACACAAATTTGTATAGTTGTAGCACATCATACAACTTTATAATGTACTCACGTTCTTCAACATCTTATGTGTCAATTGTCACCGTTTGTGTTGTCCACAAACTTGGAGAACTGTTTTCTGAAAACGCTTTACCTTTGGTTTCAGAGAGTTAACAAATATGTGTCTGTGATGAATTCTCACGATCAAATATTTAGATAGATTACTAAACTTGACTCACTTACACTAAGTACGTAGCAAAACCTGTACCGAGATATGACTTTGGTACAAATCTGTATTATCAAATCATGTAGTCAACATGTTGTAACATTATAAAATAGAAATAAGCAAACAGATTGCACGAACTCTTCACTTCCAGAAAGTTAAACTTTACAAAAGATAAATTGTGAAATTTACACGTTGGCCATAGTAGCTCAATGGTTTAGAGCGGCTGGACGGAGACCAGAAGATCCGTGTTTCAAATCCCGGTCATGGCATTGAATTTTTCGGTCTGACTCTACCCTTTTAATTCAGAAATTATTTTCTTATTTTCTTGGAAACTGTTTCTATAAATTTATCTCTAATTATTGATGAAAGTAGTTGATGCTTAATTTATTTGCATAAAAAGGTATCATTGTAATATTCTGGTAATAGTCTCAGACATATTCCCACTAAACGATCTTTAATGTTCCTTAACTTCTAAATCATAAAATATGGACAAGGTATTACTGCAGCAAAACCCAAATATTATTAAAAACCAATACTAATAGCTAGTTAATTTATCTATTTGAAAATTTTCAAGGCCTTCTCTGGTTCTATTTCAATATCCAATACATTTCTACCTTACAAATGCTAATTCTACTGTTATATGTTCACAAAAATAGCACTAGAATTTCAAATATAACATCAGCTGACCCGACCTTTAACATATAACACGGTCTTCTTGTATCCACCTATACAACAAAATGAATAATGAAGCATTTCTGTATGCGTAATGTCTTTTTTTAATTTGCAGCCAAGAAAATAATCAGTTTAGCCGTAGGGGGGGGCATTGAGAGTGTAACAACCTGCACTAGACGATCTGTTAGTTACAATGAACGTCCGCGAGGAGAGAAATTTCTGAGCTGCAAACGAACTGGAATCGCGTTCAGAGATGGCACCACAGATAATATCTTACACTTAATAGGAGTATGTGTATTTATTTTTCAAGTTCTATAACAAACATTAAGTATGTTCTTTGTACAAAGATTCGACTTAATTATTCTTTATTGCCTCAAAACAAACATCAGCATCACTGAATAGAGCCATGACTTCGAAGAAACAAATAATGCTGTGAAGGAAAGGAATTCTTCTACAGTATGCATATTTCCACCGCTGTTTCCCTTAAGAAGCATTCAAGATTCTTATTATGTCTATACCACTTTTATATTTTGTTGGAATATATCTCTGTTTGGAGATTCTTCTGTTCTTTAGTTGCCCATTTATCTTCCGCATTGGGATTTTGAACGCAAGTAGTGTTTGTGAGAACATTTGACAAGTAGTAGCATTTTTTGTGTAATTTACGATATTTTAACTTTTTCAGTCATATCGGGTGATGACTGGAATAGGTTAAATGATGCTCAAATGGGCCCAGGTTCCATGGAGCATAGAGTTGCCCAACATTCGTCTTTTAGGAAAAGGCAAAACCCCGGAAAGAACCTTATCCAGGTAACTCACCCTGACCGAGAGTCGAAGCCGGGACGTCTTGAACGTGAGGCAGACATGCTACCGAGGCGGGCAGTACCAGTATAGCTCAAGTTTGAGAGGAAATTGTTAATGATTATTGAGGTACTTGCTGCGTTGAATTCACAGAACTCTTTTATTACAAACCGTTATTTATTTACGAGGTTTATGTCAACGGAAATCTACGTTTTTACTTAAATGAAAATATGGGAATACCGTAGATAGCCAACCTTTCAGCGATAAACATGTTAGAGCTGGTCGCTACGTAACGGCTTTCAAATTTGATTTTCCTTGTATAGCTTAGCGATAAAAAATAAATAAAATGTTGCACTTGAGGAACCTAGAGTTACTGATAAACTCAAGTAAATAACAAGAAATAGATCTTAACTGCTTTGCTCCACAAAAACTATTGTGACTTTGTGGGTACGCAGAATTAAAAGGCCGAGTTGCAGAAATTAAAAATCTCCTTTATTTTCGTAGAAATACTCTTATAGGTTACAGCAGCTTACGTTACGTCACCATCAGTCTACCAAGGTCGATGACAATAAAAGTGACAGCAGATTACATCCTTAGCTCTCGTTACAACAACACAGCTGACTCTCTCTCATTTCACAACTAACTCTTTGCGAGCCGTCACTTGCTTAAATACCTATTTCGTAAATTAGAGATAATCTCTGGACCAAACAGGAATCGAATGTTCTATTACCTTCCAGAAGCGTAACACTATCGGTCTTTTATCTCGCGCTGTCATTATTTGTTCCGGCATACTCCTTATCTCCAGGCTTTTTGTGTACACAAGCCGCGCTATCACGATCGGGTTCGCGACTGTATATTTGACGTTAGGTAATTGTTTTATCGAGATCTCTATACCGGAGCAGTAGCAATTTGTCTGTCTCTTACAGTTTACCATTATGGTAATGTCCTAGGAATGGAGACACTTCTGACTATATTCACAATTGATGCAACATCTTTATTTAATTTTTCTGAAAATATTTTAAATATGTCGTAAATTAATAGAAATCCCTGAAACCATTTTGAGTTATTCTTTGAAAATGTTCCATGTGCGATGTTGGGTCAGAAAGTAATGTCTCCTATTTTTTTTCTCGTTTAATTGCCAAGAAAATTGAATCCAATTTACATACACTGAAAGCTACAACATTGACGATTAATTTATCACTATTGAATATAATGTGACTTTGTGGGTTCGTGAAATGAAAAGTCCAATTACACAAACTCAACAATGTTCTTTATTTCCACCGACTTACAGTTGAACACTTGCCAATTACACAAAATTACGTAATACACCAATTACGATTCACCAGTTCGTCCGTTACCGTTCAGATGCACGTACACAATTACACACAGTCTTCTCGTTCATTAACACGGCGCTAGCACGTCAAACACTGACTGACTCTTACACCAAGAACTGCGACTGTCTCCTCGCTCACACTCACTAACCAACTGACTGACTGACTGACTGTCTGCAACCCCCCTTTATATAGGAATATCGCCGCCTTCCAGTGTCCGCGAGAATGTTCCAGTAAAAGAATGATCGAGAACCAGGTGTAAGAGAAACAGACGGCACAGTCATGTTTTTCCTCCGTCACCACCGCCTGTCACCACAATAAGACAAACGAGGGGAGGGCGTAGCTAACACGGACCTCCCTCGTCTCCCGCTCTCAGCTGCTTTCATAGGGTGTTCCAGCGCTCGCGTTACAATAATCTCCGTCCTTCTCCACAGTTTTGGTCCAACTTCTAACTAGGACATGTATTCCAGTGTGGTAAAATACACGGTCTTGCTTCCTAAGCCATTGACGCCCGGACGTTTTCACAGCCTCCTCATCTTCAAAATGAATCCCACGGTGAGCTGAGCTTCCTTTAGTGGCCGGAACAGATGGAAGTCTGATGGTGCCAGGTCAGGGCTATAAGACTTGCCATCCCAATTTCTTAATTTCTGTTGTGGCGTAAAGGCTGGTGTGTGGTCTTACATTGTCATGCAAAAGAAGAACATCCGCCATTGTATTTGATTGGGCGAACTCGCCGAAGACATGCTTTCAGCTTTTTGAAAGTTCTGACGTATTGCACAGAATTTACTGTGCATCCCTGCTCCAAAATATCAATCATAAGCACGCCCACTGCATCCCAAAACACTGTCGTATTAGTTTCACTGCCGGCCGCTGAGTTTTGAATTTTTCTTTTTCGGTAACGTTGTGTGATGCCATTCCATTGACTGCCTCTTTGATTCAGGTTAAAAAAAACTAACCCACGTTTCGTCTCCCGGAACATGTTTTTCAAAAACTCCTCTCTCTCCAAATTGAAGCACTGCAAGTGTTCGGAGGCTGTTGTTTTCCTTGTTTCTTTGTTTTGGGCGGTTAAAGTTCTTGGTACCCAACATGAAAAAACTTTTGAGTGACCCAGTTGTTGAATAATCGTCATCACACTGCCTTTACTGAGGGAAGTAATGTGATACAATTCACCAGTTGTTACCCTGCGACCACCACGAATGAAGTCATCGACTCGCTGAATGTTGCATGGAGTCACTGCCGCTTCGCTTTTTATCTGCCAATGGTGTTTGCCCTTCAGCTTCGTTACAGCGACGAACCCATCGTCTAACAGTGCTGACATCCACCGTTGCATCACCATACACATTCTTTAGCCTTTAGTGAATGCGAATTGTCGTTTCACCTTCCGCAGTCAAAAATTCAATCAGAGAACGCTATCTAATAGAATGTCAATGTCAGCCATTTTGAAAGAGAATGCAGTGCTGCCACCTGTGGACTTAGGAAGTTACTACTGCAGGGAATTGGAGAAGAAGGTTTGAGGAATTGCGCCAAATTCAAAGTTTTCACATAAATTAGTTATTCAAGGGGAAAAAAGAGGAACAGCTTTTGACCCACCCTCGTATAACAGATCTCGGTTCGAGATTTCGCTGAATATTTACGTGTCACATCCTTTAAATATACTGAGTATTTAGCCGACTTTTGTTATAAGAGCATTGCTGTTGCCAGATACAGAAATAAATAAATAAAAAGTGTGGTTGTGTATCTTGACTTTAAGTGATAGTCAAATGTTTAAAGAGCTAATCAGTATATGTCCGGACTAAACCAAGTAATGTATTGCTTTCGGAGAAAACTGTAAATATTGGTAAATACAAACAATTAACAAGGATTGTGTCTTACATACATCCGGTGTTTTAACAACATCTACATTTTTGTTTATTAACATTTTGTCTACCTCTTGGAGATATGAAAGAGCCTTTTTGGTATGGAAAGCCTTTTATATATACAAGAGAGGAAAACAAAAGAACGACCTTCCATTTGAGGAAAGTATAAGTATTGGAGAACTCAAACATATTTGGTTTGTTGAAATTTGAGCATTTGGGTGTCACAAAGTTATGTTAATGTATATTAACTGAATCTGGCCCTCACTTCTCAATTGTAAGGAATAGAAGTTTAGATAACTCACTTTTACCGGGATTCCAAATCAGGACCTCTTGGACATGAGGCAACACGTTAACTAGAAATCGGACAGTCTACCAAAGATGTATTTTATATAGAATGACTGCAATGAGGTCTTCTTCGTTACAGTGACATTTTGTCTACCCCTTACGGTTTACCAGAAACGTCATCCACAATGAGTAAGGTTTGTGACAACATTCCCAGATGATTTTAGATATACACTTAATTTCTCATAAAATTATATTTTACTTAGGGCAATAAAAACAAAATAGAAAATTTAGGACAAAATAAAAACTTAGACTGAATGCATCATATAAATTTGTGACTTTGTGGTTTCGCAGAATTAAAAGTCCAAGTTGCATAAATTCAAAAATTTCTTTATTTCCGTAGAAATACACTTTGTACACTTCTGATTAGAGCAGAATTACGTAATATACACAAATACAACCTTCCATGGTCGTTGACCACTACAGAGACCTTACCAGTTACAACTCTCGTCACCACTCCGTTTAACACTGTTTATGACTACTCCGCTGACGTGTCTCCTCTTATATATACCACTAATCATATCACTAAACATTTCTGGAATATTCTGTAACAAACAAGAAACTGAATGTTCTCTATCAAGACGTCACCAGAATGTTCCATTTACCTCACTTCATCTGTTTTGGCATTCCTTTTATTTCCGCGCTATGTTTATCTGCTGAGGCAAACTCTTTATCTCCACCCAGCACTATCTGTCCCTTATCGCTCCGGGCCGCGCTAGCGTAACTAATGAGTTCGCGACAATATGTCTGGAGTTAAGTGCAGAGGATCTACCCAAAAGTTCGATGACCCTGATCTCCTTCAACCCAGGATTGATGGATAACTCCGGGGCTTTTTCCATAGGGCAGTACCTGATTTCTTAAAAGCCCCACCCCCCCATCGCCAACAACGTCAAGATGGGATGGAAGTGGATACGCTACTTAAGCGCGTCAACCCCGCAGGGAAGATTACCGAATAACATCGGTGGAGCCGTCTGGTGATTTAGCGCACCTTCTACTAACTCTGCAGGCCAGTACCCGGGACTTATGAGACAACCCTCTACCCCCTACGGGCAGCCGTAACCTGGTGATCTAGCACACCTTCCACTAGCTCTGCAGGCTAGTATCCGGGACTTATGAGACAACCCTCTACTCTCTACGGACGGCCGTAGCCTGGTGATCTAGCGCACCTTCTACTAGCTATGCAGGCTAGTACCCGGGACTTATGAGACAACCCTCTACACCCTACGGGCGGCCGTAGCCTGGTGATCTAGCACACCTTCTACTAGCTATGCAGGCTAGTACCCGGGACTTATGAGACAACCCTCTACCCCCTACGGGCGGCCGTAGCCTGGTGATCTAGCGCACCTTCTACTAACTCTGCAGGCTAGTATCCGGGACTTATGAGACAACCCTCTACTCTCTACGGGCGGCCGTAGTCTGGTGATCTAGCGCACCTTCTACTAACTCTGCAGGCTAGTATCCGGGACTTATGAGACAACCCCCTACTCTCTACGGGCGGCCGTAGTCTGGTGATCTAGCGCACCTTCTACTAACTCTGCAGGCTAGTATCCGGGACTTATGAGACAACCCTCTACTCTCTACGGGCGGCCGTAGCCTGGTGATCTAGCGCACCTTCTACTAACTCCGCAGGCTAGTATCCGGGACTTATGAGACAACCCTCTACTCTCTACGGGCGGCCGTAGCCTGGTGATCTAGCGCACATTCTACTAACTCTGCAGGCTAGTATCCGGGACTTATGAGACAGCTCTCTACCCCCTACGGGCGGCCGTAGCCTGGTGATCTAGCACACCTTCTGTTAACTCTGCAGGCTAGTACCCGGCACTTATGAGACAACCCTCTACCCCCTCCAGGCGGCCGTAGACGGTGATCTAGCGCACCTTCTACTAGCTATGCAGGCTAGTACCCGGGTCTTAGGAGACAACCCTACCCCCTCCAGGCGGCCGTAGCCTGGTGATCTAGCGCACCTTCTACTAGCTATGCAGGCTAGTACCGGGACTTATGAGACAACCCTCTACCCCCTCCAGGCGGCCCTAGTCTGGTGATCTAGCACACCTTCTGTTAACTCTGCAGGCTAGTACCCGGTACTTATGAGACAACCCTCTACCCCCTCCAGGCGGCCGTAGCCTGGTGATCTAGCGCACCTTCTACTAGCTATGCAGGCTAGTACCCGGGTCTTAGGAGACAATCCTACCCCCTCCAGGCGGCCGTAGCCTGGTGATCTAGCGCACCTTCTACTAGCTATGCTAGCTAGTACCCGGGACTTATGAGACAACCCTCTACCCCCTCCAGGCGGCCCTAGTCTGGTGATCTAGCACACCTTCCACTAGCTCTGCAGGCTAGTACCCGGGACTTATGAGACAACCCTCTACCCCCTCCAGGCGGCCGTAGCCTGGTGATCTAGCGCACCTTCTACTAGCTATGCAGGCTAGTACCCGGGACTTATGAGACAACCCTACCCCCTCCGGGCGTCCGTAGCCTGGTGATCTCGCACACCTTCTACTAACTCTGCAGGCTAGTACCCGGGACTTATGAGACAACCCTCTACCCCCTCCAGGCGGCCGTAGCCTGGTGATCTAGCGCACCTTCTACTACCTATGCAGGCTAGTACCCGGGACTTATGAGACAACCCTCTACCCCCTACGGGCGGCCGTAGCCTGGTGATCTAGCACACCTTCTACTAACTCTGCAGGCTAGTATCCGGGACTTATGAGACAACCCTCTACTCTCTACGGGCGGCCGTAGCCTGGTGATCTAGCGCACCTTCTACTAACTCTGCAGGCTAGTATCCGGGACTTATGAGACAACTCTCTAGCCCCTACGGGCGGCCGTAGCCTGGTGATCTAGCACACCTTCTACTAACCCTGCAGGCTGGTACCCGGGACTTATGAGACAACCCTCTACCCCCTCCGGGCGGCCGTAGCCTGGTGATCTAGCGCACCTTCTACTAGCTATGCAGGCTAGTACCCTGGACTTATGAGACAACCCTACCCCCTCCGGGCGGCCGTAGCCTGGTGATCTAGCACAGCCTCTACTAAATATGGAGGCTAGTACCCGGGACCTCTGAGACAACCCTCTACCCCCAACGGGCAGCCGTAACCTGGTGATCTAGCACACATTCTACTAGCTATGCAGGCTGGTACCCGGGACTTATGAGACAACCCTCTACCCCCTACGGGCAGCCGTAGCCTGGTGATCTAGTACACCTTCCACTAGCTCTGAAGGCTAGTACCCGGGACATATGAGACTACGCTCTACCCCCTACGGGCAGCCGTAGCCTGGTGATCTAGCACACCTCCTACTAGCTATCCAGGCTAGTACCCGGGACTTCTGAGACAACTCTCTACCCCCTCCGGGCGGCCATAGCCTGGTGATCCATCGCACCTTCCACTAGCTCTGCAGACTAGTACGCGGAACTTATGAGACAACCCTCTACCCCCTACGGGCAGCCGTAGCCTGGTGATCTAGCACACCTTCCACTAGCTCTGCAGACTAGTACGCGGGACTTATGAGACAACCCTCTACCCCCTACGGGCAGCCGTAGCCTGGTGATCTATCGCACCTTCCACTAGCTCTGCAGACTAGTACGCGGGACTTATGAGACAACCCTCTACCCCCTACGGGTGGCCGTAGCCTGGTGATCTAGCACACCTCCCACTAACTCTGCAGACTAATAAGCGGGTCTTATGAGACAACCCTCTACTCCCTACGGGCAGCCGTAGCCTGGTGATCTAGCACACTTTCCACTAGCTCTGCAGGCTAGTACCCGGGACTTATGAGACAACCCTCTACCCCCTACGGGCAACCGTAGCCTGGTGATCTAGCACACCTCCTACTAGCTATGCAGGCTATTACCGGGACTTATGAGACAACCCTCTACCCTCTACGGGCAGCCGTAGCCTGGTGATCTAGCACACCTTCCACTAGCTCTGCAGACTAGTACCCGGGTCTTATGAGAAAACCCTCTACTCCCTACGGGCAGCCGTATCCTGGTGATCTAGCACACCTTCTACTAGCTATGCAGGCTAGTACCCGGGACTTATGAGACAACCCTCTACTCCCTACGGGCAGCCGTAGCCTGGTGATCTAGCACACCTTCCACCTGCTCTGCAGACTAGTACCCGGGACTTATGAAACAACCCTCTACCCCCTACGGGCAGCCGTAGCCTGGTGATCTAGCACACCCTCCACTAGCTATGCAGGCTAGTACGCGGGACTTATGAGACAACCCTCTACTCCTTACGGGCAGCCGTAGCCTGGTGATCTAGCACACCTCCTACTAGCTATGCAGGCTAGTACCCGGGACTTATGAGACAACCCTCTACCCCCTACGGGCGGCCATAGCCTTGTGATCTATCGCACTTTCCACTAGCTCTGCAGACTAGTGCGCGGGACTTTTGAGACAACGCTCTGCCCCCTACGAGCAGCCGTAGCCTGGTGATCTAGCACACCTTCCACTAGCTCTGCAGACTAGTACCCGGGACTTATGAGACAACCCTCTACTCCCTACGGGCAGCCGTAGCCTGGTGATCTAGCACACCTTCCACTAGCTCTGCAGGCTAGTACCCGGGACTTATGAGATAACCCTCTACCCCCTACGGGCAACCGTAGCCTGGTGATCTAGCACACCTCCTACTAGCTATGCAGGCTAGTACCCGGGACTTATGAGACAACCCTCTACCCCCTACGGGCGGCCATAGCCTTGTGATCTATCGCATCTTCCACTAGCTCTGCAGACTAGTGCGCGGGACTTTTGAGACAACGCTCTGCCCCCTACGAGCAGCCGTAGCCTGGTGATCTAGCACACCTTCCACTAGCTCTGCAGACTAGTACCCGGGACTTATGAGACAACCCTCTACTCCCTACGGGCAGCCGTAGCCTGGTGATCTAGCACACTTTCCACTAGCTCTGCAGGCTAGTACCCGGGACTTATGAGACAACCCTCTACCCCCTACGGGCAACCGTAGCCTGGTGATCTAGCACACCTCCTACTAGCTATGCAGGCTATTACCCGGGACTTATGAGACAACCCTCTACCCTATACGGGCAGCCGTAGCCTGGTGATCTAGCACACCTTCCACTAGCTCTGCAGACTAGTACCCGGGACTTATGAGACAACCCTCTACTCCCTACGGGCAGCCGTATCCTGGTGATCTAGCACACCTTCTACTAGCTATGCAGGCTAGTACCCGGGACTTATGAGACAACCCTCTACTCCCTACGGGCAGCCGTAGCCTGGTGATCTAGCACACCTTCCACCTGCTCTGCAGACTAGTACCCGGGACTTATGAGACAACCCTCTACCCCCTACGGGCAGCCGTAGCCTGGTGATCTAGCACACCCTCCACTAGCTATGCAGGCTAGTACGAGGGACTTATGAGACAACCCTCTACTCCCTACGGGCAGCCGTAGCCTGGTGATCTAGCACACCTCCTACTAGCTATGCAGGCTAGTACCCGGGACTTATGAGACAACCCTCTACCCCCTACGGGCAGCCATAGCCTTGTGATCTATCGCACCTTCCACTAGCTCTGCAGACTAGTGCGCGGGACTTTTGAGACAATGCTCTGCCCCCTACGAGCAGCCGTAGCCTGGTGATCTAGCACACCTTCCACTAGCTCTGCAGACTAATACCCGGGACTCATGAGACAGCCCTCTACTCCCTACGGGCAGCCGTAGCCTGGTGATCTAGCACACTTTCCACTAGCTCTGCAGGCTAGTACCCGGGACTTATGAGACAACCCTCTACCCCCTACGGGCGGCCGTAGCCTGGTGCTCTGGCACAACTTCTACTAGCTATGCAGGCTAGTACCCGGGACTTATGAGACAACCCTCTACCCCCTACCGGTGGCCGTAGCCTGGTGATCTAACACACCTTCCACTAGCTCTGCAGACTAGTACCCCGGACTTATGAGACAACCCTCTACCCCCTACGGGCAGCCGTAGCCTGGTGATCTAGCGCACCTTCTACTAACTCTGCAGGCTAGTATCCGGGACTTATGAGACAGCTCTCTACCCCCTAAGGGCGGCCGTAGCCTGGTGATCTGGCACACCTTCTGTTAACTCTGCAGGCTAGTACCCGGTACTTATGAGACAACCCTCTACCCCCTCCAGGCGGCCGTTGACGGTGATCTAGCGCACCTTCTACTAGCTATGCAGGCTAGTACCCGGGTCTTAGGAGACAACCCTACCCCCTCCAGGCGGCCGTAGCCTGGTGATCTAGCGCACCTTCTACTAGCTATGCAGGCTAGTACCCGGGACTTATGAGACAACCCTCTACCCCCTCCAGGCGGCCCTAGTCTGGTGATCTAGCACACCTTCTGTTAACTCTGCAGGCTAGTACCCGGTACTTATGAGACAACCCTCTACCCCCTCCAGGCGGCCGTAGCCTGGTGATCTAGCGCACCTTCTACTAGCTATGCAGGCTAGTACCCGGGTCTTAGGAGACAACCCTACCCCCTCCAGGCGGCCGTAGACTGGTGATCTAGCGCACCATCTACTAGCTATGCTAGCTAGTACCCGGGACTTATGAGACAACCCTCTACCCCCTCCAGGCGGCCCTAGTCTGGTGATCTAGCACACCTTCCACTAGCTCTGCAGGCTAGTACCCGGGTCTTAGGAGACAACCCTCTACCCCCTCCAGGCGGCCGTAGCCTGGTGATCTAGCGCACCTTCTACTAGCTATGCAGGCTAGTACCCGGGACTTATGAGACAACCCTACCCCCTCCGGGCGTCCGTAGCCTGGTGATCTCGCACACCTTCTACTAACTCTGCAGGCTAGTACCCGGGACTTATGAGACAACCCTCTACCCCCTCCAGGCGGCCGTAGCCTGGTGATCTAGCGCACCTTCTACTACCTATGCAGGCTAGTACCCGGGACTTATGAGACAACCCTCTACCCCCTACGGGCGGCCGTAGCCTGGTGATCTAGCACACCTTCTACTAACTCTGCAGGCTAGTATCCGGGACTTATGAGACAACCCTCTACTCTCTACGGGCGGCCGTAGCCTGGTGATCTAGCGCACCTTCTACTAACTCCGCAGGCTAGTATCCGGGACTTATGAGACAACCCTCTACTCTCTACGGGCGGCCGTAGCCTGGTGATCTAGCGCACATTCTACTAACTCTGCAGGCTAGTATCCGGGACTTATGAGACAACTCTCTAGCCCCTACGGGCGGCCGTAGCCTGGTGATCTAGCACACCTTCTACTAACCCTGCCGGCTGGTACCCGGGACTTATGAGACAACCCTCTACCCCCTCCGGGCGGCCGTAGCCTGGTGATCTAGCGCACCTTCTACTAGCTATGCAGGCTAGTACCCGGGACTTATGAGACAACCCTACCCCCTCTGGGCGGCCGTAGCCTGGTGATCTAGCACAGCCTCTACTCAATATGGAGGCTAGTACCCGGGACCTCTGAGACAACCCTCTACCCCCTACGGGCAGCCGTAGCCTGGTGATCTAGCACACCTTCTACTAGCTATGCAGGCTGGTACCCGGGACTTATGAGACAACCCTACCCCCTCCGGGCGTCCGTAGCCTGGTGATCTCGCACACCTTCTACTAACTCTGCAGGCTAGTACCCGGGACTTATGAGACAACCCTCTACCCCCTCCAGGCGGCCGTAGCCTGGTGATCTAGCACACCTCCTACTAGCTATGCAGGCTAGTACCCGGGACTTATGAGACAACCCTCTACCCCCTCCGGGCGGCCATAGCCTGGTGATCCATCGCACCTTCCACTAGCTCTGCAGACTAGTACGCGGAACTTATGAGACAACCCTCTACTCCCTACGGGCAGCCGTAGCCTGGTGATCTAGCACACCTTCCACTAGCTCTGCAGGCTAGTACCCGGGACTTATGAGACAACCCTCTACCCCCTACGGGCAACCGTAGCCTGGTGATCTAGCACACCTCCTACTAGCTATGCAGGCTAGTACCCGGGACTTATGAGACAACCCTCTACCCCCTCCGGGCGGCCATAGCCTGGTGATCCATCGCACCTTCCACTAGCTCTGCAGACTAGTACGCGGAACTTATGAGACAACCCTCTACTCCCTACGGGCAGCCGTAGCCTGGTGATCTAGCACACCTTCCACTAGCTCTGCAGGCTAGTACCCGGGACTTATGAGACAACCCTCTACCCCCTACGGGCAACCGTAGCCTGGTGATCTAGCACACCTCCTACTAGCTATGCAGGCTAGTACCCGGGACTTATGAGACAACCCTCTACCCTCTACAGGCAGCCGTAGCCTGGTGATCTAGCACACCTTCCACTAGCTCTGCAGACTAGTACCCGGGACTTTTGAGACAACCCTCTACTCCCTACGGGCAGCCGTATCCTGGTGATCTAGCACACCTTCTACTAGCTATGCAGGCTAGTACCCGGGACTTATGAGACAACCCTCTACTCCCTACGGGCAGCCGTAGCCTGGTGATCTAGCACACCTTCCACCTGCTCTGCAGACTAGTACCCGGGACTTATGAGAAAACCCTCTAACCCCTACGGGCAGCCGTAGCCTGGTGATCTAGCACACCTTCCACTAGCTATGCAGGCTAGTACGCGGGACTTATGAGACAACCCTCTACTCCCTACGGGCAGCCGTAGCCTGGTGATCTAGCACACCTCCTACTAGCTATGCAGGCTAGTACCCGGGACTTATGAGACAACCCTCTACCCCCTACGGGCGGCCATAGCCTTGTGATCTATCGCACCTTCCACTAGCTCTGCAGACCAGTGCGCGGGACTTATGAGACAACGCTCTGCCCCCTACGAGCAGCCGTAGCCTGGTGATCTAGCACACCTTCCACTAGCTCTGCAGACTAGTACCCGGGACTTATGAGACAACCCTCTACCCTCTACGGGCAGCCGTAGCCTGGTGATCTAGCACACCTTCCACTAGCTCTGCAGGCTAGTACCCGGGACTTATGAGACAACGCTCTACCCCCTACGGGCAGCCGTAGCCTGGTAATCTAGCACACCTTCCACTAGCTCTGCAGGCTAGTACCCGGGACTTATGAGACAACGTTCTACTCCCTACGGGCGGCCGTAGCCTGGTGATCTAGCACACCTTCCACTAGCTCTGCAGGCTAGTACCCGGAACTTATGAGACAACCCTCTACCCCCTCAAGGCGGCCGTAGCCTGGCCGGAGTTACCCAATTCCCCGTGTGTGTCGGGAACACATTCCCCCTCCGAGTCCAACCCACTCCGAACAGCTCCCCGAGAGGAGGGGCTCGGCAGTTCGGTCCGAGGTTCCTCCAGTAACGTCAGAGGTACCACGAGTGCTAAGGGTCCGCGGCGCTCGCACTAGAGCAGCTGAAGTGGACGGATCCCCTCCCCTACGGGAAATATGTCCGGGGGAGGAGTTTTCTAGAGAAACTTTACGGTCCGCCCTTGTCAGATGCCTGTAACAAGTTAAGGATTTGACTACCTTTGATATCTGTGCTATGCTGTCTACACACCTGGACAACAGAATGTACAACTGTAATATTGTAGAAATAGGCTCAGATACATTCAAAGTCAAATCTCGTTATATATCATAATATCAGGCAACTTTATTTATTAAACTATTTTTTAGGGCTTCTCTGCTCCCATTTCAAAATCCAATACCTTTATAATTAAAAACGCTAATCCTACTCTTGTACGTTTGTAACAATAGCAATACAATTTACAATACAGCAAGAGCTGACCCCACTTTTAACATTTAGATATGACCTTCTTGTATTTACAATTAAGCAGTTATGTAATTTTTCTATATACGTAATTATTTTTTTCCTTATTTGGAGCAGACGAAATAATGAGCTTAGTGATAGGGCAGTTTGAGAGTAACATCTTAAATTACTGCAGGAGACGGTCTGTTAGTTATAGTGATTGTCCGCCAGGAGAGAAATTCCATAACTGCCAACCGAACTGAAATCGCTGTCCAGAGATGGCACCACAGATAATATCTTATACTGAGAATGAATATATGTAATTATTTATCAAGTTTTACACAAATTATAAGTATGTAGTTTACATAAGGCTTTGGTTTAATTGTTCTTTATTGCCTTGAAACAAACAGCAGCTTCAATTAATTCAAGGATTACTTCTATAAAATAAACTATGCTGTGTATGAAAGGAAGCCTTCTAAAATGTGTATATGTGGATCACTTTTTATTCAAAAAGTATGCCATACAAGGGTATAACACCTGATATAATTATTAAGTTTTGTTGGAACTTGTTCTTTGGAAATGCTTCTGTTCCTCAGCAATTTCATTTGTGTCATAGAATCTTAACATAATTGCTGTTTGTGAGAGTATACCTCAATAATCCTTCCGGATAAGGAGCATAGATGCCAGTACATTCTGTGTTTTCACAAGATTTAATTTTTTATTATCATTTTGTCTATCACTTATGGATATAAAAGTTCCACACAGAATTGAGAGAACTTATGAGGACATTAGCAAATTTATAAGTTATACAGTTTATTTGTTATCAAACCATCTTAAATATTTGGTAAGTTAATAAAAATTGTCACATTTAAATTAAAAACATAAAAAATACTTATATAAATGCTTTATACAAACTGTAGTCTCAAGTTTAGTAAGTGTATTTTATACTTATTATGTACTTGGTACAGACAACAAAAGTAATTTACTTCATTCACTGCTCATTCTGTTTACTAACATATTTAGTTACTTTATTACTCAACTTTCATCATTTTAAATTATTTTTAATTCGTTAATATGGTAATGTCAATGACAAATGTAAAGTGTACAGTTTTTGTGGTATTTGTTGATTACTTTAGACTGTTTCTACTTTTTCTAACACGTACATAGCACATAGAGAATGTATTGTATTACACCAAACATTTGATAACAAGATTTTACTGTCAAAACTTATTTAAAGACTTGCTAAATAAAACATATGTGTTACATTTACATGGCTTTCTCTACTCATTGTCTTATTCTCATATCTAGATCATCTTATTAGTGTAAAATATTTATATAATATACCTTATTACATTTATCCTTGTAAGTACAAAGGTTATAGCAAAATACAGCAGTGTGTACGTGATTGTCAGATATTTATGAACCAGTCGCTATGTGATGACTTTGAAGTAACATTCTCTTTACATAAACAAGATAGGAACACAAAAGACCGACCTCCCATTTTAGGAAAGTGTAAGTATTGAAGAACTGAAACAAATAACAAGGAATATCTCGTAAATGGTTAACTCGACAAAAATATATTTGATTTAATTTGTATATTTCTACAGGTTTTTATTTTGTAAGTGTTCAAGCGAAGTGTTCTTGTTTAACGAATTCTGTGACAGTGTACATTGCCTTGTTTGACCAAAGACCTTTCTCCCTTTAACCTTGTGACAGAGAGAAGCATGACTTCCTCCAAGATCTCCCATATCTCTGGCTCCTAACAGAACCATTAATGATGTACAGTTCTCCAGGACCTTCATACATGTTTTTGACACCCCCACTGTTTCTGTTATCTTCCTCTAACTCAATTCACTTCTCCACATCCCGACAGTTTGCCATTTTATATACACATACATTTTATTTCACCTCAAGTTTAGTTTTATTGCTGGACAAAACTGTCCACCTAGCAATGTTCTTGTCAAATCCACAGCTGACACTAAAAACAGACGGAATCTGTTGTTTTATCAGTGCTACCAACCTCCGAGATTATTACCTATGTAGTCGTGACAGCAAATCATACATTTGCCGCGAACTTCAAGTGAAATAGTATTTTAGGGAAAGACTATCTTAACCGTAAAAAATCAGGAAGAAGATCTGACATTAAATGTGAATAAATAGCTTCGTAAATTTCTAAATTAAAAAGTGATAGTAGCCCAAAAACATTTACAAGTAACTCTCCACCATGACAAATTCATATGCATAGGTCTTTGACACAATAACACATGCCTGACGCAGTACAATAACTATAATACAATAGGAGTTGAGCAAAAATCATTAGATGCAACTTCTTTACTGTAGAAACAATCCTTTGTATAAACTAAATTGTGACAACTTTTTCCTCCTCTTCCTTTTTTAATATTTACAACTTTAGTCTTTCACGTTTGATGAAAGAAGAAAACGTTAAACATATTTACATCAAACACAAATGCACTATTGAATTATTCTGAACTTCTATTTATTCTGAGTAAATAAACTTAATATATAAACATTTCGTGAAACTGAATTGGATAAATCAATTTAAGCAATTCAGGATGGAAGAAGTTGGAGGAGTTTAACAAGAAGTAAAGGCAACCACCGAAAAGTGGAAAGCCTAATAATAAATAACAATATTGTAAACCTTTCTGTTGTTCTGCCGCAAATATGATGATCTGGCGTTAAGTGTCTGCTTCTTATCACGGCTTATTGATTTTCATTTTAATTAGAGTAAATCTAAGGATTTTAGTAATTATGTCGGTGAAAGGTTAAAGGCAATGGCTATGTAAAGGATTAAAGATTTCATAATCGAGTTTGTTTATCTGTTATGGTTTGTCAGTTGTGCAAAAGTCACACGGATATAGAGATCTTCCTACAACGTTCCGGAATAATTTTAGATACATCTATTTCTCATCATGAAAGTATTTTAGAACCATTTCTTAAAAAACCAACATTTTCGAGAACGCTTCTTCTAAATGTCAGTAAGGGTTGAGGGATATTTTGATAATCTACGTCTGATATCCTAGGAAGATGCTGAGTGTTTTACTTTTGAGGTTATGTTGATTACAGACACATAGACCTTAGCCGGACTCCTGCCCCTTACGACTGAGCAAGCCACAAACAACGTAAAGATATAAACAAGCGGGTTCTCTCACTGTATGAAGGAACACAGCAGAACGGATGTAAATGTATAAACAACCAGTTCCCTGCGATAAGTCTTTATTTGCTGAACTTGACCCACATTATAACGCGTCATGTCTACTCAATCAACTTCCTCGGGAACCTTACTTTTACGTAATACCAAAGGAAATAAACTCTACAAAAGGTAACAACAAACTAATGAGGCTAAATATCGTAGATCATCTCAAAATAAACACACTATACTCGTCTGCCCAGATAAAGACTGAATAACCTAAAAATATATTACAGGATTAACACAACAGCTAGTATTCAAGAAAAATTAAATAACAATGTAAATCTCGACTATAGCAAATCAAACGGGACAGACCTCATGGCGAACGATCCAAACATGAAATGGCGGGATGTAGTTAACAACAAGCATAAAAGCAAAAGTGGTAACTGCACTAAAGAAAGATACAAACGGGAGTAACAAAACGATATCCATATAAATTCATATAAACTTCCATTAAACTCTGTATAAAAATTCTGTATAAAAACTACATACAAATTCTATATAACATTCTATATAAAATTTTCATATAAAAATTCAATATAAAACCTATCTCAATTATAACACTGGAATTCTACACTTAGACGCCCAAGTACTTCATAAATAGCTGTCCCCAAGTTAACTGAATCTTGCACGAGGGAGATAAAAAATTCGATAATCACGATACAGTTACAATAAATCTACAGACGTTTTTGTAAAGCTGCTCTAACTATTGAAGTTATGTACTAAACTATCAATAACTTTACTGCTTGTGAAATAACAATAAGAAATGTAAGTTGTGTTGACTACCAAGTCTGTGTTAACACGAACGTGGTGTTTAGGTGTAGTAGAACAGATGCACGCTATTCTTACATCTGTAAAAAACGTTAAATTTCACCCGCTTCCAAAGTCAAGTTACACGTTAACCACTTTTATCAATTATTTGTTGAACAATGTAGGCTTACAATTTCATATTAAGAAATCTTTAAAGCCGTAGTATATTTCCTCAACAAGGATACATATACAATGTTGTTAGTGGACATTGCCAGTAACTCTGTACCATGACAGTACTTTAAAATATCTGATGGTTGTACTTACAAGAGTTTCACTACTCACTTTTGGACATAATATTCTTAAAAACGTACATTCATCTATCTGCTTGATGCTAATCAACATAAACATTTTTAAAATGGTTTTGTTACATATCTCCTTATGGGTTTGTAAAATGACAATACCGTCAACTTTAAGCGATAGTCAACTTTTTTAAAGCTGCTCACTAGTATGTGATATCTTTGACATTCCATTTCTTTTGTATGTCCTGGACTTATAAAAACATGAATATGTTCCCACTTGGGAATGAGTTTAAGTATTTGAACGTTTACGACAATAACAATGAATATTTCAAATATAACTATCAAAAAAGAAATTATTTGACACAAACCGTGTGTTTTAAGGAGATTTACATTTTTATAAAGTAAGATTTTGTCTATATCTCACCGTTTATCAGTTATACAAAGCGATTCAGAATAAAAGAACGTCTCAGACAATTCAAGACAATGAGTCAAATGATATTTTAGGACACAAAACCCGAAATTTCATTAACGTACAAACTCAAGACATACACTTCCTTTGGAATGAAGTTATCTTAAACATATGATAGTTACATAAACATTATTACATCTATTTTTGAGAAAGTCATAATTTACATAAAGTTTCAATATGGACATTATTCTGGTCTTAATTTTTGTAAGGAGCACAACTTACATATCAAGTTTGGTATTTAACCCGAGTTTTGGTTTTTCAGTTTTTCTGTTTACAGACATAACATGGACGGTGTTATAAAATGTTCAATTTGATTGCTTCAGAGGTTCTCAAAGCATGCAGTTACAGTGAAGTCTCGGTAGATCGCAATACCTCCTCTACCTGCTATATGTAGTAGAGAAACAATCTTGTAACTTTGGTAGGAATCTGTTCTGCTTAAGTTATATCGCCCAAATACTTTACACTTATAAAAAGTATAAAAGAAGTGTATGATGTTTGCATTTAAACTCGTGAGGTTATCGTGTGTGCTCCCCATAAGGAACTCTGTCCACATATTTTGTATATCACAATTTTTAAGACGCTGTTCCACAACAATTTGGAGATCTTGGAGTTATATCTGTGTGTGAGTGTGTGTTGTAACTCATTACACATAAAGTAATCCGTTTTAATCACGTTATATACACAAAAGGTTCCCGAGAAGTATTTCCGTTTACTCGTTACAGAGTTTTACGACTTAGGGTATAACTTTACTTGTGAAGTTGCTCCGTTACGAGAATTATTTTCCGTTTTTCCAATGAAATGAAATGTGTAGTGTTTAACGTCCGCTTTTACTACATACGGCACCGCAGGCGGTGACACTGATGATACATGAGATGAAGATGGAGCACCGGTGGAATGAGATGGCGGCGGAAAACGCAGGTCCCGGAGAAAACCCGCCCAGCACCGTGTTGTCCACCACAAATCTCACTTTGCGGTCGCCTGGGATCGAACCCGAGCCGCCTTGGAGAGAGACAAGTGGTCTAACCACTGAGCCACGGCGTGGCGTCCGTTTTTCCAGGTTTCCGTCATATAAGTGGTCCGTTTTAGGGACGTTTTACTGTATATGTGAAGAAGGCCATGATGAACAGAGCTTGGTCTAATAACTCAGACTTATGGTGACTCGTTACTCATTATAAAATTTGTATGA
The DNA here is from genome assembly GCA_030765055.1 of Mantis religiosa. NCBI lineage: Eukaryota > Metazoa > Arthropoda > Insecta > Mantodea > Mantidae > Mantis > Mantis religiosa. The sequence continues at coordinate 3,351,911 of JAUKNK010000132.1, forward strand.
CTAAAAGTTGTCATGATCCGAGCGAAGTGTGTAACAGAGAATGTACGAGATATCACCTACTCAGCTGTATAAACAGAGTCAAGTCGTTACTAAACCATACATTCACTTCATTTCATCACATTCAACATCTTACTGCACATGATTAACATGTACATGATTGTTAACATCGTAGAAGTGTAACGCCAGTGCAACACATTCGATATTCCATCATCTGTAAATTAATTACTGTTTTAGAGTTATAACAATGTCCTCTTGGAGTTGAGGTATATTGGTCATAGCAATGAGGGAAATATAAACTTTTCGATGTGTGTTATAATTGGATTAATCAACTGGCCTTTATGATTGAGGGATAGAGAAGATTTTAACTGTGTTTATTAATATAACTGGATATAAAATCACACAAAACCACTTGCAGAATCGTATTGTGAATTGAACAATAAACCAATGGTTGGGTTTCAAGAAAAGTCTACAGATATAATTAATTCAGTAGGCTTTCTTTCAGAAGCACAGTTAACTTTTAGCGCGGTATTGCTTACATATATATTATAGATATCGTTCTCTTAAAAGGAATAAATAACCATTAAAACTAGGATGTATGTAAATACAACAGTTATAAAATATTATATAATTTTGTAAATGATTACAAAACCTCTTCCCCAGTGTAAGACATTACAGGTGGAGCCCTCTCTGGACAGCAACAAGCGGTCGGTTCTCCGCTGGCGGAAAATTACTATAACTAAAACATGGTCTGCTCTATAACAAATTGACTCACGACCAACCGTTACACAAAGGTTTATTAATTCAACTAATACATCACTTCCATACTTGTACTCAAGTGCAATAGTAACATACTATTGTCATAATGTTCAACAATGACCTTAGAGACAGCAGTTTACAAAGTTTGGAGACAATATTTCATTTTAAGATATGATTATACAAGAAATACTCCATTATGTATTATTTTGTATTTCAAAAGTAGTCGCTTCAAGTAGAGAAGGAGTTCTTCAAATCAAGAACCATAACACTATTTAGCTTTTCTGTTTATTAATATGTCTATTGTGATTTACAAATGTAATATCATGTATATAAAACATGTTAAAGTAAGGTATATAAATATGGATTTTGTTTCTTCAATTTAGTTAAATATTTTGCTCTTAATTTTGCATTAATCCTTTTTGTCATAATCTTCAGTTGTTTTTCTTTTCATATCACATTTGGGCAGCTCCCTTTCTCTCTCTACAAACTGTTTACGTAATAACCACGTGTTATGTAATGCAAAACCTGTACCGAGATATGACTTTGGTACAAATCTGTATGTTCGAATCGTATAGTCAAAATGTTGTACTATTACAAAATAGAATTGACAAAAATATACACAAACTTCCTTCCTCCATTGACTTAACTTTACGTAAAATAAATTGTCAAAGTCCTTCATTTTTTTAAAAAAAATTATCTTTCTATTTAGCTTTAATGATTTGATCAAAATGCCCAATGTTCAGTACAGAAACATAATGTACAACTGTAATATTGCAGAAATAGGCTGAGGTTCATTCTAAGCCAAATCATGTCAAAAATTATAATACAACTTTATTTATTAAATGATTTTAAGTCTAGTCTTGTTCCATTTCAATATCCATTACTTTAATACCTTAAAAATGCTAATACTGCACTTGTAAATTTTTAAGAATAGCACTACAATTTAAAAGACAGCATGAGCTAACCCCATTCTTAGCATTTAAGTACGTCCTTCTCATATCTACAACAAAATGCGTAATGAAACTGCTTCTGTTATTCTGTTCAATTTGGAGCAGACAGAATAATTATCTTAGTGTTAGGGCGGATTAGGAGTGTAACACGTTGTCTGGAGCAGATCATCTGTTAGTTATAGTGATTGTCCGCCAGGAGAGATTTTGCAGAACTGCTAACGGAACTGCAATTACTGCGCATAGATGGCACCACAGGTAATATCTTATACTAGGGAGGAATATCTATAATTATTTACCAAGTTTTACAACATATAGTAAGACGGTACTCCAACATAAAGCTTTGATTTAATTGTTCTTTATGACTTTAAAACAAGTAGTAGCTTCAGCGAATACAGGGATAGTTTCGAGGAAATAAATAATGTTGTGTAAGACAGTAAGTCATCTAAGGCACGTACATATCGGCCATTTTTTCATCTAAGAAGTATACTAAAATGCAAAGTAATGTACTGGCTTATGTTAATGACTTTTTGCTGGAACTTGTGTCGATTAATATAGTTCTAAATGATTTTAACGCATAGAGATTATGGGAAGATCTGATAAGTCATACTGGTGTACCTCAAGTTTGAGAGGAAATCGTTGTTAGTTATTGAAATACTTGCTGCATTGTACTCGGGTGACTGTTTGATTCTTATTACAAAACCTTATTTATTTACGCTCTCTTATGTCAATCGAAATATACGCTGTTATTATTTTGAACAAATATGAAATGTGCACATTTATGCAAAGTGTTTAGTTTTGTATATTATATTGCATTAAGGACTTTTTCTTTTATTATTATTCCTTTGTTATTATTTTCCCTTCAAGAAATAGGAGAATACAGTAGGTAGCTAAGCCTATAGCGATAGTTAGATATTTTGAAACTAGTTACTACGTAATGGCTTTCAAATTTAACTTGTGTTGTACAGATTATTATTAAAAAATTAGATATTGAAAAACTGATATAACAAGAATTAGCTTGCAAATGCCTTACACCACAAAAAATATATTTGAGTTTATTGTTTGTTTTATCGAGATCTCTATATTGGGGTAGTAAGATTTTGTCTGTCTCTTACAGTTTACCATTATGGTAATGTCCTATGAACAGAGAGACTTCTGACTACATTAACAGGTTAATAGAGTTTACATTGTCTTGTAAACATTTTAGGGATACGCTACGTTCATAGAAATCCTTGAAAACATTTTTGAGAAAAGCTTTGAAAACACTCCATATATAAGAGTTCTGGGGTCGAGATTTCCCTGAATATTTACGTGTCACATCCTTTAAATATACTGAGTATTTAGCTGACTTTTGTTGTAAGAGCTTTGCTGTTGACAGATACATAAATAAATAAATAAAAAGTGTGGTTGTGTATCTTGACTTTAAGTGATAGTCAAATGTTTAAAGAGCTAATCAGTATATGTCCGGACTCAACCAAGTAATGTATTGCTTTCGGAGAAAACTGTAAATATTGGTAAATACAAACAATTAACAAGGATTGTGTCTTACCTACATCCTGTGTTTTAACAACATCCACATTTTTATTTATTAAAATTTGGCTATCTCTTAGAGATATAAAGGAACATTCAGAATGAAGAGAACACATGAGCATATGGTAATATCAATGACAAATGTAACGTGTACAGTTTTTGTAGTATTTATTGATTACTTTAGACTGTTTCTACTTTTTCTAACAGGTACATAGCACATAGAGAATGTATTGTATTACACCAAACATTGGATAACAAGATTTTACTGTCAAAACTATCTTTGAGACTTGCTAAATAAAACATATGTGTTACATTTACATGACTTTCTCTACTCATTGTCTTATTCTCATATCTATTTTTATGTTATTAGAGATAAATATTTATATAAAATGTCCTATTACATATATCATTACAAGTACAAAGGCAATAGGACAATACAGCAATGTTTAAGTAATAATCAAGTATTCTATGTACCAGTTGTTATGTGAGACATATAAATGTATTGACTCTACAGCAGAGGATGTTTTAGTTATAGTGATTGTCCATCAGCAGAAAAATTTGTTGGAGACAAACGAACTCGAGTTGCTGATCAGAGATGGCGAAAGCGGTATCATCTTATCCTGAGCACGTAAATGAGTAATTATTAAAAAGCTTTATAACACATTGTCAAAATGTGCTTTATATACAACTTAGGTTTACTTGCTGTATATCACGTTAAAATAAATAATGGCGAGACGGAGTTTACGGGCAATATTGAAGGAATAAATTATTATGTCCTAGAAAGGAAGGCTTCTAAATTGAGTATAGCTATATGTTTCTGGTATTTATGGAAATATCTCATCTTCTCATATCATTGTATTTAATTGGCGTTTGTTGAAATTTTCATCTCGTTATAATGGTAATATTATAATATTATTGGAAATACATGTTATTAAAGATAAATATTTATATAAAATGTCTTATTACATTTATCCTTGTAAGTACAAGGGCAATAGAACAATACAGCAGTGTGTAAATGAGATTCAAATAGTTTTGAACCAGTCGTTATGGGATGATTTTGACGTAACATTCAAGAAAGAAAAACAAATGAATGACCTCGTATTTAAGGAAAGTATAAGTATTGGAGAATTCAAAAAATAACAAGAAATATCTCAAAAATGAATAACTCTGCAAAACTTTATTTGATGTAATTTGTATATTTCAATGTAGTCTACAGTTTTTTGTTTTGTAAGTGGAGATCTATCTCTAGTTGTTTAACAGTTAGATAAATGTCAATTAGTATTGAAGAGAACTTCTAAGAATTTTTCCAGAAGGTTTTGGTCAACCAATCATGAAATTATATTAAATTATTCCAGTCTACTAACTTGCCAGCTGTATTAAATGTATGACAAGACATATGTACACTAAATGTCAAAGATCAAATCAAAATGTATTTCCCACTATTGATCAAATGAGTGTAGTTCAGTATTCCCGCAACAGATGCCATTACTTTAGATTCCCCAGTCAAGAACTAGAAATTACAAAATTCCAACATTGTCTCTCCATTCTCATTTTCTGTGACTTCTTCGTAGTTTCTCATTACATTTCTAATTCGTCGCTTTCTCCCTGTGGCATTTAAATCTCCAAATATAAATATATTCATCTTTGTTGAACTTATTTAACGTCATCTGTACCACTTTCGTCTGTTTTTCCTTCCTCTGGACCATATACTCATATTACTGTAATGTAGCCTTTCTGTATTTTAAATCACATCATTATTATTATTTCATTAATAAATGTATACAATGTGATTATTATTCTCCACTTAATATCAAATATTACAGCAGTCCTTGCTTTTTCATATTCTATGTCTACTCTACTATAGAAAGACATGTAGTTACTCAGAGTTTCCTTTTAGTTTCTGTCAATACTGCTATATTTATTTGCTTTTGTTTTAACTTCTCTCAAGCTTATATTCCTTTTAAACTTATAACTACTACTGAAAGACTTAAACAAATAAAAAGAAGTATCTAACAAATGTTTCACAACACAACAATTACATTTAATTTTGTTTGTTTTATTGAGATCTATAATTCCAGCAAATGATTTTGTAAATCTTACTATTTAGCACATTCCCAGATAATTCAAGATACACATTTCATTTTTCTTGACAATATTTTAAAGAAACTACCAAGTCTGTGTCAACATGAACGTGGTCTTTAGGTGTTACGGACCGTCAATAAATTACAGTAAATAACTTGAGTAATACAACATATACAATCAATTATATTAACATAATACATGTTAAAAATCCAAGATCATATCAATTAATATAAAATATAATATTTTAAAATAATTTCTTAACCACATTAATTTTTTCAAGCAGTTCCATTATTGATGCATTTTTCTAAAAAATATCTGTTAGTTTCTAAAATATAGACAGTTGAAGCTCTCTTATAAATAGTTTATCTTTTGTAATGTACTATAACCTATAAGATTAGCTAACAGTTTTAAAAGATTTTTTTATTTAAATAAGTCATGCAAATTTGAACTCTAAACAGGTATCTGTGCTAAAACCACAAAATACCAAGAGATGTAAAAAAGCTGCTGTTTTGAAAATTGTGTGGTATGCAGCTTGATAAATAAAACATATGTGTTACATTTACATGATATTCCCTACTCATTGTCTTATTCTCATATCTACTTCCTGTATTAGAGATAAATATTTTTATAGAAGTCTTATTACATATATCGTTGTAAGTACAGAGGCAATAGGAGAATATTCAAATGTTTTATGATGTGCATTACTTTCCCTTGAAGATATATTTAAAGTATTGTTTGTGAATATTTTACCCTTGTCTTTTATATTTGGGCTATATTGTTTACAGTCATTTGGAGGAAGGTTCTCTAAAAGACCTTCACTTTTAGATTCACAGAGTTAATAAATATGTATTTCTGATGAATTCTCCGAGTTTAATTTATTGATATAATAAAATATTTCAGCCACTTATTACAATGATGTAGTAGGTAATGTAAAACCTCTAACGAGATATGACTTTGGTACAAATCTGTATGATCAAATCATGCAGTCAAAATTTTGTAACATTATAAAATAGAAGTTGACAAAAATATACAAACTCTTACCTTCAGAAACTTAACCTTTACATAAGACAAATTTAATAAAACTGTTCCTTATATGTTGGAAGATATCATTTTTCCCTTTATCTCTAATAATTTCATCAAAGTGCCTAATGTTTAATACAAAAATCAAAATGTACAACTGTAATGAAGTAGGCTTAGACACATTCAAAGTTAAATCGGAAAAAAGCATAATATATGGTAAGTTAATTTAATTAACGAATTTTTAAGCCTTCTGTTATTCTTTTTCATTATCCAAAACTTTTATATCTTAAAAATGTTAATCCTACACTCGTAAATTTGTAAGAATAGTACTAAAATGTAAAATACAGAATAAGCTGAACCTATTTCTAGCATTTATCTACGGCCTTCCTGTGTCTACAACAAAATGTGTAATCAAACTTCTTTAGTGCTCCATTTTTTTTCTGCAGACGTAATAGCGAGTCTTAGTGTTAGGGAGGATTGAGAGTGTCACGCGTTAAGTATGTGCAATAGACGATCTGTTAGTTACAGTGATTGTCCGCCAGAAGAGATATTCCAGAACTGCCAACGGAACTGGAATCGCTGTCCAGAGATGGCACTACTGTTAATATCTTATACTGAGAAGGAATATGCATAATTATTTACTAACTCTCTTAACACTCTTTAGGTATTTACCTTACATAATGGTTGGATTTAATTGTCCTTTATTGGCTCAAAACAAAGGACAGATTTATTGAATACAGGCATAATGTACAGCAAATAAGTTATGTTGTATTAGAAAGGAAGTCTTCTAAAGTGGGTATATTTCAAACGATATTGCACCTAAGTGGTATTCGAGAATTATCTATTTGGTTATATTAGATCTACAATAGTCAATATCTTCAGGAATTATTCTGTTCCTCAGAGTTTTTATTTGGGCCAAAGAGATTCAACATAACTGTTGTTTGTGAGAAGACTGGATAAGCAGTTCTAGTATAGCTCAAGTTTGAGATAAAATCGTTTTTGATTATTCAAATACTTGCTGGGTTAAAATCACATGACATTTTCATTTTTCTTATAATTATGTACTTCATGTTAATATTCCTCTCCTTGCAAGATAATAAGAGAATGTAGCAAGTAGGTTAACTTTTGACGATAGTTAAATATTTTAAAGCTGGACGTTAAGTATGTGATTTGAAATATGATTATCTTTGTATAGCTTACTGTCTAAAATTGATAATAAATTCTCACTTGAAACCTATAGTTATTGAAAAATTCAAACAAATACTTCGCAAATGCCAAGTATAACACGAAAGTATATTTCAATTTATCGTTTGTTTTATCGAGATCTCTATATTGGAGCAGTAAGATTTTGTCTGTCTCTTACACTTTACCATTATGTTTATGTCTTAGGAATAGAGACACTCCTGACTGCATTCACAGTTGAATCACCATTTTTATTTCATTAAAATTGAATATATTTTACAGATATATTATCTTTATGGAAATCCCTGGCACCAAATTTGAGAAAACAGTGGAAAATTCCCCATATATAAGAGCTCTGGGGTCGAGATTTCCCTGAATATTTACGTCTCACATCCTTTAAATATACTGAGTATTTAGCCGACTTTTGTTGTAAGAGCTTTGCTGTTGACAGATACAGAAATAAATAAATAAATGTGTGGTTGTGTATCTTGACTTTAAGTGATAGTCAAATGTTTAAAGAGCTAATCAGTATATGTCCGGACTAAACCAAGTAATGTATTGCTTTCGGAGAAAACTGTGAATATTGTTAAATACAAACAATTAACAAGGATTGTGACTTACATACGTCCTGTGCTGTTATTTTCTCTTATTAATTCACTGATTTATGTGTGTTGGTCAAAGTATTACACGTTTAATAATTTGGAATAAAAGGAATGCATGAGTCTAGTAGTCTGATACATTCTGACTTAATTCTCTGTAGTGTTATTTAACTTGTAAATCATAACATATGGACAAGAGTAGTTGATTTGTGGGGTTTCAAAAACACCTGCGTTAGCTGTTTTTGAAACCCCCTGGTTAAAACTCGACGCGAAATCCGCCTGTCCAAATATCGAAGAGGTTGTGTGTTGGTTGTGTTAGAATCCCCATGTTAAAATATCGAAGGGTTGGTTGTGTAGTAAAACGTGTGTCACGTGTTAATGAAATCCGAGCCTTGAAAGTCGAGTAGAAATCTGTGTTTAAAAAAAAAATATATATATATTGGTGTGCTGGCATTCGTGTGCCACCCCCTCCCCCTCCAGGAGCTTGACGACGACGACGACGACGACGACAACGACGCATCTCTCCCAAGCCTGCAAGGGCAATCGTGTCATTTTGTTGTATGTATGTGAAATGTAATTAACTGATGAATGTAATTACTGAAAAAAAACTGTGAATGGATTTCAGTATTCACACACACACACACACACACACACACACACACACACACACACACACACACACACACACACACACACACACCTCTCCGTCCCCCCCGGCACGCATGCAAATCGAATGGAAAAAATGTATTTATTCACGTAACTAAGTATACATTATTATTTAATTTATTTGTTTATTTAAGTATTTATTGAGTTATCCATTACAGTTATTGGGCTCCTGAGGAATCTGACACTCTATGTGTGCTAAAAAGCGATCCTTTCCCTCTGTTCAAAATATAAATGCATATGCAGTGAAATGTTAAGAGAGTCAAGTAAAGATTTAGCGAGGATGAATTTAGCTGTAGCCACCCCAACGGAACAGCGAATCCATATAACTTACTTGGGGTGAAATATTACACACACCTGCGCTAGGAATCAATTAACGCAGCTGGATTCTAAAAATTCACTCAAGCGTAAAGGAGACAAGCCAACGAGATATCTATGCAATGAAATAAATAATGTAATAAGAATAATTGTAATGATATAAATCAGCTTAGTAGAAAGATGCCAAAACGTCGAAAAGCCATGCAAAGTCAGCTATAACAATCCTAGTGCTTCTTAAAACGTCTGTACACCAAATAGGCGTATAACTACGAGAAAAATGTTTCTAAATAAATCTAATAAAATGCAGTAATCGCTCGAGGCGTTAGACTTAACGAATTGAAGTTAAAAAAGGATTCTAAAATAGGATTCGCAAAAATAAAACATTAAAACCAATTTTACTTAGAGATGACAGTAGTCCGCTAGGCTTAACGCGTCGAATATAGCATATATAAGTAACTAAGAATGCAAATACGAATTGGACAGTATCAAACTTTTAATAATACATCAAATGTTGTAAGACTATGCCGTCTCTGTCCCATCGTCGACGTTTTCAAAAGGCAGCGCAGGTAGGAAGGTCGAACTGAAAACTTGTATTTATTTAGCTACCTATTTATTATTTATCTGTTAATATATTCAGTTATTGGGAGCCCGATGAATCATACTCCATGGAAATGTGTGGTAAAACCGAGCCATTCCCTCTGTTAAAAATAATGCGCATGCAGTGAAATGTTAGGAAAGGTAGGTAAAGATTTATTGAGAAATAATGTTGTTCGCTGCAGCTAAAACCACCCCAACGGAAGAGAGAATCCGTATAACTTACTTGGGGTGAAAAAATTACGTACACGTGCGGGTAGGAATCAATTAACGCAGCTGGGTTCTAAAAATTCACTCGAGCGTAAAGGAGACAAGTAAACGAGATATCTATGCAAACGTAATAAATAATGTATTAAGGATAATTGTAATGATATAAATCAGCTGAGTAGAAACATGCCAAAACGTTGAAAAGCTATGCAAAGTCTGCTATAATAATGCCAGTGTCTCTTAAAACGTCTGTACATCGATTTGGTGAATAACTACGAGAGACACGCTTCTGAATAAATCTGATACGAGAGACTAATCCGTTCGAGGCGTTAGGCTTACCGAATTGAAGCAAAATATCACTGGAAGGAATAAAAACATAAATTATCTAACGGTCACACTCAAACGGTCCTTCGGAATAATACAGTTGCATTAAGTAGCAATACAAACTCGAAATACAGCTTGCAATAATTAAAATGCAATAAAAGGTTATACTCATATTATAGATGGCATTATGATATTATTAGTTTGCTGCAATACAAATTTTAAATATTGTTCAATGAGGTAATTACCATGAATGCACTAAGGTGAACAGTGGGTGTGACATATTCCACTTCATCCAAGCTAGCCAATCAGGGTGCAGGTAGCAGTATCGTAATAAAGGGTATAAACGACCAATCGCCACACGAGTGCGTGCGCAACGTAAAAGGGGTGGAAACTTTCTAAAGAGTATATATATACTTACAGTTAATAGCTATAGATCTTATATTATTTAATTTTTAGTTACTAGATACATAAGATGACAGGTTAAAACTCTACTCTAAGTTTAATAGTTTATAGCGAAAGAAGCAGAAGCATAAACTTAAGGATGTGTGCAAACAGGTTACAGCCAGAATGGAAATTTTGGGAGGGGGTGCTGAGGTAACAAAACAGTGAACCGAGCGAATAAAACAGCACATCAGCAACTGAAACGTAGCAGACAGCATCAACATGAATGAAGGTAAGCAATATGCATATGTCTGTGTACAGTAATTTCCACGTAATGAATCGAAGCGTTGAATAATATGCGTGAATTTATAATTCCAGAATCGATTCTTCACGATTTAAATCAGCTTGCGGAAGGAGGTTCCTATCTCCCGACGAAGAAGTTACGAGAGATTCCCCGAGACGTGCCACAAGCCATACACGATGTCAAAATCGTGAAGACGAGATACGGTGATAGAGTCGAACTTAAGCTGCAAGAATGCCAGGTTTTTTTGCCCGAGAGATTTAAGAAGATGACAGCAGCTCAAGTGGATGCTGTTAATCAGGGTGGTTGGAGTTTCGTGTATTCCGGTGAAGAAACTCTGGAAAATGGATTCAAGAAGCACAAATTAACTTTTTTAAACAGTCGGGAGTAGCCAGTGAAGGTAAGACTTTACAAAAAAAAAACTAAAATCGTGCTGCACTACTGCTATGAAGTGTCAATCTCTTGATGTCAAATATTTCAGTGTAAGTTAAAGTAATTAGCGTTAATCTGTTAATATTTGTGAATGGAATACCTAACGAATTAGTCATTCTATATAAAAGGCAAATCGATAAGAGTAATAATGCAAGCAAATTTAACGTTTTAAAAGTCATTAATGCATATCTGCAGCCAATCGACGGGAAGTTGAGGAATTCAATTAGCTAATTAAACAGCCAGTAGCCATATACAAATGAGTATATTGTGATGATGCATTATGTATAACGTTTTTTTTTTCAGGGAAACATGTTACGTGTATAATCTTATTTCTTTTCCAGAAAACATGTTACGTAAGTCAGGATAAAATTTCAATAAAATACAGAGGTGCAATTTAAAAAAAAAATTCAATAAAAGACAGAGGTGCAATTTAAAAAAAAAATCCATATTAGGGAATGCAGTACTCTGAATGTTCTAAATCTTTGTTATTCAAAAGATACAGTTATCATTTAATTCCACTGCAAATAACATGCAACTTATTTCTTTTAAGGAAAACATGTTATGTAAATCAAATTCAAAGTTCAGCAATGTTAATAAAGTAATCATTTTAAAGCTTAAAAATATAGCATTGCCATGAGTGTTCAAATGTTTATTATTTTAAAAGTGTAATTATTCGTGTTTTCTGACATGTTTAATCCATAATTTCAGGAGGTGTAACGAGTCGCAAGAGACCGGGCATGCAAGATATTCAAGCAAGTAGTGCAAAGCAGGCGAAACGCAACGACAAAACATTGGAATGCATTACTGTAGAATCAGCGTTCCAGCACAGGATCTTCACAGGTACCATAAAAAATTCTATACACGAGCTAGATCCATCAACGTTCTTGAACTTGTGCAAACCCCTTGTTACCAGTGAAATCCAGAAGGCCATAAGAACTTACAAATCAGGAATTAAATTAACCGGTACTTTAACATGTCAATATATAATAACTTCACCCGATAATGAAACAGTTGAATCGATTAATTTTAACAGTAAGATGGATGCTATATTGCAATCGACAAACAAATCTGAATGGTATGAAATTAAACTGAAACAGCCTATAATCACCCATCTAGAAAATTTTGAAACAAAAGCCAGTTCGAAAGCGCTTTACAGGATAGATTCGCTAACTTTATACGCATGTCAGTACGATCCGTTAAACGCAGGTTGCTTTAAGCCGCTGCCATCGTGGATAAAATCAAAGAGAGCTGTCGTGAATATTCGGAATACTGACTTTAAATGTTTTGCATATTGTATGCTGGCAGCAAAATATCCAGCTCGCCAGAACAGGCATAGAGCTAGCACGTACAGTAAATATGATATATATCGCGAATTCAATTTTAAAGGAATAAACTTCCCCGTCGCCCTTCATGACATTGAATTATTCGAAAAGCAAAATCATGATATCTCGGTGAACATATACGGGTTAGAGAGAGAATCCATTATCATCTTATATCAGACGAGGGAGCAAAAGATAAACCATGTGAATCTTCTAATGATCAATTCGCATTATTCTCCCATAACCGATATGTCGCGTCTAGTAAGTAAGCAGATATCCAAACATAAAAGTAAAAAATTTGTGTGTGAATCTTGTAATGCATGGTTTTCGACTGAAGTTATTCTGAAGAAACATAAACTGAGATGTATGAAATGTCAAATTATTAGCATGCCTCGCGAAGGAATAAATGATGTTATCGAGTTTCAGGCTTACTCAAAATGCGTTAAAGTCCCTTTTGTGATATACGCTGATATCGAGACTATGTTAATAAAAGTGCCATCGTGTCAGCCCGATGCGATGCATAGTTGGACACGTGATATGCACGTGCACGAGGCGATATCCGTTTCGTTGCACCTGGTCTGCAGTTATGACGAGACACTAACAAAATTCAAAATATTTAGAGGTTCGCATGCAGTTGAAGAGTTTCTTAGAGAATTAACTGTGATTGCCGAGGATGTGCTTAGGATATACGGTGATGTGACAGAGATGCATATGAGTGATGAGGATGAATTAAATTTCAGAAATGCAGTCCAGTGTCACGTATGCAAAAAGGATTTCGATTCTGACTCGATTAGGGTGCGTGACCACGATCATCAGACCGGATTATATATAGGGGCTGCTCATAAATCATGCAACCTCAATAGAAAAACGCCAAACTTTATCCCGATATTTTTTCATTGCCTATCAAAGTATGATTCGCATTTCATAGTAAAAACGTTATCGTATGACAATGAACCCATTACATGTATTTCGCAAACATCGGAGAATTATCTGTCATTTAGTAAAAGATACACATCTAATGGTAAATCAATATTCCTCAGATTTCTTGATAGCTACCGCTTTCTGGATTCTAAACTGAGCGATCTTTCTGATATGCTAGAACCTCAAGATTTTCGGTACACAAATAAGATGTACGTTGATCCTAAGCAACGTTTGTTAATGCAACGGAAAGGTATTTTCCCATATACATATTTAGATTGCAAGGAAAAATTAAATGATTCCAAATTACCTCCTCAAGAGTGTTTTGATAATATAAGCAATGATGATTACATGCACGCATGCGCGGTATGGAGAGAATTTGGTATACAAAATCTCGGTGAATACTCTGATCTTTATCTCAAGACGGATACGATCTTATTAACAGACATCTATGAAAAATTCCGAAGTTTAAGTATCGATATGTATGGCTTAGATCCTTGTCATTACTATACAGCTCCTGGCCTATCATATGACGCAATGTTACGAACGAGCCGCGTGCAAATATCGCTGATTACCGATCAAAATATGCTGGAATTTTTCGAATCTGCGATTAGAGGCGGTATCTGCACTGTATCAAAACGTTATTCCAAAGCAAATAATAAATACATATCTGCTTACAATGAAGCGGAATCGATTAAATACCTATCATACTTGGATTGCAACGGACTTTATTCACACATTATGACTGGGAACGCTTTACCGTATGCTCAATTGAGATGGTTAAACGATAACGAAATTAATTCTATAGATTTTTTGAGCATCAGACATGATTCAGATACAGGTTATGTTTTAGAAGTAGACCTGGAATATCCGGAGAACCTTCACGAGTTGCATAACGACTTGCCATTATGTCCGCAGAGTGAGATAGCTCCGGGTGATAATTACAAAAAGTTACTTGCAACGTTGAATCATAAGGAAAAATATATATTACATTACAGAAACTTGCAGCAGTGTGTAGAGCTCGGTTTGAAAATGAAGCGTATACATCGAGCGGTATCCTGCAAACAATCCTTTTGGCTTAAGACGTACATTGATTTAAATGCTGCTAAACGTATTGAAGATAAAACAAAATTCGGTCAAAATTTATGGAAGAAAATGAATAATTGCGTATATGGTAAATTTATTGAGAACGTCAGACGTTACAATTCCTTTCACCTAGCGAGCAATTGGAAACAGGCAAGAAAGTTAATATCACGACAGACATTCATACGATACGTAATTTTTGACGAGAACCTTATAGGACTCGAACTGGTAAGGGAAGAAATTAAGATGACGAAACCGATTTATATAGGACAGGCCATTCTAGATCTTTCAAAACACTTGATGTATAATTTTTATTATAATATTTTGAAGAAACAGTTAAAAGATGTTATGTTGAATTATACGGATACCGATGCATTTCTGTTTGAAACCAGTAGTGACATTTATGAATTTATTAAATCTAATATACATCTCTTCGATACATCTAATTACCCGATCGATAATGTGTACGGTATTCCGTTGATGAATAAAAAAGTCGCTGGTCTATTTAAAGATGAATTATCGGGTAAAGTTATGACAGAATACGTAGGTTTACGTTCAAAATTGTATTCATATCGATACGATGGCAAAACGGTCAAGAAATCTAAAGGCGTTACGAGTGATGGCATGCGGTGCATAACGTTTGAGGATTATCTATCCTGTGTAAATGATATGACAGCCGTACGTCATGCTAAACAGACGTGCTTTAGAAGTTATAAGCACGTTGTTCGAACCATCGAGAGTAATAAAGTTGCTCTTAGAGGATTCGACACGAAGCGATTTATACAGAAAAATTCACATGAAACCTTGGCCTGGGGTCATCATTCTGTACCATTGGATAAGTAATCGTATAAAAAATATGTGAAAAAATCTTGTAAAAAAGTTGACAATGTATTTTAAAGCTAACAAAAACATGTGAAATAATTTGCTTTTTAATGATTTGACACAAATATTTAATTTTTCAACATGTGTACATGCAGCAGTGCAAGCGTGATTGAAGTAATGCTTTTTGTGATTTGAGATAAATCTTTACACTTTATAAAACTTATGTACATGAGTCATGATGTCATTTTAAGCAAGTCTTGAAATACGTTGTCAAGTTTTGGTGCTCATTCATTGCTTTGAGTTGCTGATGGTATGTATAAATACCTTTGGAGGACTATAATCCCGCTTATGTATGGGGATATAATATGATATATAATATGAGATTATTGCATCTCTCAATTCCTTAAAAGAGGTAACAATTAATTTTAAACTTATGTTTAAGGACTTTAACGTGCATAATACTTAATTTGTTTTATGTATGCATGCATATTGGGATAAAGCTATAATTTGGACAGGTGTTTACTATTCTATTGATGCGTCGTTAATTTCTTTTTTTTTTTTAAAAAAAGTAACCATTAATTTGAACTTGGATTTAAGGATTTTTCAAGTGTAAGACACTCAATTTGTGTTTATGTATGCACGCACATTGAAACTTTTTAAAATGTAAGCATCATTAACCATTAACTTTACCGGATATTGATTGGATAATATTATAATTACGGTGCTGGGGACTACATTTTCGCTAGTACGCATCTTTAAAATGTAAGCATCTATTTGAACTTGGATGTAAGGAGTTTTAACATGTGAAAATACCTAATGTGTTTATGTATGCATGTGTACTGAAGCTCATTTTATAAAGAATGTGAGCATTATTCTCTATTAAATTGAAGTTAATTTAGGGAGTTTTAACCTGTTGTGGATGCATTATCTCTACAGGATTTATTTAGAATAAAAGTATGGTTTCTTGGGATGGGTTACAATTCTGCTTATATATGTATGTTTTAAGAAAATATATACATTATTCACTATGAACTTTGAACTTAGGTGTAAGGAGTTTTAACCTGTTGTCGATGTATTATATATAGAGGATTTAGTTGGGGTAAACATATAATTTTGGGGGGACTGCATTTCTGATTATGTTTGTAGGTATATTGAAATTCTTTTGAAGATTAAACATTAATTTGCACTAATATTAAAAGAATTTAACATGTAAAACACTTTACTTTTATTTATATGCACATGTATTGAAGCTGTTTAAAACACAGTGTAAGCATTATTTTTAGAGGATTTAGTTGTGATGTTCTACTGAAAAATTTCTGTTTATGTAGCCACGTATACTGAAACTATTTAAAAAATATAACCATTATGTTTAGAGGATTTAGCTGGAAAGGAATTATAAAATAAAAACACTAAATTTTTGGGAAAATATCTTGTGTATTTATTTATTTATCAATAAAACATACATTCCCTTTTACACAATATCCTTAACATCGATCCATTCCTTTGTAGGAAAACCCAGCCACTTAACGTACGCACGATTACCACGTCGGCGTATCACTCTCTCAACAAGGTATACATTAGGACGGCGTGTTTTTAGTAGTTCGTGACCATAAAAACCGCCCTGTATTTCATTTCCTTCTGCATCCTCCAGAAAATAGACAACTGGGTTAGTATTCCTTGCACGAACAATCCGAAAGATCTCCGTACTCCAATTGGCCGTGTAACCTTTCTCAAGTAGTCCCTTGTACCTGGAAATCCTTACACGATCACCGACATGAAAACTCCTTGCATTCCTTTTCTCTCGACGTTCACGCCCGCCATAACGATATACACTAAGGAGCAGATCGTTGTTGCTGACGTCACGGGGCTTCATGCGAATCGTCGTATGGTAGGTATTGTTGTATGAATCGATGATTCTAGGTAGCATTTGTAACCACTGATGCGAACCCTGAATCAGGAATTCTCTATGCATGTTCATTTTAATTGTTCTAATCAACCTTTCCACTGCTGCAGCCTTGATGCTACTGAAAGTACTGTAATGATTGATTCCATTCCTAAGCATTAATTGCCTGAAATGGCGATTGTAAAACTCCTTCCCATTATCACTTTGAACGTTCTTAGGAGGTGAATTCAACTCTGATAGGATACCGTGCATAGCTCTTGTCACGCTAATGCCACTTTTATCTTTCAATGCTCGTGCATAAGCCATTTTAGAATAGAAATTAATAGCAATAATAATATACTTATAATTTCTATTTTCTTTTGCATAAGGTATCATTTCAATAAGATCTATTTGTAGTAGATCATTAAGACTTTACTTATTATTTTACGGCGTAAGAAGCGCCTTCTTGCCGGCGAGTGTAATTCGCTTGCTATGACACGTTTAATCATGCTATGATTTTCGAGTTTTTTAATTCTGTGATTATTTCCTGAATCTCTGCTGAATGGTTAAAGTTACCCGCATCCCTCGATGCAATGAGTAATCTCAATCTGTCTATTAGAACGTTGGGATCGGTCCAATAGATGTAATCCAGTTTTCTGCCGGGTACGTGCTCCTTCCAGTAGAGAGCCGAGCCCGTGCGACTGGAAACAAGATCTCGAATAATATTGCGATACTTGTAACCGCGGCTTGCTCTTATACGCCCGCTCCTAGCGTATCCCTGCCTGTAAACCTGAGTATTCTGCAATATCTGCGAATAGGCGTCCAGATCCTCTTCGGTATATGATGAATTGAGCGGCGATCGCTTGAAGAGCAATTCGTACAATCCAGGACTTGCATCGTAGCTCTCTTGCCCTATCTGAATACCGTCATCGGTGAAATCGATAGTTTTATTCCCTAGTTTATATTCTCCATCTTCATACCGCACGCCGTAGGTGGCATCCATGTCGCTGGAGCTAGCGGTTCGAACCTTCTTCAGGTACTCTGCAAGTAGATCATCCTCCTCCTCATCCCCATCCTCTTCTGCATCGTTAACGACTGGTTTTGACTTGTCACGATCCCTGTCGGCTATAACCTTCAAGGGCTCGGTTACAGGCTGGAGAACCTCGGACATGACGCGGTGAGTTTCGAACTTGAGACCTTTCAGGGAGCGTAACTTTTCTCGTATTGCCCTACTGTGACGAGCGATTGATTGTTTGAGACTTATACCTTCGGCATCCATATTGTACTGAATGTATAATTAACCTACTGCAGATATTTTATATGAAATTATAATTTCTATACTTAACATGTGACCATCCTTAGCACGTTCCACTGGTGCTGTGAAAGTGAGTAAATCACCAGTTCGAATAGGGACAGGATACCTTTCAACTAATTTATCGTTTATTGCAAACATTGTGTCATGCGCCGTATGAGGGTGTATTGATGAAAGCATAGAACAAGAAATTACATTCCCATTTCCTGGAGACTTGTAGAATTCGAGACCCGAGGATAACGTATACCTTAACGAGGGACCTCTAAAGGGTCGTGTATGCAGTGAAATGATGAGCTGACCTTTCAGTTGTTGTAACATGCCGTTTACGATATGTCTCGTCTGTATTTTCATGTTGTCAATATCGTTCACTGCACTGGTTAGATTCTTATCCAGTTCCGTCTGTCGCTCGGTTATATCTTTCACGGCCTTTTCCACCGCTGTAGATATAGTTTCGGCAACTGTTGTTATCGTTCTAGTTAAACCGGTTTGCAGTTCATTCTGTTTCTGTATATAGAACCGATTAACATATTTCATGGTTGCAGCATCGTTATCCTGTGCAGGATCGGCTATATCCTTTAATCGTTTCATTCGAAATGATAGATTAGCATCAGACTCTAGAATTGGCATTCTGGCATCTATATACTTTTTATTGATAACATCGTGATCGTCAATGGGATCCAATAGAACTTTCATCCTTATAGCATCCAGAATGACATTGTTATCCGAATCACGTTTAAATGCATATTTTGTTAAGTATTCCATTAGATGTTCATATTGGAGGTCGAGGGATTTTTGTATGTGATTCCTAAGCATAGCTTCAAACTGGCCCATGCGTTGATATGAAGCCTGTTCGCTGAAGATCTGCATTCGACTCTCGACATCACTCGTACACGCGTCCACATAGCTCTTAGTTGATGCGTCATCACTTTCCTCAGGATCGTGAACGTTGCGCAATCGCTTTCCCTTGAATTGATAGTTTCCCGATCCATCTCTACTTATGGTATACCGGTTAATCACGCCCCGGGAGGGTATGACTCTCCGAGATCCGAACCTATCGATACTCATGACTACAATGAAGGATGCGCGTTATTTATTCACTCTGATAAAGATGTCGAAACCGTGACGGTAGCGTCCTTCGTTCAAAGGGAACTCGGGTACTATGACAACGAAAGGTCGCGAGTTCGATCCGTCATTACTCTCCCAAACTTGTTTACACATGTCCTTAAATTCCGCATACGTCATATCTGTGTTTACGTAATCATCATATATATGCTTTAAGTTGAGGTTATCCTGTCTGAAGAGCACGATCATATTTGCATTATCTCTAATTAAATGTTTAGGCACCTTCGCATATGACTGTGCTAAGTATACGGCATCGACATTGCGATGTCTACCCATGCTGTAATATGACGCTATTTTTCCATGCTTCTCATTTATGACATCATCGAATACGAATATGGAGTTTCCTCGGGCTTCGGATGGTTGAACCACCTTCTCGCCATCCTCGAACGTGAAAACTCCAATATCGGGTATGGTTTTTAGCACCTTGAGCAAATACTGGTATTTCGGTTGGTGCAACGATTTTGAATATATGTAGAGATTCTCGAACCTAAGACCATTTTCATGGATGAGCAAGTTCAGTAGAACGTTCGTCTTTCCAGCATTCGAACTACCCAAGAGGAGTGCTCTGACGTTGCACGGGAAGAGCGCGCCGTGTCGTCCTTTGCGTATGTCGTTGTCGAAATCGAGCACCTGTATAGGCAACTTGCACTTTTGCTTCACTACTTCCATATCGCAACTAAACATATAAATCATAACGTTTGCTTTTTTATTTCATAGTAAGCCATGAACTCTGCAGGCGTAAAGAAGGGATCCGGAATCCTTAATTCGCTAATTAATTCTCTTCCGTTTGAGGCTCATTTACCAGGGTACCGATTCTGTGGACCTGGAACGAAACTACATAAGCGTCTGCAGAGAGGGGATTCTCCCAGAAACGCTTTGGACTCAGCCTGCCTCGCTCACGATCTCGCTTACGCCACTCATCAGGACGCAGATTCGCGACGTTTGGCCGATAAGGAACTCGTTGAAAAGGCTTGGAGTCGAGTAAAGTCTGCTGACGCATCTTTCGGCGAGCGACTTGCAGCCCGACTTGTAACAGCCATCATGAAGGGGAAAGTTGCCATGGGCGCTGGAATGCGTAAGCGACGCAAGAGGATCATACCGAGCCCTCGAGGCAGTTTTTTACCTCTGATCCCGCTTTTGGCGGCTTTGGGCGCTGCAGGTAGCCTAGCCGGTGGCGCTGCTCAGATCGCCACGGCTGTGAATAAGAAACGTTCCGCGGAAAGACAGCTTGCAGAGTTGAGTCGTCACAATCAGAGCATGGAGGGTTTAGCTAGGAGTAAAGGCATTCGACGTAAGAAGCGCAAGGGCAAAGGATTGCATCTTCGTGCAAAAAACTCGGGGCGAGGCCTGTATTTATCCCGGAAAAAGCCCTAAGTGCTGCAGAGATCGATTCCTATGCACGACGACTGCGCATTCCTCATTTTAGAGGTGTGTACATGATAGACAACTTACCTTCACGTCCTCGACATGTAGAAAGGATTATCGTAAATTTGGATATCTCGCGTAACCCGGGAAAACACTGGGTTGCGATACGCAAGGATGGAGATGTTGCATTCTACTTTGATAGCTTCGGTAATCTAAGACCACCGAAACAGATTGAGTCCTACCTCGAGGGTGTTAAACTCATGTACAACACCAAGAGGTTTCAGAATTTTGGATCTGTGATTTGCGGTCATCTGTGCCTGCAGTTTCTCTTATAAAACGGATTTACCGACTTGAATGTTTGATCAAAATGAGTTACACAATCACCGTGAGCGGTTCGAATGCCAGCTTCTCTAGCTTTCTCAACCCGCCTCTTCATCTGGATCCGAATGGACTTTACGAAATAGCTCTATTGAATTTCGAAACCTTTTATTCCATTCCTAATGTGGATGAGAGCAACAACTTATTCCATTTCGCTCGTAATGACAAGAACGAGAGTATCGAGATTCCTTCTGGAACTTACGAATTAGATGATATCGCGCATTTTCTCAAGGGAGCCCTCGACGTCGAAGACGGGTTTATCTTACGTGCTAATAATAATACCATGAAGTCTGAGATAAAATGCCCATATACTATCGACTTTACTCAAGACAGATCAATTGGCTCTCTTCTCGGATTCAAAGCACAGCGTTTGATTCGACCGAACGTGATGACTGAGTCTGATGATTTGGTGAACATCTTCAAAGTTAGCATCATACGCATCGAATGCAGCCTAGCCACGGGATCCTTCATTGACGGTAAACACGGTCATTCTCTGTACGAGTTTTTCCCGTCGGTTCCTCCCGGTTACCACATTTCGCAAGAACCATCTAGCCCTATATATCTACCAATCATCGATACGAATCTCATTGATCATCTCGACATTAGAGTGGTAGATCAGAACGGTGACGTGCTCGACTTCAGGAACGAAACCATAACCGTACGATTACACATACGTCGCAATGGGAATAAATTTTAAGCATCGTTCCTATATTAAGAAGCCTCTTTCGAGATTGGGCTATACTCGCTCATTGACAGGGCGTCCGATCACGTCGTCTAATCGAAGGTTCCTCGAGGCTTTGGGATTCAAAGTGCTATAATGGATGTCCTCGATGTAACAGGAGTACCGACCTTTGATGATAAGATTAGTAAAGAGGAGGAGCACGTCTTCCTGCCATACAATACATCGGCTCTTGACGCGAACGATGAAATTAGAATACCGTGTCAAGCAGAAGATTTGTACACTCTTCCTAGTAGAAGTTATCTCTACATAGAGGGCTCTCTCACCAAAACAAGTGGCGGACCCTCCTCCTCAAAGCTGACCAACAATGCCATGGCATTTCTGTTTGACGAAATTCGTCTAGATATGAACGGCATTACTATAGACAGAACCAGGAATCCGGGCATTTCTTCAACGATGCGCAACTATGCATCTCTGAATGCACTGGAATCCGATCGAATGCAGAATGCCGGATGGACCTATCCGGGAGTTGACGTCGACATCGTGAATTCAAAGAATGGTGTCTTCAATGCTGTAGTTCCTCTTTCGATGCTGCTGGGCTTTGCAGGCGATCACAAGGAAGTCATTCTCAATAGCAAATTTGAACTGGTTCTCATTAGATCTAAAGATTCTAATAATTGTATATCGGGCAACGAACCAGCTACTATTCAACTAACTAGACTCGAATGGAGGATGCCCGTTCTTCGACTTTCAGATGGAGAGCTAGTCGAAAAGCTTAAACTCGTCAAATCCGATAAGCCACTGCACGTAGCCTTTCGAACCTTGGACCTTCACACTCAACCTGCGGTACCGCAAACTAAGGCCTTCACCTGGAACATTGCAACTACAACGAAACTTGAGAAACCTCGCTTCGTCATAGTCGGTGCATAAACCGACAGACTGAATAAGCTTAGTAAGGATTGCTCACTCTTTGATCATTGCAACATCACCAATCTGAAGCTTTATCTCAACAGCGAGTGTTATCCTTATCACGATATGAACTTGGATTTTGGAAACTCTAAATTTGCATCTCTGTATGATCAGTATTCGAAATTTCAATCATCCTATTATGGAAAAGAAAATTACCCACTTTTGAAGAGAAGTGACTTTCTGAATTATGCACCGCTCTTTGTCATCGACTGCTCGCATCAGCCTGAGGAGACCGTGACCGGGGCCGTGAATGTGAGACTGGAAGTTCAAGCCTCATCTAACTTTCCTGCACATACATCATTATATTGCCTGATTATTCATGATAAATTGTTCACCTATAAACCACTAACGCATGTTGTTCAATCTATCATATAAGGATGTAATTTTGTGGAAATAAAAAAGAAAACGAAACTCAAATTTATGTTATCTTTTTATTGATTTTAACATACATTTCCTTAACCTTTTCCCTGTCACTCCTACTTTTTGCATCGTATGAACACATTGATTTATATATGTCATGTAATTGAAATAAGTTTCTTTCAATATATGGGATTAGTCTCTTAAGTCCTCTTATGGCAATGCTATTTAGATTTATGCTGTTTAAGTTTAAGCACGTATTCACAAACGTTACTTCATTCACTTTAGTCATGCACAGTAATATATTGTACGCATATATTATATTCTCACTGTATGACACGATATGACAAAAGTTGGAAGACGTAAATTAAAAGAAAATAAAAAGCTAATTTGTAGACAACAAAAGAAATATAAAGAAATATACAAAGTTGGATACACCGGACGGTTACCTGTCCCTCACACACGTCCGTTCTAAACGATAGTTGCTCACAGAGAGAGCGAAAACTTACTATCATGAAGAGAGAGGAGATGTCACGTGATATGACGTCACAGATAGCTAGTCAAGAGAAAATCTTAACGTATTTAAACAGTCACTTGTGACAAAATATTATACAATGTATTCAATGATTGACTACTTTATAAAATTGCACGTAGAACCTTAATCCTCATTATCTTTGTCCGTTTTTAAAACATTTCTTATAAAGAGGAAATGCTGCGAAGTAAATTGTGTGAAAGGTAATGTTTAACAATTCAGAGCACTTAAAATGCGCATGTTTAATTGGTTAATGCCAGCATAACATGACAATAGTAGAGAATTCCTTTAAAAGTATTACAAATAGGAAAAAAAACTTTTTTTGGGAATTAATTATTCTTTTACCCTAGCCGTGTGCAGGACGCAATATGAAAGGGAAGACCTCCAAGTGCTTTACCGAGAGAAACACTAGTCAGTTGGAGAATTTTATGTCATGTTGGCACGTTGGCCATGGTAACTCACATGGTTAGAGCGGCTGGGCGGAAACCATTAGATCCGTGGTTCAAATCCCGGCTATGACATTGAATTTTTCAGTCTGACTCTACCCCTTCATAAAGATGTTTCTTATTATTCTTTTAATTTTACGTCCTTTTATGTCCACATAGTGTACGCTGGGACTGACAGGGTGAATTAAAGACCTATAACTATCGAAAGGCAAACATTGAAAAATTCGGACAACCAACAAGAAAACAATTGAAAATTGTTCACTCCACAACAGATGCATTTAATTTTGTATTTAACGATCTTTTGAGCAAAATACAAAAAGTCTCAAAATACATTAACAGATGTATTTAACAGTGGATTCTTGCAGCCTTACATTTACAGTGCTGCGATATTACGTCTATCCTTGACTGTTTATCAGTTAGGGAAACGTCATGCAGAATGAGGAAGGCATTCCCAGATAACTGAAGATGTGCATTTGTTTGTCATTAAAATGTACGAGGGTGGGTGAAAAAGTAAATCCTACTATTTTGTTTCTCTTTTAATTGCCAAGAAAATTGAATCCAATTTACATAGCTTGAAAACTACAACATTGACCATTAATTTGTCACTATTTAATTTAACCTCCGTCCTTCTCCACAGTTTTGGTCCATCTTTAAACTAGGACATGTATTCCAGTTTGGTAAAACACACGGTCTTGCTTCTTAAGCCATTGACGCACGGACGTTTTCACAGCCTCCTCATCTTCAAAATGAATCCCACGATGAGCTTCCTTTAGTGGCCCGAGCAGATGGAAGTCTGACTGTGCCAGATCAGGGCTGTATGGGGGGTGAGGTAAGACTTGCCATCCCAATTTCTCAATTTCTGCAGTGGTGTAACGGCTGGTGTGTGGTCTTGTACTGTCATGCAAAAGAAGAACATCCGCCATAGTTTTTGTTGGGCGAACTCATCGAAGGTGTGTTTTCAGCTTTTTGACAGTTCTGATCTATCGGAAATAATTTATTTTGCAACCCTGCTGCAAAAAATCCAATCATAAGCACAACTTCTGCGTCCCAAAACACTGTCGCAATCTTTCCCTGCCGACCGCTGAGCTTTTAATTTTTTTCTTCGGTGATGTCTGATGTCATTACATTGACTGCCTCTTTGATTCAGGTTCAAAAATTGAACCCACGCTTCCTCTCCAGTAACAATTTTTTCCAGAGACACCTCTCCCTCCACATTGAAGAGCTACAAGTGTTCGGAACCTATTGTTTTTCTTGTTTCTTTGTTTTGGACGGTTAAAGCTCTTGGTACCCAAAATGAACAAACTTTTGAGTAACCCAGTTGTTGAATAATCGTCATCACACTGCCTTTACTGAGGCAGGTAATGCGACACAGTTCGCCTGTTGTTACCCGGCGATCATCACGAATGATGTCATCGACTTGCTGATTATTGCATGGAGTCACTGCAGTCACCGACCTGCCGCTTCGCTTTTCATCTGCCAATGATGTTTGCCCTTCAGCTTCGAAACAGCAACGAACCCATCGTCTAACAGTGCTGACATCCACCGTTGAATTACCATACACATTTTTTAGCCTTTCGTGTATGCGAATTGGCGTTTCATCTTACGCAGTCAAAAATTCAATCACAGAAAACTGTCTAATACGAATGTTGATGTCAGCCATTTTGCAAGAGGATACTGTACTGCTACCTGTTGCCATAGGAAATTACTACTGCAGAGGATTAGGGAAGAAGGTTTGAGGAATTGCGCCAAATTTAAAGTTTTCACATAACTTATTCAAGGGAAAAAAATAGGAGGCATTACTTTTTGAACCACCCGTATTGGTTGAGTAGTTTTCTTGCAAGTCTTTACGTTATATTCTTGTAGCCTCAACTTTTATGTTTGAGCTAAATGTTTTTATAGAAAAATGGAGGAGCGTTTTCTAAAAAGGCTTTACTTTATGGTTTCAGTGAGTTAAATATCCGTACCTCATGAACTGCTGCGATGAAATTCTCTTGTAGAGTACAAAACTTGTCTGACTTGCAGTAAGTACGTAGTAGGAAATGTAAAATCTGTACCGAGATCTGACTTTGGTAGAAATCTGTATGATCAAATCATGTAGTGAAAATGTTCTAACATTATAAAATAGAAGTTGACAAAAGTATAAGACGAAATTCTCTCCTCCAGTAACTTACCCTTTACATAAACTAAATTAGCACAGCTTTTTCTTATTTTTTGGAAAATATTATTTTTCTATTGACCTCTAATAAAGCTAATATTTAATATACAAACAAAAACACAACTGTAATATTCTACAAATAGGTTCAGATTCATTTAAAGTGAAATCTTGTTAAAAAGCACAATATGTGGAAGTTTATTTAATTAAGAGTTTTAAATTGTTTTGTTCTCTTATTTCAATAGATTAGATTAGATTAGATTAGATTGATTTGCGTTCAGTAGGTTCACTTGTAGCCAGAAAAGGCTGTGAACATTGAACATGTCTAGAGGTATAAAGTTTAATAGCATATATATGTACAAAAGTTAACATAAGACACATGTTATAGTACACAGGCAATATGAACAACATTATGGAAAACAAAGCAGGGATAATTATATTTAATACAAAATGAAACACTTTTTAAACCAGTTTTCACTTGGCTTATGCCAGTACGTCTCAACCTTTTTGCAATGGATATCATTCTTGTTATTTATTAAATACATATAGATTAAAAATAAACTTTAAGCTTGTATCAAATATTTATAAGTAATGATTTGTCATTGGAATAGTTAAATATTACTTATAGAGCTACAGAAGCATTATCAGGATAATTTGTCATTCAGATAATCTTGTACAGAATAAAAAGATTTTGAGCAAAGGTACTCTCTAACAGCTTTTTTAAAAGCACCGAAATTATCAACTTTTTCTTTAAGAACATTAGTAAGTGCGCCAAATATTTTGATAGTTTCATAATACACACCTTTCTGGAAGCAAGAAAGTTTAGCACTGGGATAATGGATATTATACTTTTGTCTAGTGTTTATTTTGTGAATTACATTATTTGTTGCAAATAAGGCACGATTGCATACAAAGAATACCAGGATCGAGAATATATACATGCAAGGAAGCGTTAATACCTTCAATCTTGTAAAAAGATCTTTACAGGAGCATCTGGTGTGGGTGTTAGTAATGATTCTTATAACCCTCTTTTGCATAAGGAATATTTTTTTACTTTCTACTGAGTTGCCCCAAAATAATATTCCATACTCCATAATAGAGTTAAAGTATGCATAATATACTAATTTAACTGTGTCAATAGAACTCACATTAACCAGCTCTCGGAGAGCATAATAGGCAGAGCTAAGTTTAGGTAAGATATAATTTATGTGAGCTTTCCAATCTAAACATCTGTCCACTTGAAGGCCCAGAAATTTTATGCTGTCAATTTCTTCTAATAACATATCATTAATCCCGATTTCTATTTCAGTATGTGATGTACGACAGGTTATAAATTTGACCACTTTTGTTTTGTCTAGATTCACAGATAATTTGTTTGCTTTAAACCAGCATGACATACAGTTCAAAACATAATTCATTTTAATTGTACACTCGTTTAAATTTGTACTGGTCATCAGGACACTAGTGTCATCAGCAAAAGGAACTGTACTTGCAATGTCCTTTATATAAAGTGAGAGGTCATTTATATAGATAAGAAATAATAAAGGCCCTAACACGGAACCTTGGGGTACTACATGAGTTACTATTTTCCAGTTCGAAGTTTGTTTTTCATAACCAATATCACTGACAGCTACTTCAACACTCTGTTTTCTTTCATTTAGATATGATACAAACCATCTTAATCCAATAACTTTAAATCTTAAACACGTTACTCCTACTCCTGTAATCTAGTAAGAATAACACCAGAACTTAAATGAGCTGATCCAATTTTTAACATTTAACTACGGCTTCTCGTATGTTCAACAAATTTCGTAATGAAACATCTTCTGTACACTTCTTTTTCTCAGTAGACGGAATAATGATCCTTAATGGTAAGCAGGATCGATAGTGTAACACGTCAAACTGAACTGGAATCGCTGTCCATAGATGGCTCCACAGGTAATATCTTTGTACTCCGAATTAATGGATGTAATTATTTACCAATTTTAATCACACACTTTAAATATGTTCCTTACATACAGCTAAGGTATAATTTCTCTTTATTCTCTTAAAACAAACAACAGCTTCAGTGATTACACGGATACTTTCGAAAAAATAAATAATGCTCTGTGAGAAAGGAAGTCTCCTAAAGTGTATATATCTTGACGGGTTTTTGCATCAGAGAGCATTAAAAATTTCAAACTGCAAACAACATTTGTTCAGTTTTGTTGGAACTTGTACTCATAACGGTCACAAGACTTGGATCTGTGTGTTGCTTAAGAATATTGTTTGAGTATGAGAACACATGATAAGCAGAATGCCTCAAGTTTGAGGGGAAGTCGCTGGTACTAAAACTTGCTACGTTGATCTCACAAGACTTTTTAAATCTCTTTATAAGCCCTTATACATTATCATTATTTTCCTTGCAAAAAGAAAGCCAGGAGAATACAATGCGGTTAAACCACTCATTAATAATCTTCAAATTTGACTTTCTTTGCACTGCTTAACGATAAAATATTTTAGCTTTATATTTAAGGAATTTATACTTATTGAACAATTCAAACAAATAACAAGAAACACCTCGCAAATTGCATTTAACAATACACTTATCATTTAACTCCAGGAATGGAGACACCTCTGACTACATTCACAATTCAATAAATATGAAATATGTGTAATTATTTACCAAGATTAATAACATTCTTTACATCGATGTTCAGTTTAAATCTCCTTTGTTGCCTTGAAACAAACAGTAATTTCGGAGCTTACAGGTATACTTACGATAAAATAAATAACGCTGTGTTATAAATAAGGTCTTCTAGAGGATGTACATTATGACAGTCTGTACCTCTAAGAAGTATTGTAAATATTCACTCACTTGATATTTATTTATAGATTTATATAACATTTATATTTAGTCGGAACTTGTATATAATGATCTAAATGTGTGACAACTTTGTGTTCCTTAGTGAGAGGACTTGATAAGCGATACCAGTAAGTGTACATCAAGTCGGAGAGGCAATCTTTGATTGCTAATGAAGCATGTGAGCCAATGAACTCACATGACGCGAACAGAATAAAACCAATTGCGGAATACAACAAGGAAAACTAACTTAACAAATCAATTATACACAAATGTACGCATTTCTATTTCATTCATTACATATTTACCTCCTCCATGTTGATGGAAATATACATTGTTAATATTATTTTCCTTGCAAGAAAATGAGAGCACAGTGTAGGTAGATGTCCCTATAGCGATATATTAACATAACAAAAAATTTCAAATAAAGTTACTATCATTTTGTGTAGTAGTATCATCTACAGCAGAACTTTCATCTAAACTGTAAAACTTGGTACATCGTTAGCGCTAAGTGTACTTTCAGCTTCGTTAAACTTTACTGTCTCCCGCATCTCTGTTATCTACTGTCCTTGTTTCTGTACCTCTTCAGATTTGGAAGGGAAAATACATAAATAAGATATGTGTTCGATTAGTACATAAATAAAATACTTATTAATTGTTGTACAGAGTAAAAATGTATGTGACATAAATGAAATGATATATACGTTTTTGTAGAGTAAGACTTTGTTAGTTGTAATGAGTACTGACGTGTGTACTGTGTCACTGACCATTTCTGTATTGATGTTACAAGATTAGATGTACATCCTAGTCTACACATAAATATGTACACTACATACCATCAACATATTAGTTAACATATTTATAACAAAAAAAAAAACGATCTTTGGACTCAAAAATGCTTTACGAAATCTGTACTGAACACATTTAGAATGTTGTCTTTGTAAAAACAAATGAAATATGTTTAAGTTTGACAATGTGTTTTAAGATGTACACAGGAAGATTTTGTCTAGTATTTACAGTTTACTAGTTATTTAGATGTCTTCGAGAATGAACAGTACTTCTGTATAGGGTAGTCTGATGTTGGCAGCATTTGTTAAAGAATCTTCCTGTTGAATTTTTGGGGATATAAGCACAAATATAAAGTTTAGCATTTCCCCAAAGTTTGTTTTTAAGTTATGCTGTTCAAACACAGACATATTCATGTTCCCTTGACAAAAATATATTTTATATTCAGTCTCTATTACAATTCCTGATGCAGCTCCAGTACCCAAATTGTTAGGTACAGTAAAACACTGCGTCTACTTATTGTAAATATGTACAATATTTTAGAAATAGTACACAATAATACATTAAGAGTTAAAAGAAGTCTTTGGAACCAACTACTCATTGGCATAAGCAATTCTTGCATAAGATAAACTCTAAATATATTTGCATACAACCCAAAATGTACTATTTAATTGCTGCAATAGTCTCTGAACTTCTGTTTATTCTGACTGAATTCTGTACAATTTTCTTTAAGTTGTATTTAATGTTATAGAGACAAGGTCTTGGCACACCAAAATTGAGATATGTTTTGTTAAAGAATCTAATTTATGAAAACTTATTTTTTCACTAACGATTTTCGAGACATATATGGTTATAGTTCTGTTTGCCACTAGTTTTATATACTAAAAACGCTAATCCTGTGTGTAAGCTTGTCCAAAGCTAATAGCAATGACTTTGTAATATTAAAGCTAACACTATGTTTAAATATTTAACTATATTGTTGCTGTATGTACAACAAAGTGAGTAATGGAACAACTCCTTAAACGTATATTTCATATTTTTGACAGACGGACAAGTAAACCTTTGTGTAACGGTTGGTCGTCAGTCAATTTGTTATATAGCAGACGATGTTTTAGTTATAGTAGTTGTCCGCCAGGGGAGAACCGACCGCTTGTTGATGTACAGAGAGAGCTCCACTTGTAATATCTTACACTGGGAAAGAGACTTGGTAATTATTCATAATTTTGTGTAACACATTATAATTATATTCTCTATATGCAACTTAGATTTAATATTTCTTTTTTTATTGTAAACGAACGTTAGCGGAAATATATATGGAGACAATATGTAGTAAACTATTTTTTGTGTGTGAGAAGAGAAGTCTTCGAAAACAGCTATATTTCTAGGAATTTCGGTTAACTGAACCACGCATCCTGCAGGGATAAATGAAACATAATTGGATAAAGCAATTAAAGTAGTGCATGAAGAATTTGGAGGAACTCCACAGGAACTAAAGTCAACCACTGAAAGCCTAATAATAAATAATAATGTTGGAAATCTTTTTGTTCTTTATTAATTGGCGTTACACTCTCTACTCCGTGGT
This sequence comes from Mantis religiosa, assembly GCA_030765055.1. Lineage (NCBI taxonomy): Eukaryota > Metazoa > Arthropoda > Insecta > Mantodea > Mantidae > Mantis > Mantis religiosa. Next base: position 3,383,793 of record JAUKNK010000132.1, read on the forward strand.
ATGCTTTATTTGTCCTTATTTTAATTGTAATAAACCTTTACTATTGTGACAATTATTATGTTTGTGAACGGTTATAGGTAGTTGCCACGTAAAAGCATAAACATTTCATTTACTAGTTTGTCCATCTCTTATAGTTTGTCAGTTGTGCAAGTGTCACGGATACAGAGATCTTCCTAAAACATTCCGTAACAATTTAAAGCATGTCCATGTTTCACCATGAAAGTATATTGGAACCATCTTTTCTTTCGAAAAAATCCGAGAACGCTTGTTGTAAATGTTAGTAAGTGTTGAAAGATAGTCACGTAAATCTACGTCTGACATCCTAGGAAGATGCTGAATGTTTTAATTTTGGGGTTATGTTGTTTACAGACACATAGACCTTTTTGTAAAGTTGCTCTATTGACGGTATGTACTCAACTATCAATAACTATACTGTTTGTGTAATAACTATTTGTGTCAGAGGAAATGGCTCAGGCTGTTTCGTCCGAGGCCCGGGTTCGATTCCCGTGTTCGACCTACCTGACCCATAGGTTTTCCCGGGGGAGAAATCTAGGCAGGTTAATTACATTCCCCGAATTTCCTGTACCTCCATTACATCTCCATTATCAATTCATATCATCTCTCATCTGGTGGTCTCTTTCAGGGTAGAAGTGTCGGCGGTGCATGGCAGGATGATATGCTCTGAGGTAAACTACTTCCTCCTCCGGTAGGTCCGTTGCCGGTTTCCGCGCCTCTGCTGGGACCATTTCGGGACCGCCAGTCAGCGACTTTTGGGGTCGACTGCTGGGCTCGTTGCCGTCCCGCAGAAGGGGAGCGAGCTCGTTGTCCTGGCCTGTCGGTGGAAGTCTCTATCCAAGTAAACCTTAAGGACATTGCCCTTTGTACTGTCGTGGAGCCCTCTGTCTCCTTCGCCTCATTCTTCCTCCCGGAGGTGCCCCACTTGGGGGTACAGGAACAATTGTCACAGCATGGTGATCTACGTACCGAATCCCCTCCGTAATGAAATCCCAAAAACAATAAGAAGTGTAACTTGTGTTGACTACCAAGTCTGTGTTAAGACGAACGTGCTCTTTAGGTGTTACGGACTGTCAATAGCCAATCACAATAAAACATTTGTACAACAGATAGTAAGAATAAAAGACATTAATTTTACAAACACTTTTGTCATCCTTAAGTTCCACTTAGTTCCACATTAGATTTTCATGTTACATGTTACCAAATTTTATCACACATTTAGTTAACGGTGTCGAACTTTAAAACCTTAGGATAATAAGCAGATTTGTCATCAACAAAGATACACATACACTGTTGTTAATGGACATTGCCAGTAGCTCTGTACCATGACATTACTTTAAAATATCTGATGGTTGTACTTACAAGAGTTTCACTGCTCACTTTTGTACATAACATTCTTAAAAACGTACATTCATCTATCTACTTGATACTAATCTACATAAACATTATTAAAATGGTTTTGTTACCTATTTCTTTATGGTTAACTATAATGACAATACCGTCAACTTTAAACGATAGTAAATTTTTAAATCTTTTAAAGTTTACTGCATTCGCTTGTACCTATATGGTTGCTAACATCATAGAAGTGTAACGCCAGTTCAATACATTCGATATTCCATAACCTGTAAATGAATTACACTTTTAGAGTTATAACGAACGATTTCCTCTTGGAGTTGAGGTACATTGGCCATAGTAATGATGTAAACGTAAACATTTTAGAACTGAATTATAATGCTGTAATTGAACTGACATTTGTGAATGATGAATAGAAAACTTTATAATTGTGTATATTTATACAAGTGGATACAAATTCCAACAAAAAGCATTTTCCAATGATAAGGTTGAAAAGAACAATACACCCACGCTCAGTTTGAAGAAATGTCTACAGATATAGTTAGTTCAGAAGGCCTTTCTTCAGCAGCACAGTAAAATGTTAGCGCGATATTGCCTACAAATACATTATAGCTATCGTTCTTTTCCACGGAATAAGCAACAATGAAATATAAGTTATATATAGAAAACAAGGTTAGAATGTATTACACAATTTTATTAATAAGTTCAAAGCTTCTTCCCCAGTGTAGGATATAACAAGTGGAGCCCTCTGTGGACTGCAACAAGCAGTCTGTTCTCCCCTGGCGGACGGTTACCATAACTAAAACATCGTCTGCTATAAAACAAATTGACACACGACCAGCCATTACACAAAGGTTTACTTGCCCGTCTGTTACAAATTTGAAGTAAACATTTACGGAGGACAGGGTAGAAGATTTTCGGATTACGTTTCGTGTACGATAGTTATTTATTTAAGCTTTTGACAAGTTCAAAAACAGATTAGCGCTTTTAAACCATAAAATAATTGGAAAATTTAACTGTAACGGAAGAATATGTGGAAAATCGATATCTATAATAGAAGTTTACAAACTAATCATGTTCTTTAACTGAATCTTCATTTTGTGTCTTAGCTCCTTGTCGGTATCTAAATGAACTACAAGATAAAAAGGATAAGTTCTTAAACGTATTTTACACAATTAAGTATTTCTTAAGCTTTCTTTATTTCTAGTTCAAATGTCCAATACGTTTATATGTTGTAAAGCTTATCCTATTCCCCTAAGTTCATAGGAATAACGGTGGAATTCAAAATGCCGCATGATCTGAACTGATTTTTAAAATTTGACTATATCCTTTTTGTGTTTAAGTTGAAATTAGTAATGAAATTTGCGTAAAATTCACTTTAAACTTGGAGCAGATGTACACCAAGTAATACTGGAAGAGCGGAGTGAGAAAGTACTGTGAATATATCACGTTATATGTAATTTTTATATAGCAGAGAATGTTTTAGTTACATTAATTATGCGCAAACAAAGAAAATTCAGTTGGGAAGTAAGGTAATTGCGGACCGTAAGGGAGTTGCTGTCCAGAGATGGCTCCACCGGTCACATTTTACACTCACGAAGTAAATATATATTTATTTATGATGTTTTAAAATATATTATAATTACATTCTAGATATACAGCTTAGACTTACTTGCTCTTAGTACCGTAAAAATAAACAGTTGCTAGTATTAATACAGAGAAAGTTTTAGAGGAATAAACAATTAGAGTGAGAAAGGATGTCTCGAAAAGCAAATATATCTATAAGTGTTTTCGAATTGGTGAAGCATTTTATTATCGTCCAGGAATTTTTGTAAAGGGATTGGCTTACTGAGTGAAGCTGATCCCACCCTAATGATATAAAACATGTTTGCTTGGCACACCTCAACAAGCGTTGCCAATCGAATTATATTAAATCTTGCTACAGGTTGAGCAAAATGCCGCTACCCGATCGGTGAAGGTACAGAGAACAGTTGCTTCCCTGTATCCAATGCTGGGGTCAATCTCGATGACAGTTGGCATGAAGTTATACCACTTCCGAGCGCTGGTAATCCCTGTTATGCTTTACGCCTGCGAGATCTGGGGCATGGCCGCAGACAGCATGGCTCCAACGTGCACAGAATAGAGGACTTAGCTCTATATATTCTGTGGGACGTTATTTTCCTACCAGGTTCCTTCATGAGGCCTCGAGTCTTCCATACGTGGAGGATGAAATTAGGCGCCGGGCATCAAAATTATACGCAATTTTACCCAATCACAGAAGCGCCCTTGTCTGGTCCGTGGGAGTCATCGCTATCTTCCCTTTCACTCTTATCTTTCTCCCATGTGCTCCCCAGCCTCCATTATAACACAGTCTCATCACTAAATAGTCAAACTCCTTTACTACCTCCACTTTTTGGTCATTTAGATGCCACGTTTCATCTTTTCCTAGCTTATCACCTTTCTTAATCACTACTATTTTAGACTTACTTGATTAATTCTGATCCCCCATTCCTTACAGTAGCTGATAATTTCATTTATTGCTCTCTGTAATCCTATCACTGTTAAAGATTTCATTAGCAAGTCATCTGCAAGTAGTAATCTTGGTATTACATTGTTCCTAATAATTGAGCTATGATTGTTGCTTTTAAAAACATATAAAATTATAAAAAAGCACATTAAATCTAGGTACATATACTTCAAGTGAGCCTCATTAATTTTTAAACAGATATTGCTGTTAATTCTGTATCACTTCATTTAACCATAATTTCCTGTTAGTTTATTTTCATGTCACATTTGAGCAGCTCCCTTTCTGTCTCTACAAACAGCTTACGTAATAACTACTGCTAGAAAATGACTACAGGTATTACGCAGTAACTCATGATTTCTATTTTTCTTTCTCCTTTGTTTTGAAACATTTCTTATAAAAAAAAGAAACAGTACGATGTAGATTGTGAGAAAAAATATTTTTAACATTTCAGGATATTTAAAATGAATATGTACAACTGGTTATCAAATGTATCACACGATTTTTGCAGATAAATCCTTTAAAAACATTACAAATAAGAAAAAAGAAGAATATGAACATGTGGTGGATGCTGGGACTGAAACGGTTAAATAAAGACTTACAATTTTTTAAGGATACGGAGAAGCAACAAGGAATAACTTGAAGAAAAAAAAACGATACGCTTAATACAGATTGGAATTTAATAAGATACAGTGACACTTTGTACATCCCTTACGGTTTACCAATTACGGAAAAGTAATTCAGACTGTGGAAGACACCTGACTCCATTCCCAGATGATTTAAGATATGCATTTGTACTTACACTAAGTACGTAGTAGGTAATGTAAAACCTGTACCGAGATGTGGCTTTGGTACAAATCTATATGATCAAATCTTGTAGTCAAAATGTTCTAATATAAAATAGAAGTTGACAAAAATATTGTAACAACTTCCCACCTCTATCTCCAATAACGTGGCCAAACGACCTAATTTATCATATAAAAGCAACATACCAACCGAAATATTCTGCAAATAGTCTCACATTCATTCCGACTAAATTCTCTTTAATTTTCCTTAACTTGTAATCATAACATATGGAGAAGCTTTTAGTACATCAAAACTCAAATATTGTTAAAAGGATAATTTCTAACAACTTAACTTGTCTAATGAAATATATTCAAAACCCTCTGTCGTTACATTATATTATCCAATTACATTATATCTTAGAAATACTAATTCTATTGTAAGTTTACAAGAGTAGCACTAGAATTTAAAAGACAATATGAGCTGACACATTTAACTAAACATTCTCGTAGCTACAACAAAATGAGTAACGAAACATTTCTACATATACGTCAATCTTTCTAATTTAGAGAAGATGGAGTAATGAGCTTAGTGATAAGGCGGATTGAGAGTATAACACGTCAAATGTCTCAACTATACGAACTGACAGTTACAGTGATTGTCCGCCAGGAGAGAAATTTCTGAACCGCCAACCGAATTGGAGTCTCTGTCGATAGATGGCACCACAGGTAATAACTTATACTGAGAGGGAATATCTGTATTTATTTACCAAGTTTAATAACATACTGTACGTATAGTCTCTGCCTAAAGGTCCAATTTAATTTTTCATTATTGCCCAGAACGAACAATAGCTTAAGTGAATATTGGGATACTTTCGAAAAAATAAATAATACTGTTTCGGAAAGGCGGTGTTCTGAACGATGTACATTATGACTGTTTTTTGGTTTAAAAACTGTAGCAATTTTAAATCTGTAACATTTCACATGGAAAATTATGTTGGAACTTATAGCTATAATTTTCAATATGTGTGGATATGTTTGTGTTCCTTAGTGAGTAGACTGTGCGAGTATTCCTCAAATCTGAGAGGAAATCGTTGGTTCTAAAACGAAATATTTGAGTCAATGTACTGATATGACGCGAAAAGGGTAAAATCAATTGTGGAATATAACAAGGAAAAATAAGTTGACAAAACAATTATATACAAATGTGCGCATTTCTATTTCATTCAGTATATATTTTCATAATTCATTTTGATGGAAATCCACAATATTAATACAATAGGTAGCTGTCCCTATAGCGATATATAAACAAAAAATGCAAATATAAGCTCGCTGTATTTTTTTTAATTTACGTCCTTTTACTTTTTAAAGTCATATCGGACGATGGAAAGGTTGAAATGATGCTCAAATGAGCCCAGGGTGCATGGAGCTTAGATTTACCTGACATTTGTATTTTAGGACGAGGGAAAACCCTGGAAATAACATTATCCAGGTAACACATCATGAGCGAGATTCCAACTCGGGTCCTCTTGAACTTGAGGCAGACATGCTAACATCTTCGCTGCCGAGGCGGGCTGCTGACATTTGTGTAGTAGTAACATATACAGCAAAACTTCCATCTGAACTGTAGATATTGATACATTGTCAGGGTGAACTATACCTTCAACTTTGTTAACATCAGTGCCTCCCTCTTCTGTATTGTCTGCTGCCTCTCTTTTTGTCCTTCTTCAGATGTGGAAGGGAAAATACATCAATTAGATATATGTTAGATTAGAGTGTAAATAAAATACTTATTAACTGTTGTACAGAATAAAAAAATGTATGTGACATAAATGAAATGACATATACGTTTTTGTAGAATAAGACTTAGTTAGTTGTAATGAGTACTGATGTGTGTACTGTGTCACTGACCATTTCTGTATTGATGTTACAAGATTAGATGTACATCCTAGTCTACACATAAATATCTACACTACATATCATCAACATTAGTTAACATATTTATAACAAAAAACAAACGATATTTGGACCAAAAAATACTTTACGAAGTCTTCACTGAACACATTTAGAATGTAGTCTTTCTAAAAACAAATGAAATATGTTTAAGTTTGACAATGTGCTTTAACATGTACACAGGAAGAATTTATCTAGTATTTACAGTTTACTAGTTATGTAGATGTCTTCGAGAATGAACAGTACTTCTGTATAGGGCAGTCTGAGGTTGGCAGCATTTGTTTACAAATCTTACTGTTGTTTATTTGGGAATATAAACCCGAATAGGCATTTCTCCAAAGTTTTTTTATAAGTTATACTGTTCAATTACACATTTACATGGTCCTTTTGAACAATATATATTGTATTCAGTCTGTAACGCATTCCTGTTTTTCTAACTTTAGTATCCAATTTTGGTACAATATACACTCCTGGAAATTGAAATAAGAACACCGTGAATTCATTGTCCCAAGAAGGGGAAACTTTATTGACACATTCCTGTGGTCAGATACATCACATGATCACACTGACAGAACCATAGGCACATAGACACAGGAAACAGAGAATGCACAATGTCGGCACTAGTACCGTGTATATCCACCTTTCGCAGCAATGCAGGCTGCTATTCTCCCATGGAGACGATCGTAGAGATGCTGGATGCAGTCCTGTGGAACGACTTGACATACCATTTCCAGCTGGCGCCTCAGTTGGACCAGCGTTCGTGCTGGACGTGCAGACCGCGTGAGACGACGTTTCATCCAGTCCCAAACATGCACAATGGGGGACAGATCCGGAGATCTTGCTGGCCAGGGTAGTTGACTTACACCTTCTAGAGCACGTTGGGTGGCACGGGATACATGGGGACGTGCATTGTCCTGTTGGAACAGCAAGTTCCCTTGCCGGTCTAGGAATGGTAGAACGATGGGTTCGATGACTGTTTGGATGTACCGTGCACTATTCAGTGTCCCCTCGACGATCACCAGAGGTGTACGGCCAGTGTAGGAGATCGCTCCCCACACCATGATGCTCTGTGTTGGCCCTGTGTGCCTCGGTCGTATGCAGTCCTGATTGTGGCACTCACCTGCATGGCGCCAAACACGCATACGACCATCATTGGCACCAAGGCAGAAGCGACTCTCATCGCTGAAGACGACACGTCTCCATTCGTCCCTCCATTCACACCTGTCGCGACACCACTGGAGGCGGGCTGCATGATGTTCGGGCGTGAGCGGAAGACGGCCTAACGGTGCGCGGGACCGTAGCCCAGCTTCATGGAGACGGTTGCGAATGGTCCTCGCCGATACCCCAGGAGTAACAGTGTCCCTAATTTGCTGGGAAGTGGCAGTGCGGACCCCTACGGCACTGTGTAGGATCCGACGGTCTTGGCGTGCACCCGTGCGTCGCTGCGGTCCGGTCCCAGGTCGACAGGCACGTGCACCTTCCGCCGACCACTGGCGACAACATCGATGCACTGTGTAGACCTCACGCCCCACGTGTTGAGCAATTCGGCGGTACGTCCACCCGGCCTCCAGCAAGCCCACTATACGCCCTCGCTCAAAGTCCGTCAACTGCACATACGGTTCACGTCCACGCTGTCGCGGCATGCTACCAGTGTTAAAGACTGCGATGGAGCTCCGTATGCCACGGCAAACTGGCTGACACTGACGGCGGTGGTGCCCAAAACGCTGCGCAGCTAGCGCCATTCGACGGCCAACACCGCGGTTCCTGGTGTGTCCGCTGTGCCGTGCGTGTGATCATTGCTTGTACAGCCCTCTCGCAGTGTCCGGAGCAAGTATGGTGGGTCTGACACACCGGCGTCAATGTGTTCTTATTTCCATTTCCAGGAGTGTAGTACTACCTCCACTTACTGTAATTATGTATCATATTTTAGAAATATTACAAAATAACACAATAGGAATTGAAAGAAATAATTGGATGCAACCACTCATTTGCAAAAACACTCCCTTGCAGAAGCTAAATGATAAATGAATTTGCTTAAAACATAAAATGTACTATTAATTTCTGAAAGTAATCTCTTAAGTTCTATTTATTCTGACTAAATTATGTGCAATTTTCTTTAACATAAACTTATTTTGTCGCTAAAGGCTTTCTATATATTTTTCGTTATGGTTTAACTATCGAATCCTGTTTCTCATGTTGTCAAAAGCTAATAGCAATGACTTTGTAATATTAAAGCTAACACTATGTTTAAATATTTAACTATATTGCTGCTGTATGTACAACAAAGTGAGTAATGGAACAACTCCTTAAACTTATATTTCATATTTGTAACAGACGGACAAGTAAACCTTTGTGTAACGGTTGGTCGTGAGTCAATTTGTTATATAGCAGACGATGTTTTAGTTATAGTAATTGTCCGCCAGGGAAAAACCGACCACTTGTTGCTGCCCAGAGAGGGCTCCACCTGTAATATCTTATACTGATAAAGAAACTTAGTAAATATTAATAATGCTGTTTAAGACTTTGTAGTTATTTTCTTTATATAAATATATCTTAGATTTAGCTGTGGTTTTTGCCTGTAAACCAAGGTTAGCCACAATGTATATGGAGGCAATACGAAATAAATAATTAATTGTGTGTAAGAAAAGAAGTCTCCTAAACTAACTATATCACTAGGTATTTCGGCTAACTAAATCATGGATTGAATTTTAATTTTATTGCTTCTAGTCATTTTGTTTAAACTTAGATAAAGCGATTCTAGTTATGCAGGAAGAACTTGGAAAATTTTAACAGGAGTTAACGGCAACCACTTAGAAGTGGAAAGCCTAATAATAAATAACAAAGTTGGAAACCTTTCTGATACTTATTAAGTGGCGGTACTACTCCGTGGTACGCCTTATTGCAGTGGCGTATGCTGGGATTGCGACTGGTGCTATCACTAGGCCTACCAGATACAGTCGTCTTTCTTTACGGGTAAACTGCGTTGTGACGCTATCAAAATACAGTTCCACGTTATGTCTTCTCAATGAAACAAGAATGTCTTTTCCCATCCATAGCAGAGCCAAATTACCCAGACGAATTTGTCCTTGTGTTGCACGTAAATAACCTTTTACTCGCTTCAAGGCTGAAAAGCTCCTTTCAGCACTTGCAGTGGTAGAACGAAATGTTAAAAACAGTTCACTTAGTTTATAAACTTCACTGTACACAACGCCAACTCCATTTGGTTTCATATAATTTGTAATGGTTTGAACGGACTTTTTAGAAACTAATTGAAGTGAATATAGCACCTTCAGTTCATTTTTCAAAGACAGTATATCGAAATAGAAAACATGTGTTCTCTCAGTTCACGAAATACATTTGTTGGAAACATTTCATCTTAATTCGTAAAATGTTTAGAATAGAGTAACGCAAGAAATTTCAACTGTTTCGTGAATCAAATCTTAAATCAGTTTGAGTTATTAATGTGTCCACAAATCCACTAATAGTTTCATTACACATTCTTCATTCATTTCGAAGAATTAGCGCTAGCAACTGTCTTGGTACACTGTACACTATGAAATAAACAATAGTAATACGGCTGTTGAGGACCGTAACAATCACACAATAATTGAAAACATGCTCTTTCTTGCCTTTAACTCCACGTGCTATGCGAAATTCCAAAGCCAGTCGTGTCCGTACGGTATATTTTGAAAAAGTTCGTATGAGTGTAGCGATATAAGGTTCCGAAGCCTTGACGAGTTGAATCCTGCATTCCTCCCTCTCGTCCCTCACAGCCCTTTACCCTACAGAAGGCTGCAATAGTACGCTTCCGAAGCTCTGCTACTCCTCTGTTCAGTGGTAGGGAAAGAGAGATATTCCACCCAACTAATTCTATACGGGCGAAAAAGGCTGGCATTGCAATTATTACTAATATGTTGCTGCTGTTTTCAAATGCTAGGCTTTGGCAATGAAGCCATTAGCTCTCTTGCTCTCCAATATTTCAGGGTAGAAGTGTCGGCGGTGCATGGCAGGATGATATGCACTGAGGAAAACTACTTCCTCCTCCGGTAGGTCCGTTGCTGGTCTCCGCAAACCAGCTGGGACTATTTCGTTACCACCAGCCAGGGACTTTTGGATCGCAACTGCTGGGCTCGTTGCTGTCTCACAGTAGGGGAGCGATTTCGTACTCCTATCCTATCAGGAGAAGTCTCTATCCAAGTAAACCTTAGAGACCCTGCCCTCGGTACGGTCATGGGTCCGTAATGAAATCCCCAAAACAATAAGAAGTGTAAGTTGTGTTGACTACCAAGTCTGTGTTAAGACGAACGTGGTCTTTAGGTGTTACGGACTGTCTATAGCCAATTACAATAAAATATTTGTACAACAGATAGTAAGAATAAAAGACATTAATTTTACACTTTTGTCAACCTTAAATTACACTTTTGAAGCAGTGTAATCTTTTTTAAAAACTCCATTAGCGTGCCATATGCCCTTCTTGCACGCAACTCGTGTATGCACATGCGCAGTAGTCAAGGGCACCAGCAGCCTTCAATATCGCGGCGCCAAGTCTGATAACCCTAAAGGTCACCTCTTATCAGCAAATTCTCGTTTCGCGTAAAGTACAGAGTACACTCTCGGTTTAGAGGTCATTCGTCGTACAATGCCTCCATCGAGAACACGTTACTCTGTTACTCCCAGTAACTCTGTACCTTGACACTACTTTAAAATATCTGATGGTTGTACTTACAAGAGTTTCACTACTCACTTTTGTACATAATATTCTTAAAAACGTACATTCATCTATCTACCTGATGCTAATCAACATAAACATAATTAAAATGGATTTGTTACATATTTCCTTATGGGTATCTACAATGACAATACCGTCAACTTTAAACGATGGTCAATTTTTTTTAAAGCTGGTCACTAGTATGAGATATATTTGACATTCCATTTCTTTTGTATGACCTGGACTTATAAAAACATGAATATATTCCCATTTGGGAAAAAGTTTAAGTATTTGAACGTTTACAACAATAACAATGAATATATCAAATATGACTATCACAAAAGAAATTATTTGACAGAAACCGTGTGTTTTAAGGAGATTTACATTTTTATAAAGTAAGCTTTTGTCTATATCTCACCGTTTATCAGTTATAAAAAGCGATTCAGAATAGAAGAACGTCTCACGCAATTCAAGATAATGAGTCAAATGATATTTTAGGACACAAAACCCGAAACTTCATTAACGTCCAAATTCAAGACATACACATCCTTTGGAATGGAATGAAGTAACTTGTGAAGTAACATAAAACTTATTACATCTATTTTTGAAAATGTGAGATTTACGTAAAGCTTCAATGTTGACATTTTTCTTGTCGCAATTTATGTAAGAAGCACAACTTAAATATCAAGTGTGGTATTTAACCCAAGTTTTGCTTTTTGGAGTTGTTCTCTTTACAGACACAACATGGACGTTGTTATAAAGTGTTCAATTTGATTTCTTTAGAGGTTCTCAAAACATAAATTTACACTGAACCCTGGGAGGATAAGAATACCTCCTCTACCTGCTATAAGTCTTGTAAGCTTGGTAGAAATCTGTACTGTTTAAATCATATCGTCTAATTATTGTACAGTTAGAAAAAGTATAAAAGAAGTGTAAGCTGTTTGCATTTTAACTTGTGAGGTTATCCTGTGTGCTCCCCATAAGGAACTCTGTCCACATATTTTGTATATCACAATTTTTAAGACGCTGTTCCACAACAATTTGGAGATCTTGGAGTTATATCTGTGTGTGAGTGTGTGTTGTAACCCATTACACATAAAGTAATCCGTTTTAATCACGTTATTTACACAAAAGGTTCCCGAGAAGTATTTCCGTTTCCTCGTTAGACAGTTTTACGACTTAGAGTATAACTTTACATGTGAAGTTGCTCCTTTACGAGAATTATTTTCCGTTTTTCCAGATTTACATCATATAAGTGATCCGTTTTATGGAGGTTTCTTTGTGTATGTGAAGATTTCCACTGCACGAAGGCCATGATGAACAGAGCTTGTTCTAATAACTCAGGCTTATGGTGACTCGTTACTCATTATAAAATTTGTATGACTAAAAGTTGTCATGGTCCGAGCGAAGTGTGTAACAAAGAATGTACGAGATATCACTGACTCAGCTGTATAAACAGAGTCAAGTCGTTACTAAACCATACATTCACTTCATTTCATCATATTCAACATCTTACTGCACTCACTTTATCTCAAATATATTTTATGGAGTCGTTAACCATTTCCGAGATACCTTTTATTTGTTTCATTCTCTTCAATGCTTAAACTGCTCAAGAATGAAGTTGTAAATAAATTACGTAGCATCTAGATTTAACATTTCACAATGTTTTGAAGTTAACTGCAGTCCCTTGTACCTACATGATTGTTAACATCGTAGAAGCATAACACCAGTTTAACACATTCGATATTCCATCATCTGTAAATTAATTACAGTTTTAGAGTTACAACGAACGATTTCCTCTTGGAGTTGAGGTATATTGGCCACAGTAACGAGGAAAATAAAAATACAAAACTTTTCAGGTGTTATAATTGTGTAAATCAACTGGCATTCGTGAATGATGAATAGAAAAGCTTCTAGTTGTATTTATTAATAGAGCTGGATACAAATTCCCAAAAATCCATTTTCCAATTAACCAACGCATAATGCACAATAAACCCATGCTCAGATTCAGAAAATACCTACACATCTAGTTAATTTAGAAGGCTTTCTTTCAGAAGCACAGTAAATTGTTTGCTCGATATTGCCTACATATATATTATAGCTACCGTTCTTTTTCAAGGAATAAAGAACAATTGAAACTGAGTTATGCGTAAATAATATAGTTAAAGTGCATTATACAATTGCGTAAATAATCACAAAGTCTCTTCCTCAGAGTAAGATATAACAGGTGTAGCCCTCTCTGGACAGCAGCAAGCGGTCTGTTTTCCCCTGGCGGACAATTACTATAACTAAAACATCGTCTGCTATATAACAAATTGACTCACGACCAACCGTTACACAAAGGTTTATTAATCCAACTTATACGACATCACTTCAATACTTGTACTCAAGTACGACATACTACTGTCGTAATGTTCAACAATGAGCTTAGAGACAGCAGTTTATAAAGTTTGGAGACAATGTTTCTTTTTAAGATATGATTATACAATGAAATACTCCATTATATATTATTTTGTATTTCCAAAGTAGTGGCTTGATGTAGAGAAGGAGTTCTTCAGATCAAGAACCCGTACACAACGTTTAGCTTTTCTGTTTATTATTATGTCTATTGTAATTAAAAATGTAATAACATGTAAAAGTAAGCTATATTAATTTGAATTTTGTTTCTTCAATTTAGTTAAATATTTTGACCTTAATTTTGTATTAATTCTTTTTGCCACAATCTCCAGTTGGTTTTTCTATTCATATCACATTTGGGCAGCTCCCTTTCTCTCTCTACAAACTGTTTATGTAATAATCACGTACTATGTAATGTAAAACCTGTACTGAGATACGACTGTACAAATCTGTATGTTCAAATCATGTAGTCAAAATGCTGTACTATTATAAAATAGAATTGACAAAAGTATATACAAACTTCGTACCTCCAATGACTTTACATAATTTATATTGTGAAAGCATTTCCTTATCTTCGGAATAAATTATTTTTCCATTTACCTCTAATGATTTGATCAAAATGCCTAATGTTCAGTACAAAACCAGAAGGCACAACTGTAATATTGTAGAAATAGACTCATATTCAGATAAAGCAAACTCTTGTTAAAAAGTGTAATACAACTTTATTTAATTTATGATTTTTGGGCCTACTCTTGTTCCTTTTCAATGTCAAATACTTTATATATTAAAAATGCTAATCCTGCTCTTGTAAATTTGTAAGAATAGCACTACGATTTAAAAGACATCATGAGCTGACCACATTCTTGATATTTAACTACGTCCTTCTCATATATACAACAAAAATGTGCAATGAAACTGCTACTGTTATTTTTTTCAATTTGGAGCAGACAGAGTAATCATCTTAGTGTTAGGACGGATTGAGAGTGTAACACGTTAAATGTCTGCAGTAGACGATCTGTTAGTTATAGTGATTATCCGCCAGGAGAGAGTATCCAGGACTGCCTACCGAACTGGAATCGCTGTCCAGAGATGGCACCACAGGTAATATCTTATACTAGGGAGTAATATTTATAATTATTTACCAAGTTTTACAGCATATGATAAGAGCGTACCTCACATAAACCATTGATTTATGTGTTCTTTATGACTTTAAAACAAGTAGCAGCTTCAGCGAATACAGGGATAGTTTCGAAGAAATAAATAATGCTGTGTGAGAAAGGAAGTCATCTAAGGCACGTACATTAAGGCCATTTTTTATCTAAGAAGTATACAAAATTCCCATGTTCTGATATGGATTATGGTAATGACTTTTTGCTGGAACTTGTATCGATCAATATAGTTTTAAATGATCTTAAAGCATAGAGTTTGTGATAAGACCTGAGGGAATTGTTGTTAGTTATTGAAATACTTGCTGCGTTAAACTTATTTCACTTTTTGATTCTTATTACAAAACGTTATTTACTTACGTACTGTATGTCAATCGAAATATACGCTGTTATTATTTTGAACAAACATGAAATGCGCACATTTATGCAAGGTGTTTAGTTTTGTATATTATATTGCATTAAGGACTATTTCTTTCTTTTATTATTATTCCTTTGTTATTATTTTCCCTGCAAGAAAATAGGAGAATAAAGTAGGTAGCTAAACCTATAGCGATAAATCAATATTTTAAAACTAGTTACTACGTAATGGCTTTCAAATTTGATTTATGTTGTATAGATGATTGATAAAAAGTTAGTTATGGAAAAGTTCAAATAACAAGAATTAGCCTGCAAATGTTTTACACCACAAAAAGTATATTTGAGTTCATTGTTTATTTGATCGAAAATGTGTAGCGTTTAACGCCCGCTTTTGCTACATAAGGCACCGCAGGCGGTGACACTGTTGATACATGAGATGAAGATGGAGCACCGGTGGAATGAGATAGCGGGGGAAACCGGAGGTCCCGGAGAAAACCCGCCCCAGCGCCTGTTGTCCACCACAAATCTCGCTTTGCGGTCGCCTGGGATCGAACCAAGAGTTTCCTGAGAGCCAAGCGGTCTAACCACAGAGCCACGGCGTTTGTATGATCTAGATATATATATTGGAGCAGGAAGATTTGTCTGTCTCTTACAGTTTACCATTATGGCAGTAATGGAATATGGAGACTTCTGACTACATTGACAACCAAGACAACGTTTTTGTTTCATATGCATTTAAATGAATTTAAGGTTGCGGTATTTTCAAAGATGTCCTTGAAACCACTTTTGAGAAAGTATCAGAAGATGCTCCATGTATAAGAGGTCTGGAACCTTTGTGTTTGTTACTCCTCAATGTCATGATACCCACGCGATTTGTGTCGCAATGTTTCATTTGTTAGTAGACTTTATTATGTCCAATATGTTTCAAATTCGAGAGAAATTCTTCCTCAGAACTCAATAATTGTAATTACTTTACAGGTTAATATCGGATATGTGGCGCTCACATTACTTTCTCTACTCCTTTTAAACTTTTATTGATCCATCTCCCGCACGTTAATTGGGGCAAACATTCCATTGTTATTAATTGTTATGTAGGTACAAGGGAATACAAGAACAGAGTACTCTTTAAGGGATTGTCAAATATTTGAATGTTGGTTGTTATGTAATTGTAAATGTATCATCTAGGCATGACGACAAAAACTTACCAACGATCTCAGTTTTGAACAGGTTAAGTATAGAAGAATTCAAATAAGAAATATCTCGGAAATGGCTCACTCTACCAAAATATATATCTGACAGAAAGTGTGTGTTTACCAAGATCATCATCTTCTGTTCAGTAAGATTTTGTCTGTTTTTACGGTTTGTCACTTCTACTTATATCACATTAATGAAAACGACTTCTGAAAACACTGACAGAAAATTTAAAGTATACACGACATTCCTCATAATAATATTTTAAAGATATTACATTTTAATAAATATAGTTAGCATAATTTTTATAAAATCAATAATTTTGGAAACACTCAACGTAAATGTTAGTGGGTGTTAAGGGATATTGTTGAAAATATACATTGTAGTAAGGTAAAAGACACAAGAGGTGAGTGACCGTATAGCAATGTGCCATTTGGTCTCCTTTGTCACGGACACATCTTGGTGTTTACAACTTAATCAAGTATTTTGTGTTTATTTCTATGGTCAATATAATTTAGCAAATGTGTAGTTTATGTATTATTAAACTGAACTACATGTATATATACCCCTTCCTTTCACTGCTAATATCCATTAACAAGTCATACTATGTGATTGTTCATTTTGTAGACATTCAATAATTCTGTATAACGTCCATTTACACATATACATAAGTAGTATAGAATTGAGAGAATCAGCACAGTGTAGATAAGATGCTGAACTCTCCTCTGTGTTTATATATGAGTGATGTAGAATGCTCATTGATTTAGAACCCTCCTATATGAAAATCGAGGTGTAAAAGAAGGGGAGTGTTGGCGCAGTGCCGTTCTCCCCTGTGCAGTGAGATGTGTTTGAGGGTGGGGTGATGACGATGATTGTGTGTGTGTAAGTGTGTGTGTGATGTGTGATGGGTGGGTGGGTAACGGGGTTCCGGGGGTGTTTGAATTAAATGTGAATTCTTTTCGATGTGTGTGCTTAAACTCTCATGTATGAATATCGAGTCTAGGGTTCGATATGGGGTTCGGGGAGGGGCGATGTTTGAATTAAATGTGTTGATAGTAATTCTTCGATGTCTGTGCTTAAACTCTCATGTATGAATATCGAGTGTAGGGTTTGATATCTATTACGTTTAGTGTATGATATATGATGCAGTATCGTTAATCTTTAGATAAAAGAATATCGAGAGAATGATTAGGTATGTGTATTGGGAGAGATTTATGAAATAAATGAAATAAGACATTCTGGTAAGGGGTGTTCCCTAACCAGAATCCATCCTTGAGCTATGTATCTAAGAGGATGTAAGGTTAAGAAAAAGGTTAAATTCCATTCCCACATCGAGGTACGAGAAACTATAAATCTGTTCCACATTGAAGTATAAGAATGGAAATGTAAATCTATGTGAGAGGGTCTCATGACAAAGAAATGTTCCCTCTAAGCATGATAAAAGTGGTACATAGCAAATGCAAATAAAAATAAAAGCACTGCCCATCTCTTTAAGAATGATAAAAAAAATATTGAGAGAAAAGTATAAGAATGCAAATGTAAATCTGTTTGAAAGGGTTTTCATGATAAAGGAACGCACCCTCTAAGCACGATAACCTAAAAAGAATGTTCCCTCTAAGCATGATAAAAGTGGAACATAACATCGAAAATAAAATAAAAGCACTAACCATCTATTTAAAAATGATTAAGATAACGAGAGAAAAGTATCTCATCTTTAAGTATATATGTGTAATACAATCTGATCAATCAATATGATAATATATATACGCAAGTAGGGATCTATAGTATAGATATCCTAACTATCCATGGCAAGATATCACCCTCCATATAAAAAATTTGTCTAGAAAATCTCCACACAGTATTACGAATACTCCACTGAACTTCATCCCTCTTGGTATGTGGGTCAGAGGAAAAAAAAAGAGTTAATCTCTCCAGACTGGTGACAGGGATGGTCAAAACATTCCTATTGCTGTAGCAAAGTCCAATTTTGTCAAATAACGTTAGGGAAAAAAAGAATATATTTTAAAATTAAACGAATGAATCTATATATTTGTATGAATGATGAAACAATACTATGAATGTGTTAGTATACCAAATGTAAAAAAATCAAATGTTCAGAAAAATATATTTTGTACAAGTATGTGTGTGTAAAGAAATGTGTAACTATATCCCCCCCTCCAAGATGTAGGGAACGAATCACAGTTAGTGTGCGCACGCAACATGGTGTTTGGGAAGGAGAGATACGGTTGGAGGGGGTGTAAAAAATGATGAACCTATATAAAGTTTAAACTATGATAATAAAGTTACTAGTATTACTTTTGAACTCATAACGTAGTCACAACAACTTTAAACTCATAGCGTAATATGTAGACAGTAACACCTCTCCCGAACGGAGGGGGCGGAGCATCTGTTAATAAATACCGCGGTACGGATGAGTGAGGAGGCAGTCGATTCTCTGGAAATATGGATCCTACAGGTAAGATAGAAAAGTTGTATACTGTAATTCATTTTTTTTATCTCTGTTTACGAAGAATGTTGAAGTAATACTGATTCGTGTGTGCTTATATGTTTGTTTCAGATCATGAGATGCTCCAGCTAAATCAACTAGCTGAAGGTGGAACACATCTTCCCACAAAGAAACTACGTGAATTAGATCAGTCCGTTCAACACATCATTCGATCCGTCAAAACCGTGAAGACCAGATATGGTGAACGGGTTGTCGTCGAAACATCAGAATTCCAAGTTTTCCTCCCGGAGAGATTCAAACACATGACCGCAGCGCAGAAAGATCTACTAAACCGTGGTGACTGCATACTCCAATACCATGGCGAGGAAACTCTAGAAAGTGGTTTCAAACGACATAACTTGTCTTTTTTAAGCAGCCCGTAATGTCGTCAAAAGGTGAGCATAATTATTGAATAAAATTTCATAAAAAAGTGATAATGTAGTTACTTGCATGTAAATGTGAAATCGTACATGCTGTATTAAAACTTAAAGTGTTAATTATCGCACGTCATGTAGTATTAGTAATTGAGAGTGAGTGAACGTTATAGGGTTAATTTTCATATGTAATAATTACGTACATGTAAATATCGTAGTTCAGTTACGTTATTTCACATGCATGTTAGTTATGTTTTGTTTGTTACACGTAAAAGTAACGTTGTAGGTGAAAAAAGAACGTTAATTTATATGTGTAAAAACGTACATGTGAATATCGTAGTTCAGTTACGGTATTTTACATGTATATGGTTTACGTTGTGTGTTTTATCATTTATGTAAGGGAAAGAGCATTACGTAAAACAGTTACATACTATCTGAATATTGTAGTTACGTGATGATAGCAATAATTGAAATCTCTGTGTAAAATACATAATCATTATGTAAATATTTTCATATGTAAAAGTTACATGCATGTTACGTTCTATGTAAAGTATAGAGTTTACGTAAAATTGAGATTCATACATGTAAAAGTTATTAACATGTATGTTATTTCTGTCACCACCTTACATACATGTAAATCAATGTTCCCGTATGTAAAGTTAATCGAATGTTGTAATTACTTTTTCAGAAACGGCGACAAGATGCTCCGGTAGTGCCACTGGACAACCCTCGATTCAGCAAGATGAAACCCGTCTGAACGTGACCCAGGCTGAACGCTTACAATGTATTCACAGTGAGTCCGCATTCAAAAATAGATTAGTTACCTACGAAATTCACAACTGTGTTAATATACTTGACCCCGTCATATTCTTAGCAGAATGCAAACCTTTAATTTTGAATGAAATTGATAAGGGCTTAAACATGTATAAATCAGTTCTTAAGATAGGATCCTGTTTATCCTGTCAATATGTCATAATATCACAAGAGAGCGATAATATTCATACATTTAACTTTAACAGTGAACTTGAGGTGATATTGCAATCTACAGATAAATCTATATGGTATGAAGAGAAGATTGTACAACCTATACTAGATCATATGGATAATTTTGAATCGCGTACCAGTTCAAAAGCTTTATACAGTAATGAGAAATTAACAATATATGTGACACAATACGATTCATTGAGTGCAGGGATGTATACTGAATTACCCGACTTTATAAAATAGAAGAGAGCTGTTATTAACATTCGTAATACTGATAAATATTGCTTTGCATACTGTCTGTTAGCATCCAAATACCCAGTAGAACGTAACAAGAATCGACCCACGTCCTATAAAAGATACGAGTTTCTTAAAGAATTTAACTTTGAGAATATAACATTCCCCGTATCATTGAAAGATGTAGAAAAATTCGAGAATCAAAATTCAAATATTTCAATAACGATATACGGTGTTGAAAATAAATCGATTTTTCTCTTATATCAACCAAGAGAGATAAAATCACATCATGTCAATCTTTTAATGTATAAAAGACATTATTGTCTGATAACAGACTTATCACGTTTGCTAGGAAAGCAGCTAACTAAACATAATGGACGAAAATGGTTATGAAACAAATGTAACTTGTATTTCACACCAGAATCTCGTTTAAATAGTCATAAAAAGCGGTGTGTGATGAATCAAATTATCAGAATGCCCGAGGCAGGTAAAACTGATCTCGTTGAATTTAACGCATACTCGAAATGTCTAAAAGTTCCATTCCTGGTTTATGCAGACATAGAATGTATCTTACGTAAGGTAGATTCGTGTCAAGATGTATCGAGCAAAAGTTGGACACGTACCATTTATAAACATGAAGCGTATGCAATTGCATTACATTTGGTTTGTAGTTATGATAAAAATTTAACACGTTTCAAATCATTTGAAGGTCCATATGCAATTGAAAATTTTCTTAAAGAATTAACGTTAATTGCAAATCAGGTCATTAATATATATGCTAATAAAATTGAAATAAGTATGAGAGATGTGGATGAACTAGAATATCAAAATGCAACATGATGTCACATATGCAAACGTGAATTTCTTAACTCGTGTATAAAGGTTCGTGATCATTGTCATTTGACTGGAAGTTACGTTGGCCCAGCCCATAAGCACTGCAATTTAAATAGGAAAATGCCAGGATTCATACCAATATTCTTTCATTGCATGTCAAAATACGATGCTCATTTCATAGTAAAGAAACTAGGTTACGATACGGAACCTATCAACTGTATTGCACAAACTTCTGAAAATTACTTATCCTTTAGCAAAAGATATACAAATTCGAATGGAATGAGTATATATCTAAGATTTCTGGATAGCTATCGTTTTTTGGATTCAAAACTTAGTAACCTTTCGGATATGTTAGAATCAGATGATTTTCATTATACCAATAATACGTATACGAATCCTTTGCATAGACAACTGATGAAACGCAAAGGTGTCTTCCCGTACACGTATGTGGATTCTATAGAAAAATTATACGAGAATAGTCTACCATCCAAACATCAGTTTGATCATGTAAGCGATGAGGATTATAGTCATGCTAGAACGGTATGGAATGAATTCAATGTTAAAAATCTGGGTGAATATTTAACTATATATCTTAAGTGTGATACGTTAATGCTAACGGACGTGTTTGAACGCTTCCGTGAATTAAGTATCGGTTTGTACGGACTCGACCCGTGTCAGTATTACACACTTCCCGGATTAGCCTATGATGCAATGTTAAGAACGACTGGTGTACAGATTTCATTATTAACAGATAAGACTATGTTAGATTTCTTCGAAAAAGGAATACGAGGTGGAATTTGCACTGTGTCCAAACGGTATGCAAAGGCGAATAACAGATACATGACTAGCTATGATAACACTCAACCAACTAATTATTTAATGTACGTCGACTGCAATTCTTTATATGGATATACAATGGAAAATAATAGCTTACCATACACTGATATAAGGTGGCTAACTGATGCTGAAATTAAATCAATAGATTTTATGTCTATTACAAGTGATTCTGACGTGGGATATGTGCTGGAAGTAGACTTTAAATATCCACAGGAACTTCATGATATACAAAATGATTTGCCATTATGCCCTTTGAATGAAATCGCGCTAGGTGATAAGTATACAAAATTGCTAACAACATTGAATGATAAAAATAAATACGTATTACATTAACTCAATTTTCAACAATGTGTTAAACTTGGTTCGATTCCATCGCGTATACATAGAGTAATAGGTTATAAAACATCTAACTGGATAAATCCTTACATTGAACTCAACGCTCGTAAACGTATTGAAGATAAGACGAAATTTGGCCAAAATCTATGGAAGTTAATGAATAATTGTGTTTATGGAAAATTTATAGAGAATGTAAAACGTTATAATTCATTTCCTTTAGCTACCAGCTGGAAACGAGCGCGTAAATTGTTAGCTCGACAGACGTGTATAAGGTACGTGATTTTTGATGAAAATTTAATAGGTATAGAATTGGTCAGAGATGAAATATTGATGAATAAGCCAATATACATAGGACAAGCAATCCTGGATCTATCCAAACATAAAATGTATGATTTTTATTATGAAATTCTGAAGATAAAATTGAAAGATGTAACTTTAATCTATACGGACACGGATGATTTTCTCTTTGAATCTAGCTGCGATATATATGAATTTATTAAAAACAATATACATTTATTCGATACATCGAATTATGCAATGGATAATGTGTATGGTAATCCGTTAGCAAATAAGAAAATTTCAGGATTATTCAAGGATGAGCTATCCGGTAGAGTGATGACTGAATATGTGGGGTTGAAATCGAAATTATATTGTTATCGATATGATACTGAAGTGATTAAAAAATCAAAAGGTGTAACAAAAGATTCGATGAGATTCATAACCTTTGAACAATATCTCTCATGTATTACACATCCTGACACGATACATCGAAGCATGCAGACATGTTTCAGAAGTTATAAACATGATGTTCATACCATCGAATCTAATAAGATAGCTTTAAGTGGTATCGATACAAAACGATACATTCCCGATAATTCATTTTCAACATTAGCATGGGGACATTATGCTATAGAAAATTGTCAAGTGTAATTTTTTTCTTTTCTCAATAAAGCATAGATTCAACTGAGTTAAAAGGTATTACTAGGCCACGATAATAACATATTACTGTATTTCAAAAAACAAAATAATTGAGTTTCAAGTATAATTGTAAAGTGTGTTACAACTGTGTTAAAAGGTATTACTAGGCACATGATAATAACATATTACTGTATTTCAAAAAAATAATAATTGAGTTTCAAGTATAATTGTAAAGTGTGTTACAACTGAGTTAAAAGGTATTACTAGGCACATGATAATAACATATTACTGTATTTAAAAAAAACGAAATAATTGAGTTTCAAGTATAATTGTAAAGTGTGTTACTAATTACATGATAATAACATATTTACTTCATTTCAAAGATAACGTGTTGCTTTTTTTATGTTTACGTTAGGGGGGGAAGGAATATTTTTTCCTATTCATGTCGTTTTGAAATGTTAGATAGCAGAAATCAATGTAACTTTATTGATCTCTACAATGAAATGTTAATTGAACTATAATCGTGTATGATTTTTTATTAAAAATATTTACTAATTATATCAAAATGTTATTATCATGTCTCCGTTAAGGGGTGAGGGGGGATTTATATATAATCAATGTGAACTAGCATGTACAAAGGCTCTTATTTCAGCTATAATCATGTATGATGTTTGTTTAACGTATATTACTAATTACTTCAAATTGTAATTATCATGTTTACGTTAAGGGTAGGTGAATTTATATATACTCAATGTGAACTAGCATGTACGTTATGTTAAAATCTGTACAATTAAATGTTAATTCAACTATAATTATGTATGATTTTTTAAAAAAGTATAAAAATGTTATTATCATGTTTAAGTTAAGGAGATGTGAATTTATATATAATCAATGTGAACTAGCACGAACGTTATGTTACAGAAGATATCAGGAATCAATGTGAACAAAAAAATAAAACACAATTTATCATTAAAATTATATTTCTTTATTGAGTTGTATGTTTTTTATTTATACAATGTCCACCTCATTAATCCATTCACGGGTAGGAAATCCTAACCATTTCACCAGAATCCTATCACCACGTCGTCTGATAATCCTTTCAACTAAATACGTGTCTGGATATTGAGTTTTCTGTAATTCATAACCGTAGAATGCTCCTTCATTCAGTTTGCCCTTCAGATCCTCGATGAGATAGGTCAATGGATGTGTCCTTTGCACTGTACGTATCCTAAAGACTTCAACACTCCAATTTGGTAGATAACCTTTCTCCATAACACCTTTATGCTTAGAAATCCTCACGTAGTCACCAACACGATGAAGTCTAGATCTTCGCTTCTCACGCAGACTTCTATCATATTTGTATACTATGAGGAGGAGAGAATTATCACGAACTTCTACAGGCTTCATACGAATCGTTCGATGGTAAGTATTATTGTATGTATGAATAATTCTAGGTAGTATGTTTATCCATTGATATGAGCCTTGAACAATAAATTACTTATGCAAATTCAGTTTGATCGTTCTTATTAAACGTTCCACTGCAGCAGCCTTAACGTGAGTGAATGTACTGTAATGATTAATATTATTACGATTCATTAGTTCACGGAAATGTTTATTGTAAAACTCCCTTCCATTATCAGATTGAACATTCTTCGGAAACGATTCCATTTCATTCAATATCTCCTCCATAGCAGTCGAAACGTTAATACCACTTTTATCACGATATGGTCTTGCATAAGCCATCTTGGAATAAAAATTGCATGCAAGAAGAATATACTTATAATTCCTATTGTCTCTTGCATAATTAGACATGTCCATAAGATCTATTTGTACTAAATCGTTCATTCCTTTGCTTATGATCTTACGACGTAAAAATCGTCTTCTAGCTGGTGCATGTAACTCGGTTGCAATGCGACGTTTTATCATGCTATAATTTTTTATGTTTTAAGTTCTGTAATAATTTCTTCTATCTCGGGTGAGTGATTCAAATTACCTGCATCCCTCGACGCAACTAATAATCTTAATCTGTTTATTATTTCATTCGGATCGTTCCAGTAGACGTAATCTAAGTTTCTCTGAGGTACATGTTCTTTCCAACGTAAACCAAATCCAGTTCGATTACTAACAAGGTCACGAATGATATGACGATACTTGAACCCTCGATTTGCTCTTAAACGTCCATCTCTTGAATAGCCGTGTCTGTAAACTTGAGTATTCTGTAAGATTTGTGAATACACGTCTAAATCAGCATCTGTGTACGATGTCTTGCGAGGTAAACGTTTAAATAATAATTCATATAAGCCTGCTGTGGGATCATACGTTTCTGTCCCTATCTGAACACCATCAGATTTAAACACAACTGTCTTGTTACCCAATTTATACTCATTATCCTCGTAACGTATGCCGTAAGTATTGTCCATGTCACTCGAACTAGCAGTTCGAACCTTGTGTAGATACTTTGACACGAGATCAGATCCGCTAGCATCATCTGTAGTTTCGTCGTCGTTGTTGTCTTGGTGTGCTTTCGCTATTACTTTCAATGGTTCGGTTACAGGTTGAAGAACTTCAGACATTACTCGTTGCGTTTCGAATTTCATTCCTTTGAGAGAACGTAACTTTTCTCTTATTGCCCTACTGTGACGGGCAATGGATTCCTTAAGTCTTATAGCTTCAGCATCCATATCGAAATGAATGTATAATTAATCAGCTACTGCTAATTTATATGAAACTATCAGTTCTATACTTAATATATGACCATCTTTAGCACGTCCGGCTGGCGCTGTAAACGATAGAATATCGCCAGTTTCAACTCTTACAGGATATCTTTCAACTAATCTTCCGTTTATTGCAAACAATGTATCATTTACAGTATGCGGATGTACCGATGATACAATAGAACACGAGAGTACACTTCCATTTCCAGGAACTTTATAGTATTCGAGTCCCGATGTTAACGTATACCTTAAAGAGGGACCTCGAAACGGACATGTTTGCAATGAAATTATGAGTTGTGCTTTCAATTGTTGTAACATAGTGTTTACAACATTTCTCATTCGTGTTTTCATAGTATGAATATCATTATTTATAGTGATTAATTTATTATCAAGTTCCGTTTGTCGTGCGGTTAGTCCTTTCACTTCTTTTTCTACAGCTGTAGTAATAGTCTCGCTAGCGGAGGTGATTGTTCTAGTTAACTGACTTTGTAATTCATTCTGTTTCCGTGTAATAGTATCGGCAATGTTTGTTATAGTCACAGTTAAACCCGTTTGCAATTCATTGTGTTTCTGTATAAAGAAATGATTAACATAACTCATGGTCAATGCATCACTATCATCTATCGGGTCGGCTAAATCCTTCAATCTCTTCATTCGAAATGATAGAGTTTCATTAGAGTCGTGAATTGGAATCCTATCATCTACATATATTTTATTAGGAACGTCGTGTTCGTGAAGGGGGTCCAACAGCGTTTTCATTCTTATACCATCTATAATGACATTATTTTCGGAATCACGTTTAAATGCATATTTACTTAAGTACTCCATTAAATTGTTGTATTGGATGTCGAGCGATTTTTGTATGTGATCCCTAAGCATAGCTTCAAACTCGCCCATATGCTGATACGAGGTCTGCTCGCTGAAGATCTGCATTCGATTCTCGACGTCAGCCGTATGCGTATCCACATAACGTTTAGTCGATGCATCGTTACCTTCTTCAGGGTCGTGAATATTGAACAATCGCTTTCCCTTGAATCGATAGTTTCCCGATCCATCTCTAGTTATGATATATCGATTGAACACACCCCTAGAGGGTATGATTCTTCGGGATCCGAACCTGTCGATACTCATTGCTTAAGTGATGGATTATTCTATTTATTCATTCTGATAAAGCGATCAAAACCGTGACGGTAGCGTCCCTCGTTCAGTGGATATTGTGGTACTATAACAACAAAGGATCGTTCATCACTCTCCCATATATGTTTACACATATCCTTAAATTCATCATAGGACATATCGGTATTTACATAATCTTCGTATATATGTTTTAAATTGAGATTATCCTGTCTAAAGAATATAATCATATTTGCATTATCTCTAATTAAATGTTTAGGTACTTAGGCATATGATTGTGCTAAATATATAGCATCGACATTACGATGTCTACCCATACTGTAATATGTAGCTATCTTACCCTGTTTTTCATTTATCACATCATAAAATACGAATATCGAATTTTCTCTAGCATCCGACGTTTGAATCACTTTATCACCATCATCGAACGTAAATACACCTATATCGGGTATAGTTTTCAGTAACCTGAGTAAATATCGATATTTAGGTTGTTGCAACGATTTCGAGTATATGTAGAGGTTTTCGAATCTCAGACCATTCTCGTGAATAAGTAGGTTGAGTAAAACGTTCGTTTTTCCAGCATTTGAACTGCCCAGTATGAGCGCTCTAACGTTACTCGGAAACAAAGTACCGTGTCGTCCCTTGCGAATGTCATCCTCGAAATCTAACACCTGTATGGGTAGCGTACACTTTTGCTTTACTATCTCCATATCGCGACTAATACTTATAAAGCATAAGTTTTGTCTTTTATTTCATTCATGATAAGGGCAATCTATGTCTTTACTGGATTTAGCCAATCGTCATAGGAATCGTATACTTATAAGGCGCACGTTTTGCCTTTTTTATTTCATAGTGAGACATGCGCTCTACACGTGCACGCAAAGGTTCGGGAATTCTTAATTCCTTGATTAATTCATTACCATTTGAGGCACATTTACCGGGTTATCGTTTCTGCGGTCCCGGAACGAAACTACATGAACGCTTGCAGAGAGGTGACTTACCGGTGAACGGGTTAGATTCAGCGTGTCTCGATCACGATCGGGCTTACGCAGAGAGTACTGATACAGAATCTCGTCGTCTAGCCGATAAGGTGTTGGTAGAGAAAGCTTGGAGACGTGTACAGTCTACCGACGCTTCTTTGGGCGAACGACTTGCAGCTCGACTTGTGGCTACACTTATGAAGGGTAAATTGGCAGCGGGCGCTGGCATGCGTAAACGTCGCAACAAGAGAGGTGGTTTCTTACCTTTGCTACCACTTTTAGCAGCTCTAGGTGCAGCAGGTGGTCTAGCTGGAGGTGCTGCTCAGATTGCTACGGCTGTCAATAGGAAACGTTCGGATGCAAAACAACTTGCGGAATTAACACGTCACAACGAGCGCATGGAATCTTTGGCTCAGGGCAAAGGTCTTCGCCGTAAGAGACGTCGTAAGGGTAGAGGATTGTATCTTCGATCAAAAAACTCGGGGCGAGGCCTATATTTATCCCGGAAAAAGCCCTGAGTGCTAACGAGATCGATTCGTATGCACGATGTCTACACATTCCACATTTTAGAGGTGTCTACATGATCGATAAACTACCTCCACGTCCTCGATTCTATGAGAGAATAGTAGTGAATCTGGATACATCAAATAACCCTGGTACACATTGGGTTGCTGTACGTAAGGATGGTGATGTTGCCTACTACTTTGACAGTTTCGGCGATCTGAGACCTCCGGAAGAGATAGAAACGTACCTTTCGGGTGTCAAGCTCCTATATACTACGACGAGATTTTAAGAATTCGATTCTGTGATTTGCGGTCACTTGTGCCTTCAGTTTCTCCTCGATGAGTTACACGATCACCGTGAGTGGTAGTGATACCAGCTTCTCTACATTTATAAATCCACCGTTACATCTGGATCCTAACGGACATTACGAGATAGCTCTATTGAATTTTGAGACTTTTTACTCGATTCCGAATGTGCACGAGAGCAATAATCTATTCCATTACGTTCGCGATGGAAAAGTCGAACGTATAGTAATTCCAACGGGTACTTATGAATTGGATGATATCGCCAGATTGATCAAGGATGCTCTCGACATCGGTGACGACTTTATTATACGTGCTAATAATAACACCATGAAATCAGAAATTCAATCTCCCTATATTATCGACTTTAGTCGTGAGAGATCTATTGCTTCTCTTCTCGGTTTCACCTCCAAACAGAGGGTACCGGCAAACGTGCTGACCGAGTCTAATGATTTGGTTAACATATTCAAGGTCAGCATCATACGTATCGAGTGTAGTCTTGCAACGGGACCTTTCATCAATGGTAAAAGTGGTCATTCTCTGTATGAATTTTTCCCATCGGTACCTCCAGGTTATCATCCACATTAGAGTGGTAGACCAGAACGGCGATAAGTTAGATTTCAGGAACGAAACCATCACTGTACGATTGCACATACGTCGTAATGGATATAAGTTTTAAGAGACGATGCTATATTAAAAAACATCTCTCGAGATTGAACTCTACTCGATCATCGACCCGCAAGCTAATCACATCGTGTAATCGAAAATTTCTCGCTAACTTAGGCTTCAAGGTTCTATGATGGATGTGTTGGACGTGACCGGGATTCCGACCTTTGATGATAAGATCAGTAAGGAGGAAGAACACGTATTCCTACCGTACAATACGTCAGCTCTCGATGTGAACGATGAAATTAGAATTCCATGTCAAGCTGAAGATTTGTACACGCTTCCTAGTAGAAGTTATCTCTACATTTAGGGGACTCTCACTAAACCCGACGGCACCGTCGCCACATCGAAATTGAGTAACAATACTATGGCATTCATATTCGATGAGATTCGTCTGGATATGAATGGAACGACTATTGATAGAACTAGGAATCCGGGCATTTCATCAACGATGCGTAACTATGCAGCACTGAATGAACTGGAATCGAATCGTTTACTAAATGCTGGATGGATCTATGGTGTGGTAGACATCGTGAATACATCGAATGGTATCTTCAATGCTATCGTTCCTCTTTCGATGTTGCTGGGTTTCGCCGACGATCACAAGGAGGTCATACTTAATAGCAAGTTTGAACTTATTCTCATTAGATCTAAGGATTCTGATAATTGTATCATTGGAAACGATCCTACAACCATACAACTAACTAGACTCGAATGGAGGATGCCTGTACTTCGACTTTCAGATTCTGAACGAGTTGATAAACTTAAACTCGTCAAATCGGATAAACCTCTACACGTCGCATTTCGAACCTTGGACCTTCACACCTTCACACCTTCACACCTTAAACCTGCTGTACCTCAAACTAAAACGTTCACATGGAACATTGCAACCACGACTAAACTTGAAAAACCACGTTTCGTCATAGTCGGTGCACAAGTGGACAGATTGAATCATCTCGCTAAAGATGCCTCTCTATTTGATAATTGTAATATCACCAATCTGAAACTTTATCTCAACAGTGAATCTTACCCCTATCACGATATGAATTTGGATTTCGCCAATTCGAAATTTGCATCTCTGTATGATCAATATTCCAAATTTCAATCATCCTACTATGGAAAGGAGAATTACCCTCTTTTGAAAAGGAACGACTTTCTGAAATATGCACCGCTATTCGTCATCGATTGCTCTCATCAACCTGAGGATACTGTGACGGGGGCAGTGAATGTCAGATTGGAAGTTCAAGCATCATCAAATTTCCCTGCACAAACTTCATTATTCTGTTTAATTATTCATGATAAATTATTCACTTATAAACCACTAACTTATGTTGTACAATCTATCATATAGGTGTAATAAATAAAACATTACAAATTCAAATTATCTTTTTATTGACTTTAACATACATCTCCAATATCCTCTTCCTTGCACTCCTGCTTTTTGCATCATATGAACATAATGATTTATGAATATCATACAACTGATATAAATTTCTTTCAATATATGGAATTAGTCTTTTAAGTCCATTGAATGCAGTACTATTCAGATTTATACTGCCCACATTTAAACATGTATTCACAAACGTTATTTCTTGCATCTTATTCATGTATAACATTATATTAAATGCATATATTATATTTTCACTGTACGGTGCACATGGATGCTTACCATCTCTCAGATACGTATCCAAAACACACAAATTTGACATTATTACCTCCCAATCCTCTTTTGTAATATACACAAACGTATCGTCATGTGTGGCTTTAATGTAAAGTGATGGGAGTTCATTGTATAATCCTATGTTCACACGAAAGTCAATGCTGATGGAGATGTCGTTATCGTTCATGCACACACTATTTACCATCACTCGCAACTTCCTCCTCTACTTCTTCTGCGAAGGGTGTGAAGGGTTCGAACATCATTATGATGAAACTGTCTTGATCGAACGTCTTCTTGGCTTTGACGATTCTCGGTTTGCAATTCGTCTTCTTCTTTTTCTTGTCTCCTTTCTTACTGGATCTGCGGACATATACGAACTATGTCTCAACATCGTGAATATTTAATACACTTGTTAACGTAAAACTCTTATTATTTTATACTCACTCTTCTATGACTTCCTCCTCGGGTTTCGATGTACCGATATCCATAAACGGACGATCATTGTACGGACCGCACACATCTTCACCTTGATCCTGTTCGGACTGGTATGCCACATCTTCACTTTGGGCTTTACTGAAATAAACATATTTATCATTAGTTATCTAACACATAACAACACTTTCACGTTAACACACAATTATAATTCTACTTACCCGAGATACACTTTACAATTCTTTCCGCATTGAGCATAAGATGTGATCGAATCATGATGGGAAGGATTCTTGCAAATCACTTGATGCATCTTTCCATCACACGTTTCATCGTGATGCTCAACCCAATGCTTTTGCAAATCTTCGAAATTGCGTAGATTCTCCCAGAATCTGGTATCACTTTCAATGATAGGAGTTGTTGTTCCACTCATCTTGACGTTGCGATGTGAAGTGAGAATGCATTCGTTCCCGAGTGAGCAGATGGGTGATGAAACGTGATCATACCTGTCTCCCCCCCTCTCCATCCTATCGTCGATTGTACTTAACGTACGGAGGGTTTGTGTGAAGTGAGGACACGTTCGTTCCCGAGCTGGCGGGACAGGATGAGACCTGTTAATTCGAATTTACTATATTACCGTTTTATCACGTTCCCCCCCTTCCACCCTCTCGTCGCTTGTACTGGAGGAGGACTAGTGTTTATCCTCGCGTACATGAATGGCTATCGAACCGTGGACCCTATGTTCATATATATGATTCCTCCCGAGAACTCAATATTCATAGATGAATATTTATACGCCCACACATATACACATATGCACAAATCTTGAGGAATGACAACACGTCATCACCCATATACTTCAATGTGGAACAGATTTATATTTTCTCGTACCTCGATGTGGGAATGGAATTGAACCTTTTTCTTAACCTTACATCGCTCTTAGATACGTAGCTCAAGGATGGATTCTGGTTAGGGAACACCCCTTACTAGAATGTCTTATTACATTTATTTCATAAATCTCTCCCAGTACACATACCTTATCATTCTCTCGATATTCTTTTATCTAAAGAATAACGATACTGCATCATATATCATACACTAAACGTAATAGATATCAAACCCTACACTCGATATTCATACATGAGAGTTTAAGCACAGACATCGAAGAATTACTATCAACACATTTAATTCAAACATCGCCCCCTCCCCGAACCCCATATCGAACCCTAGACTCGATATTCATACATGAGAGTTTAAGCACACACATCGAAAAGAATTCACATTTAATTCAAACACCCCCGGAACCCCGTTACCCACCCACCCATCACAATATCGAACCCTAGACTCGATATTCATACATGAGAGTTTAAGCACACACATCGAAAAGAATTCAAAACACCCCCGGAACCCCGTTACCCACCCACCCATCACACATCACACACACACACACACACACACACACACACACACACACACACACAATCATCATCATCATCACCGCACCCTCAAACACATCTCACTGCACAGGGGAGAACGGCACTACGCCAACACTCCCCTTCTTTTACACCTCGATTTTCATATAGGAGAGTTCTAAATCAATGAGCATTCTACATCACTCATATATTAACACAGAGGAGAGTTCAGCATCTTATCTACACTGTGCTGATTCTCTCAATTCTATACTACTTACATATCTTACTTTGTAATGAAATAGCTTTGCACAATTTATTTATTATACTTCCTTATTAAGAGATGACAAAATGCAAGAAAGCAAGTTATTCTAGAGTTCCAACAATTAAGCATCATTTGGCGACGACCGTGTTTAATTGAATGTTACTGCGATGTCTCCTGTAGCGACAAAGTTGCAGTCATGGGTTACAATAGATGATTCATTCACTACTGGTGGAGACGTGATTTTCTGTCTGGTTGGTAATAACGAGATCACATGTTCAATAAAATCACAACTCGACCAACATGTGTAGTGCCTTGCATACTAGGAATAAAGCAATACAAACACTGAAAGGCAAGTTCTTCTATCTCAAATACAAGAGTCTTCAAGTGCAGCGAATGTATTCTTCCATTACATATGCAATGTTATGCTTGTCATACAAGCTCCAGGTAACTAAATAACGTGTATTTTTAGAGAAGTACTGTAGCAGCTAGGTACCTAACGATCCTTCTTTTTTGCTAGGAGGATGCGCTGGCAAATGTGTGACGTCATTTAGGTAGCAATTATGTATGAATCGCTGTTGACAAAACTACTGATGTGAAAGGACAATATTTTGGCAATGTTGTGATTGGTAAGTTGGATGGAAAAGAACACACTACACTTCTCTGAATTCTTCGAAAATGTTGGTCAATCGTTTCGCTTCGCATTCATTGTAAAACAATGTAAGCTTACACTTTTTGCTCATAACACATTCTAGCCCGCTTTTGTTAAGACCAGTGCATTCAAAACGCTGCCATTTGTCACAGCTATCACATTCAGTAGAACTATCATCAAGTATAGCTCTCTTACAGGTCCATTTTACAATGTGCTATTATGTAATGAAGAATAAAACAATACTCGATTTGAAGAAATACCTACACATATAGTTCATAAAGGGCTTTATTTTTTGGATTCACAGAGTTAACAAATCTGTATTTCTGATGAATTCTTGGGATTCCTTTTTCGGATAGTACGCAATACTTTGCCTACTTACTCTATGTACGCAGTAGGTAATGTAAGACGTTACCGAGATCTGACTTTGGTAGAAATCTGTATGATAAAATCATGTAGGCACAATGTTGTATCATTATAAAACAGAAGTTGACAAAAATACACAAATTTCCCAGCCCCAAATACTTACTTTATTTGTCTCTACTAATTTGATCAAAGGGCGTAATACTTAATAAAAAAACACAGAATGTACAACTGTAATGTTCTAGAAATATGCTCGGATTCATTCAAAGTCAAATCATGTTAAAAATCATAGTATACGTCAACTTTATTTAAGTAACAAGTTTTTAAAGCTTCAATGGTTCCATTTCAATATCCAATACCTTTATATATTAAAAACGCTAACCCTACTCTTGTAATTTTGTAACAATAGCAATACAGTTTAAAAGACAGCAAGAGCTGGCCCGATTTTTAACATTTAGCTATGGCTTTCTTGTATCTACAATAAAATGAGTAATGAAAATTTTTCTATACACGTTATTATTTTTTACATTTGCAATAGACGAAATAATGAGCTTTAATGGTAGTGCGGATTGAGTGTAACAGCTTAAATGTCTGCAGCAGACGATCTGTTAGTTACAGTGATTGTCCGCCAGGAGAAAAATTCCACATCTACCAGCCGAACTGGAATTGCTGTCCAGAGATGGCGCTGCAGGTAATATCTTACACTGGAAATGAATATATGTAATGATTTACCAAGTTTTATAACATGTCATAAATAGGTAATTCACTTAAAGCTTCGGTCCAATTGCTCCTTGTTGCCTTAAAACATACAGCAGCTTCAATGGATACAGCGATAACTACGATAAAGGAAATAATGTTGTGTAGGAAAGGAAGTCTTCTAAAATATGTATATTTCGACCAGCATTTATTCAAGAAGTTTAATTAGCTATTCAATGTCGTGGTTACCTTTTGCTGGAACTTGTGTGTTGGAAATGCTCCTGTTCCTTAATAATCTCATTGTGTCATACGATTTTAATACAGTTGGTGTTTGTGAAAATATAGCTCAATAATCCTTGTGGCTAAGGAGCGCGGACGAAAGCATATCCTCTGTTCTAACAAAATGTAATTTTTTGTTTATGACCATTTTGTCCATTTTGTTTATGACCACTAAGGTCTGCTGATAATTAAGAAAACTTACGAAACTTTTCCAAAATTTACATTATATGCATTTTATTATCAAAATATATACTTCCTGTTATTAGAGATAAATATTTATATAAAATGTCTTATTACATATATCCTTGTAAGTACAAAGGCAATAGGACAATACAGCAGTGTTTAAGTAATAGTCAAATATTTTATGAACCAACCAGTCGTTGTATGATGACTTCAAAATAACATTCTCTTTACATAAACAAGAGAGGAAAACAAAAGAACGACGTCCCATTTGAGGAAAGTATAAGTATTGCAGAATTCAAACAAATAACAAGGAATATTTCGTAAAAGGTGAAGTATAGAAAAATGTATTTGATATTTCTAGTTCAATTTTGCAATATCTATCTTAAAAGTGCCTATTTTAATCTGGTAGGTTCATAAAAAGAACGATAGAATTAGAAAGACAGTGTAACCTTGGCCACTTTTAACATTTAACTTGTATCCTTTTTGTGTCTAAGTCGAAACTGCTATTGAAGTTCCGTAACATTCACTGTAAGCTTGGAGCAGATGTAAACAAGTTTTACTGGAAGAGTGGATAGAGAAAGTGCTGTGAGTGTACCACATTAACTGTTATAGTTATAGATCAGAGGATCTTTTAGTTACAGTGATTGTGTACGAACAAAGAGTTTTCAGGTTAAAAACAATTGCCGACCGTAAGGGAGTTGCTGTCCAGAGATGGCTCTACCGGTCACATTTTCTACTGATGAAGTAAATATATATTTAGTTATGATGTTTTTTAACAGATTTTACTTACATTCCCAGTGTACAGCTTAGATTTACTTGTTCTTCATTGCAAGGAAGTAAACAGTAGCTAGTGTGATTAAAGAGAGAGTAATGAAGAAATAACGAACTCTAGTGAGAGAGGAAGTCTTGTGAAACAAATATATCTAAATGCATTTTCCTATCTCGAAGCATAAGTTAATTGTGTAATAGTGAAATATTGTTATAAGTTTTGTTGGAACTTGCATTCAACTACAATGAAAATCTGATTTGAAAATGTTTGTGCTTTTCACTCAGTAATGTTATGTGAGAAGGCTTCAGAAGCATTTATAATTTACCAGACATATGTAACAAGGATAAATTCATATGACGTGGTTCTTTTGTGTATTTAACACTATACTGAACTATAAATAAATAAATTTTCCTTCCACATCCGCTCTCTAGTAAATATTTAAAAGTTGTGGTTCTTTATAGAAAATATTCCGTGTAAAGGACAGTCTGAGGTACAATAGCTATCTTTTCTACTTATTATGTAAATAGTACATAAAACAATTCATTTTATTCATCGTTCATTCATTTTAATATCATATCCAGTGATATTGCCAATCGCAAATGTCATCTGTACAGTTCACGTAGTATTTGGTGACAGTTTAGACGTTTTTAAATGTTTCTATCACGATAGAGAATATATTACATTCACCTTAGAAATTTGGTAACAAGAGTTTACAAGTATAACTCACTTTAAGGCTTCCTAAATAAAACGTATGTGTTATAGTCACATGAATTTCTCTACTCATTGTCTAATTCTCATATCTACTACATATTATTAGAGATAAATGTTTACATAAAATGTCTTAGTACATATATCTTTATTAGTACAAGGGTAATAGGAGAGTACAACAGTGTTTGAGTGATTGTCAAATACTTTATGAACCAGTTATTATGTAATTGCCTTGAAGTAATGTCTTTGCATAAACAAGAGCTGAAAAAGAACCAATAACCTCCCATTTGATGAAAGTATAAATATTGCAAAGTTGAAACATTTAGTAATTATATTTAATATAATTTGGATATTCAACATATTCTACACTTCTTGCTTTGTAAGTTTAGATCTATCTCTTGTAATTTAGCAGTAAAACAAAGGACTATTAGTACGGAGGAGGAGTTCTGAGGACATTCTGATACATTTCAGGTTTAACAAACATCAAATTATTGAAAGCTGTAAGTCTCTAATGTATGGTAAGTCATATACACACTGAAGTACAAAGATCACCTCATAGATTTTAATGTGTCAGCTCAGAACCACGTTGGAAGTTTATTGTTCTGCCAACAGATGCCACTAGTTTACATTAACAGAATGTGAAAAGCACAAAGAATCAGTTGGACATAAGTTGAAGGTTAGGACATTCCTTGTTCCATGAAACATGTTCATTTACACTTTTTTGTTTATAATGTTTAGTATTTCAAATGCAACTTAAGTTTATAAATTGTTAACATATCACTGTTTACTAACATCCCTACTCAAATGTAATGGTAACATATTATTGACAAAATGTTGAACAGTGGACTCAGAAATACAAATTGAATTATTTAGAGATAACATTCATGATTCCAGGGCAAGGGGAAGCAATCCTTCCTGGTGACAGCGTTCAGCTTCCTGTAGCCCACGGAGAAGCGTTGCTGGCCGTTCTTCTTCATCACCAGAAATACAGGGGAACACCAAGGGCTGTTAGACTCTTCAAACACACTCCTGGATTTTATGTCATCTACCCTATCCCGTACCGCCGCTTGTTATGTCAGCGGAACGCGTCTAGCCCGTTGCTGAATAGGCCGGGAGTTTCCGGTGTCGATGTGGTAAAGCACTTTGTCCGTGAGGCCGTGGTCACTGTTACCTTCGCTGACGAGGCACTGGTACCGTCCCAGCAGTTGTCGAACGTTCTCTAGCTCTTGTACGGTCAAGTGGGCGGCCGCCCTCTCCAATAAGGCTTCCAGGTGGGGTACCAGGTGTTGCGTCGGCACCGGCTCCTGTGTCTTGTCGATTGCTGTTACGCTGAACATGGGTTCTTACGTCCCCAACTCCGTAAAGGCCTAGATGTCGTTATATCTGTCTGTCAGATTCAGCAGCCTCACTGCCACCTCCTCTCGGCACGGCAATAATGTCCTGGCTACACAGAGTCCGTGCAGAGGCGTTTTCTGGTCCAGCAACATGTTCTTCGCCCCATGGCCTTCTAGTCGCGCCGTCACCACCACCTCGCTTCTCGCGTGGACAACCACGTCCTCCTTCAAGATGACCCTGCACATTCCAAGGCACTCTTCGGGTTTCCGCCGTATCACCTCCTCTCCACTGAGCCGCAGGAACTTCCTACCATTGCCTCGTCGTTCCTGAGGTCATCCAATCCCAGTATTACCTCCTCAGCCCCCTTCGCGACGAACACCCGCAGACGTTCGCACTCCTTGCCAAGGTCAAATTCAGTAGGGTCTCCTTCTCACAGACAAGGTGTCACCCGATATGGTCACAAGCTGGTATGGTCGGCTCGGCTTCTTCGTCGGCAAAACCTTGGCCACATCCGCTCTGATGATGATCACGGCTGCCCCGGGGTCTAAGAGCAAGCGGCACTGCTTCCCTCTCACCCAACCGTCCGCGATGAGGCTGTCATCTATACGCCGGTTGACGGCCAGCAGTGTCATGCGAGGGGATGGTGGTGATGGCGCCGACGTGCCCCTCTTCACGCCGGCGCTTACTCGTTTCCCGGCTGCTTTTCCTGGTGTGGGCAATCCCTCTCCAGATGCCCCGGCTGTCCACACCCCCAACACAGGCCACTAGGTCTTCGCCGACGTCCCTCGACTGGTCTTTGGTCTCCCGTGTAGCGGACACCCCGCTTTCTTGACGTCGGGGTAGCCGTCACCTTGGCCACCTCTATCTTTAATACTGCCATTAGTTCCTCGTGGATGGTTTTGCAATCGCCGAGCATTAGGTGCTGACGAAGCTCCATGTCTCGTACCCCGTCGACTAAAGTGTAGGCAGCCTCAGGGGATACGAGCTCTGGTTGGAGGTCGACTAGGGCTTTGATAGCCAGCTTCCCGATTGTCAGGGGGAACTTCTGCAGCGTCTCCCCTGGCTGCTGTGGATCTTTTTCATATCTTGAAAAAAAATAACAATAATAATAATAATAATAATAATAATAATAATAATAATAATAATAATAATAATAATAATAATAATAATAATAATAATAATAATAATAATAATAATAATAATAATAATAATAATAATAATAATAATAATAATAATAATAATAATAATAATAATAATAATAATAATAATAATAATAATAATAATAATAATAATAATAATAATAATAATAATAATAATAATAATAATAATAATAATAATAATAATAATAATAATAATAATAATAATAATAATAATAATAATAATAATAATAATAATAATAATAATAATAATAATAATAATAATAATAATAATAATAATAATAATAATAATAATAATAATAATAATAATAATAATAATAATAATAATAATAATAATAATAATAATAATAATAATAATAATAATAATAATAATAATAATAATAATAATAATAATAATAATAATAATAATAATAATAATAATAATAATAATAATAATAATAATAATAATAATAATAATAATAATAATAATAATAATAATAATAATAATAATAATAATAATAATAATAATAATAATAATAATAATAATAATAATAATAATAATAATAATAATAATAATAATAATAATAATAATAATAATAATAATAATAATAATAATAATAATAATAATAATAATAATAATAATAATAATAATAATAATAATAATAATAATAATAATAATAATAATAATAATAATAATAATAATAATAATAATAATAATAATAATAATAATAATAATAATAATAATAATAATAATAATAATAATAATAATAATAATAATAATAATAATAATAATAATAATAATAATAATCATAATCATCATAATAATAATCATAATCATAATAATAATCATAATCATAATAATAATCATAATCATAATAATAATAATAATAATAATAATAATAATAATAATAATAATAATAATAATCATAATAATAATAATAATAATAATCATAATAATAATAATAATCATAATAATAATAATAATAATAATAATAATAATAATAATAATAATAATAATAATAATAATAATAATAATAATAATAATAATAATAATAATAATAATAATAATAATAATAATAATAATAATAATAATAATAATAATAATAATAATAATAATAATAATAATAATAATAATAATAATAATAATAATAATAATAATAATAATAATAATAATAATAATAATAATAATAATAATAATAATAATAATAATAATAATAATAATAATAATAATAATAATAATAATAATAATAATAATAATAATAATAATAATAATAATAATAATAATAATAATAATAATAATAATAATAATAATAATAATAATAATAATAATAATAATAATAATAATAATAATAATAATAATAATAATAATAATAATAATAATAATAATAATAATAATAATAATAATAATAATAATAATAATAATAATAATAATAATAATAATAATAATAATAATAATAATAATAATAATAATAATAATAATAATAATAATAAAAATAAAAATAATAATATATGGCAACTTAATTTAATTAACGAATTTTTAGCCTTCCGTTATTCTTTTCATTATCCAATCTTAAAAACATTATTTGTAAGAATATCACTAAAATTTAAAATATAACATGAGCTGACCCTATTTCAGCATTTAACTACGGCCTCCTTCTAACTAGAACAAAATGCGTAATGCTTAGTAAAACTTCTTTTGTACATCTATTTTTGAGCACACGTAATAATAAGCCCTGGTGGTAGAGCGAACTGGGAGTGTAACACGTAAACTGCTTGCAGCAGACAATCTGTTAGTTACAGTGATCGTCCGCCAGGAGAGAATTTCCTGAAACACCAACCGAACTGGAATCGCCGTCCAGAGATGGCGCCACAGGTAATATGGTATACTAAGAAGGAATGTGCCTAAAAATTTACTAAATATTTTAACATACTTTAGGTTATTTGCTTTACATAACGTTTGGATTTGATTTGACGTTATAACCTCATAACAAGCAAGAGCTTCAGTGAATACAGGGATAATTTAGAAAAGAATAACTAATGTTGTATTAGAAAGGAAGTTTTCAAATGTTTGCATATTTGGACCGTTTTCTTCATCTTAGAGGCATTCGGGTATTATCCCTCAGCCAGTACTAGTGTAAAGTTTTGTTGGAACTTGTATCTATTGTAATCAGTATATTGAGAAATGTTTCTGTTCCTCAGAAATTCCATTTGAACCAAAGAGTTTTAACAGAATTGTTGTTTGTGAAAAGACTGGATAAGCAGTTCTAGTACAGCTCAAGTTTGAGATGAAATCGTTGGTAATTATTCAAATACTTGTTGCGTTAAAATCACATGACATTTCTATCCTTCTTACTTACGTATTTCGGTACTTTATGTTAGTATTCCTCTTCTTGCAAGAAAACAAGAGAATGTAGTCAGTAGGTTACCTTTTAGCTTTAGTTAAATATTTTAAAGCTGGCCGTTTGGTAATTGATTAGAAATCTGGTTATATTTGTATAGTTTAGTGATTAGCAATTAATAATAACCTTTCACTTGAAACCTATAGTTATTGAAAAATGGAAACAAAAAACAAGAAGTACTTCGCTAAAGCTTTACCGCACAAAAAGTATTTTTCAATTTATCCTCTTTTTTTATCGAGATCTCTATATTGGAGCCGTAAGACTTTGTCTCTTACAGTTTACCATTATGTTAATGTCCTAGGAATAGAGAGACTTCTCACTACATTCAGAATTCAATAAAGATTTTTATTTCGTTTACATTGTAATATTCTACAGTTATGGTATATTTGTAGAAACCCTTAAAGCAATTTTTGAGAGAATCTTTAAAAATGCTCTATGTACGAGGTCTGGGGTCGAGATTTCCCTGAATATTTACGTGTCACAACCTTTAAATATACTGAGTATTTAGCCGACTTTTGTTGTAAGAGCTTTGCTGTTGACAGATACAGAAATAAATAAATAAAAAGTGTGGTTGTGTATCTTTACTTTAAGTGATAGTCAAATGTTTAAAGAGCTAATCAGTATATGTCCGGACTAAACCAAGTAATGTATTGCTTTCGGCGAAAACTGTAAATATTGGTAAATACAAACAATTAACAAGGATTGTGTCTTACATACATCCTGTTTTTTAACAACATCTACATTTTTGTTTATTAACATGTTGTCTATCTCTTAGAGATATAAAGGAACATTCAGAACGAAGAGAGCCTACGAACACATCTTACCAAGACATTGCCAAAATAGTCAAGATATCCATTTGACTTGACGTCACACTGTCTTACATATTTGGTAGTTTAATAAACATTGTTACAAGCATTTTTGAGAAACTCAATAATTTCAATAAATATTTTACATAAAGAGTAGTGTGAAATACATTTTCTACTTATTATGTACTTGGTACAGACAACAAAAGTAATTTACTTCATTCACTGCTCATTCTGCTTACTAACATATTTAGTTACTTTATTACTTAACATTTGTCATTTTGGATATTTGAACTTAATCCGCATTATTTTATTAATTCTCCACATTAGTTTTATTTCCCCTTTGACATTTAAATCTGTTAACATAAATATAATCATCTTTGATAGATTGAGTCAACATGTAAAATTCAATACCATGGCCAGGATTTGAACCATGGAACTCCTGGTTTCCGTCCAGTCACTCTAACCTATTGAGCTACCATGGCCAATGTACCGTCCTGAGAGTAACCAGGAAATCCGTGGTTCAAATCCCGGCCATGGCACTGAATACTTCATGTAGAGTCTATAAAAAG
Organism: Mantis religiosa; assembly: GCA_030765055.1. NCBI lineage: Eukaryota > Metazoa > Arthropoda > Insecta > Mantodea > Mantidae > Mantis > Mantis religiosa. Next base: position 3,427,214 of record JAUKNK010000132.1, read on the forward strand.
CCTCAGCCTATATACGGCTAATGTGACGAAATTATTAATTTCCATCAGTTAACTAAGATAACTATCTTTATTAATGTTATGTAACACCTTTCTTTTGTTTTACCTTCCTCTGGACCACATACTCATATTACTGTAATGTAACCTTTCTGTATTTTAAATCACATCATTATTATTCTTTCATTAATAAATGTATATGATGTGATTATCCCTCTCCACTTCATATCAAACATTACAGCAATTCTTGCCTTTTCATATTCTATGTCTACTCTACTATAGAAAGACATGTAGTTGTTCAGTTTCCTTTTAGTTTCTGTCAATACTGTTATATGTATTTGCTTTTGTTTTAACTTCTCTCACACGCATATTCCTTTTAAACTTATAACTAATATTGAAAGATTAAAACAAATAACAAGAAATATCTAACAAGTACTTCACTACACGGAAAGTATGTTTAATATTGTTTGATTTATTGAGATCTGTAATTCTAATATATGATTTTGTAAGTCTCTTACTGTTATCACATTCCCAGATGATTCAAAATACACATTTCACTTTTCTGCCAATATTTTAAAGAGAATACATAGTCTGTGTTAACATGTATGTGTTCTTTAGGTGTTATGGACTGCCGATAGTAGATTACAGTCAAACACTTGAGAAATACAGCATATACAACTAATTTACACAAAACATGTTGAAAAATGAAGAACAAATCCTTTTATTATAAAATATGACATTTTAAAATTATTTCTTTACCACATTAATTATTTCAATTGTTTCATTGGATGCAGTTTTCACCAAATTCTTCTAAAATTTATCTTTTCATTTCTAAAATATAGACAGTGAAAGCTCTCTTATACATGTTTTATCTTTTGGAATGTATTATAACTAACAGGTTTTAAAATATTTATTTTTTATTTAAATAAGTCAAGTAAATCAGAACCCCAAACTGATTTCTGTGTTAAAACAACAAAATCGTAAAAGATGTAAAAAGTTTGTAGTTTTGAAAATTGCGTGGTATTGAGCATTTGATATAATAGCACTGTGATGCAAGATTCTAATAACTCAGAAAACAAAAGAGATATCACACTGGCGTTTAAAATAACCTAGAGTTGGTATAGGACAACATTGAGAGTAAGTTCTTAACTAAATGCTCTGTAAACTTTATAAAATGTCAGTTTTAGTAGTTAATTATCTCAACAGTTGATGTACAGATAATGAGAGTATGGTTAAGTACCATTCTGGTGATATCTCACATAAAAGGACAAATTTCCCAAGTAGTCACATACTTCATAGTTAACAAAATGAAAATAAGATTCACCAGTAATGTACCTTCATATCTACCTCTACATCAGATACTGACATATTTGTTAATGTTAAAGAGACATAAATAAGTAACCAACAAAAACAAACTACATTCATATTGTACATGAAGTGTTAAGGAGGCTTTAGAACTAGAACACATACTCATGTGACTTCATTTGTTACTTTATTTACTCCCAGATTACATTAGCTGTAATAACTTTAATGTAAACATCCAATATGATTGATTTACGATTAATTTCAGAAACACGGCTTCAATATAGGTAACTTCGTTAACTTCCACATCAGCCCAATAAGGAACTCAGTCCTTTGATTCAAAATAATTTGGAGATCTAGGAGTTTGGTGTTTTCCCATTTATTTAACATATATTCCATCTGAAACAGTTTATGTAACCCTCCATAAATCTAATACCATTTAATATGATGTGTTTTATATGTAAGGACGGTAACTCCCTTGTTCTAAAAGTTGTTTTGCTCATAATTTGCTCATATATTATTAATTAGATATTTTAAAGACAATGTGTACATAACGTTAACAGTTCAGTAAATGTTCACATCATTTACAAAATAGTTCATTGAGCGAGTCCTAGCAGGTCAGACAATTAGGTAATTATATCGAACAATATGCCAACTAAATGACAAAAGAACATCGGTCTTACAGCAGATAGTGTAGATACAGATGTAGGTAAATGTATAGCAGAGTCAAGTACAAAATCGATAATCAATAGCAACTGAATAGACAAGGCAGTTAACCTCTCTATCTTATTGAGCTAATAATTATGTAACATATTTAAACACTGTTTTACTATTTACAGAGATAATTATTTAAAATAAGCCAATATTGACTTATAACTCGAAAAATACATAGTTGTAATGATAACCATCAGACAGCGCTGTGATCTGCTCTAAACACAGAGAATGTATTGTATTACACCAAACATTTTATAACAAGATTTTACTGTCAAAACTAATTTTGAGACTTGTTAAATAAAACATATCTGTTACGTTTACATGACTTTCTCTACTCATTGTCTTATTCTCATATTTACTTTATGTTATTACAGATATATATTTATATAAAATGTCTAGTTCCATATGTCCTTGTAAGTACAAAGGCAATAGGACGATTCAGCAGTGTTTAATTGATAGTCAAATATTCTATGAGCCAGTCTTTATGTGAAATAACATTCTCCTTACATGAACAAGAGGAAGACAAAAGAAAAACCTCCCATTTGAGCTTTTGGAAAATGTAAACCAATAGCAAAGAGTAACTAGAAAATAGTTAACTCTACAAAACGTTTATTTGATGACATTTGCATATTTGATAGTGGTATGCAGTATTTTGTTTTATAATAGTTGATCTGTCTGTTGTGTATTAACAGTTAAATAAAGGTCTATTAGTAATGAAGAGATCTTCTGAGGATATCACGGAAATGTTTGGATTATCAATTATTGTTTGCGCCATTATCGTCATTTGTTCCGGCGGGCGCATCAATATTTCACTTGGCGCCGGTTATGCGGCCAGCCAATCATGTGACTCGCCAGCGAGCAAAAAAGAGGCTTCTTCTTCCTTTTAGAGTTACAGACATGTTGGGACATGTGATGTGCTTCGTTGTGTGGCTGCGTGCAGCTTGTTGTTGCAATGAAAGAACCGTTTTAGTTTATCTCAAATTTTAAATGTATTGTTGTCTTCTTCATGATTATTCACATAAGAAATGTAGCGTGTGCAATAAATTTATCTAGTGATATGAATACAGCTCTATCGAGTACAGTCCACAAAATCAGTTTCCTTGGTTACTGCTAAAATCAAGGTGGTCCTCCGCATTAAATGAAGCACGACACGAACAATTATAAATTATAGCAGCCATAGTCCTTGAAACATGTACAGCAACTTCTTTAGTGTTTCTAATCCAACTAATATGACATTACTTCAATACTTGTACTCAAGTGTAATAGTAACATACTATTGTCAAAATGTTCAGCAATGAGCTTAGAAACTGCAGTTTACAAAGCTTGGAGACTATATTTGCTTTTAAGATATGATTATGCAATGAAATACTCCATTGCGTATTATTTTGTATTTCCAAAATACAACTTTGAAGTGGAAAAGGAATTCCTCAAACCACACACAATATTTAACTTTCCTGTTTATTATTATGACTGTGGATATCTACAAATGTAATAAAACGTATTTAAACATGTTAAATTAAAATATATTAACCTGAATTTTGTTTCACCAATCTGTTTAATTACTTTTATCTTAATATCTCAAGTTTTATTTTCATATTACATTTGACTACTTGCCTCTCTCTCTCTCTCTCTCTCTCTCTCTCTCTCTCTCTCTCTCTCTCTCTCTCTCTCTCTCTCTCTCTCTCTCTCTCTCTCTCTCTTCAAACTGTTTACTTAACAATCTCGTGGTAGTGAATGTAAAACCTCTACTGAGATTTGACTTTGTTACAAATCTGTATGATCAAATCGTGTAATCAAAATGTCGTACCATTATAAAGTAGAACTTGACAAAAATATTTAAAGAACTTCCAACTTCCAGGAACTTAACCGTTACAGAACATAAATTGTGAACATTTTTATTATTTCTAGTAAAATATTTCTGTCAAGTTATCTCTCACTATTTGATATTATGTATAATGTGTTTTAATAAAAAGAAAATATATATATATATCTGTTATCTTCTGGAATGCTAGTCCTATTCTTGTAGGTTCTTAACAACATTGCAATTTGAAGGGCAGCATAAGCTGTCACAATTTTTAAAATTGTGTGTTTTCCTTTAATTGAACTAACTACCGTAGATGTTTATTTTACTTTTGGAAGAGATGGAAGGATAAGTTCTAGAGAAGAGCGGGTTGGAAAAGTACTGTGAGTGTAACACACTAAATGTATTGGTTCTACAACGGACGATGTTTTAGTTATAGTGATTGTCCACCAGGAGAGAAATTTGTTGGAAACAACCGAACTCGAGTTACTGATCAGAGATGGCGGCACCAGTAATATCTTATTCTGAGGATGTAAATGATTAATTATTTAGAAATCTTTATAACACATTGCCAAAATGTTCTTTATATACAACTCAGATTTATTTGCTGTTTATAGCGTAAAAATAAGCAGTGGCTGGACTGAATTTACAACCAATATTAAAGGAATATTTCATTATGTCTGGGAAAGGAAGTTTTCTAAATTGAGTATAGCTATTAGTTTCTGGCAATTATGAAATATACTTCCCTTTCCCATATCACTGTGCTCAATTAGGTATAATTAGCTCATTAGTGATAATGGTATTATTAATGGAAACACTTGTGTTGTTTACTCACGGGAAGCCTATGATTTTAACGTTGTGTGAAGCTTATCACAAACCTTCCTGCACGTGATTATATGGACTGGAAATTTACATGTCGTACCCTTTAAGGATTCTGAGTGTCAAACCGACCTTTGCTCTATAGTCAGATTGAACGGATTGATAGATGGACGTACAAACACAAATCTTGTTTTGCAATTCTGTTTTAGTAATCTCAAAACATTTATTGTTTGTTAAATGACGATATATAAGGTCTGTATGTAATACAATACTTGTGTTACTGTATGTAGTAGTGAACTATGTGTTCTCTCACTCAGGGTATACGTGACAGTTGAAGTAAGTTGTCAATCTTAACACTTCAAACTTGAAACTATTCAACTATTATACCTGCTCAACTATCAATAACTTTACTGTTTGTGTAAGAACAATAACAAGTGTAAGTTGTGTTGTGTTATCATGAACGTGGTGTTTAGGTGTTACGGACTGCCGATACAAAAGATAGTAACAATGATAGATATGAAATGCTCTAAGTTATAGATATTAGTTTTATAAACACACGTTCCTTTATCAACATTAAATCCCGACTACTCCTACATCAAAGTTTCTAGTTATATGTTACCAAATCTTAAACTTGCAATTGTTATCTCAAACATACTTTTTACTCTGTCACTTGTTAAATCCTAACAATTATTTTGACAACTTTATATACTTGTGTTTCTGGACATATTGAGTTACAGCAACTGCAAACTTGGAGCTAATGGATTTGTTGTTCACTTAATGTCTAATTGTCTTAGCAATATGATTTAGAACTAATTACTTTTAAACATAATATTCCATGCTAATAACTTGTTTCCCTTGTCAAAATGACAGTTGAGTTTGTTACATTATAAGGTAAGCGAGGCTCAATCGGATCATTATTTGGTAAATCTTTTACAAAAGTCCTATTTGTCACGTAAATAAGAAAGCTTTTACCTTATATTGAAGTCTGGACATTCTAGATTATGTTAAATATTAAGTATTTCGATGTATACTTCCGCTTTCATTTTTATTTCGAGCGGAAACTAATCCTAATCGTCCGCAATTGGAGGATGAATAGGATCGTCATAGCGGACGAATCGGAATGGAACATTCAATTTCACTACATAATGTAATCATGAGAACAAAATAACACATTTCTACACTTCTATATTCATATATTTATCTATCTCATACACATTTTCCACATATGAGTTGTTTATTCCCTACAGCGCCAGCCCACACAGATTTCGTGGAAATATTTTCTAATTTTCTGGGCTAATTTGAACATCTACACTTGTATATTCATGTCTTTATGTATCTCACATACATTTTATACATATGAATTGCTGCTTCCCCACATCGTCAGCCCACAAAGGTTTCGTGGTATTTTCCTGGGCTACTTTGAACACCATTTCACTCATCGTGCGATAGGACTTCACGTAAATAAAAAAAGTATTGAATTCCTGACCTATCTTCATTTGCTTCGCCCGCTAATGTAGCGGTATTTATTTTTTCCCGTTGGCAGCTCTGATTAAATAACCGGCATAACAACAATGAGGATTATGGATGTAAGAAAGTCTGTATTTTCCTATTGTACAAATTTGTGGAGTAATGTCAATACACATTCGTTATAAATCTATCTTAAACAAACTTAAAAAATAACAAAATGCCAGAAATGGAGCAATGACATACCTCGTTTCCGTAAAAGAAGCTCGACTTGTCACTTAGACAAAACACAATCGGATTACACAGTCAACTTTCTCAGGTAGTGAACTTGTTCGTTCCAACAAAACAATACACTGTCGTCATCTAGGGAGCAGATGTTGTAAAACTAATCCGTGTCGCCCGCCAATCAGAATAACCTGCTCTTAACTTAATTTTTGTGTTTGTACAAAATATACAGTTGTAATATTCTGGAAATAACCCCAGATTCATTCCAATTCATTTTATTCTGTTTAATTTTGTTTTACTTGTAAGTCTTAAAATATGGACAGGTTTTAGTAAATCAAAAGTAAGATATTGTTAAAAAGAGTAATTTATAGGAATTTAATTTATCTAATTAATTATTTTTGAAGCCGTATGTGGTTTTATTTCTACATCCAATATCTTTATATATTTGAAATGCTAATCCTATCCTTACAAGTTCCCAAGAACAGTACGAGAATTTAAAAGGCAACATGAGCTGATCCCATTTTTAATAATTAACTACTTTTTTTCTCGTTTCTATAACAAAATGAGGAACTAAGCATTTCTGTATACGTTTGTTTAGATTAGAGTAAATGGAGTAAGGAGACTTAGTGTAAGGGCGGATTCAGAGTGTAACACGTTTAATGACTGCAGCAGACGCTCTGTTAGTTACAGTGATTGTCCGCCAGGAGAGAAATTTTATAACTGCTAACCGAACTGGAGTCGCTGTCCATAGATGGCTCCACAGGTAATAACTTATACTGAGATGGAATATGTGTATTTATTTACCAAATTTAATAACATACATTAAGGATGTTCTAAATATAAAGATTCGATTTAACTGTTCTTCATTGCCTTAAAATGTACAACAGCTTTAATCAATACAGGAATACTTTCGTAAGAGTAAATAATGCTTTCATAGAAAGAAAGTCTTCTAAAGGATGTACATATCGACCGTTTTTTCCTCTACGAAGTACTTTTATATCGCACTTATCTTAGTATTTGAATTTAAATTTTGTTGGAACTTGTATGTATAATGTTTCTGTTCCTTAGTGAGAAGACTTCATAGTATCGCTCAAGTTTGACAGGAAATCGTTGGTTGTTAACCAAGTATTTGAGCAAATGAACTCACATGACGCTAGGAAAAGAGTAAAATCAATTGTGGAATATAACAAGGAGAACCAACTTAACAAAACAATTATGTACAAATGTGCGCACTTCTATTTCATTCATTATATAATTACCTACGTTATGTTGATGGACAAACAAGAAAATAGGAAAATACAGTAGGTAGCTGTTCCTCGCCCGCTTCGGTGGCGTACATGCCTGCCTCACGTTCAAGTGGTCGCGAGTTCGAATCTCGGTCATGGTGAGTTATCTGGATAAGCTTTTTCCGGGGTTTTCCCTTATCCTTATAGACGAATGTCACGTAACTCTAAGCTCCATGGACTCCGGATTCATTTGAGCATCATTTCACCCGGTTCATTCAAAGTCCGATATGACTTACCGTTGGAGGACATAAATTACAAAATAATAAAATATAGTAGATGTCCCTATAGCGATATATAAGCATAACAAAAATTTAAAATATATTTGTCATATTGTGCAATGGTATCATCTACAGCAGAACTTTTCATCTGAACTACAGAAATTGATACATTGTCACGGATAACTAGACTTTCAACTTTGTTATAGTTTACTGTATCCATCATCTGTGTTATCTACTTCCCTTTTTTGTAACCTCTTCAGATTTGAAAGGGAAAAGCACATCAATTATATATATGTTAGATTAGTATGTAAATAAAGTACTTATTAACTGTTGTGTATAGTAAAAACTGTATGTGACATAAGTGAAATGACATTTACGTTTTTGTAGAGTAAGAATTTGTTAGTTGTAATGAGTACTGACGTGTGTACTGTGTCACTGACCATTTCTGTATTGATGCTACAACATTAGATGAAAATGAATACACGGAAAGACTATGTGATCATAGGACTTATCTTTGAAAATTCTCATTGTTGTCTTTATTGACAGGTTTGCTATTGTATACGTTGCTGTAGTTCTATCGGATATATGTTCCTTGTAGTCCTATATATTTGTAGTTTCCTCTTATTGGAATAGCTTCCCCATCCATGGTAATTTATTCATTTCTCGCTCTTCTTCCAACTTTCTGAAATATCATGTTTTGAGATTTACATTTATTAATTTTAAATTTGTTTCGTTTCTCACATTTATTTATATAGTTAACTTCTAGTTAACTAGTTCGTCGATGTTGTGTGCTCTCGTAAATTGTCAGTTGTACTCTTTGTTCCCTTATCACCTGTTGGAGGTCAGAGGTCACTATTAAACAATAATGGACAGGGGGCGTCCCCTAGCACCACACCGTTTGTCTTGATTCAGTCACCTCGTCCTTTATTGTGATGTTGTTTGTATTCAGTATTTCTCCTACAATTTGGTTATTCCATTTGATCCTCCCATACATTGTCTTATCCTTCTGTCTAGTAGGTCAAAGTCACGTGGTATTTTTCCCGGGGTATCTCAGGGCTTCTTCTACTTTGAACAGAATAGTGGCATTGACATTGATAGTGAAGGAGTCCGGTCTAAATCGAATTGGACCCTCTGGGATTTTTCGGTTGTTTCCATTAATTTGTAATTTACGAGGGCTTTTCAATAAAGAATGTTCACAAATTTTTATGACACAACTTTTACTCATCCGCATAATTTTGATGGTCCTTCTAGTATAGTTCAGACATTTTACTTTTCTTATAAACCGTATTTATTTATGATTTTATTGAAATGGAAATATATATTGTTAATATTATTTTCCTTGCAAGAAAATACAGTAGATTAGGTAGATAGCCTACCAAATCAAATTCCTGATTCAGTAGTAGCCCTAGTTAGGGATTACATCTCCGGTCGGCGCTTTCGCACCACGGTAGAAGACGCAGCATCCAGCGCCAAGCCAATCAAAGCAGGCGTACCTCAAGGAAGTCTGCTCGGACCGACACTATTCAACTTATACATAAAGGACATGCCCGAACTAGTAAGAACGAACAAATATATGCCAACTACACCGCTCAATTAATACAGTCAAATCAATCGCGAATTATACATCAACGTCTCCAAAACGCCTCAAATACACTAGAACCTTGGTTCTCCAAGTGGATAATTAAAGTAAATGCACGAAAAGCGCAAGCTATAATCTTCACGAAAAGACTCCTGCCGTTAATATATCAAGGCGAAGGAATCGACTGGAAGGACCAAGTGACCTATTTAGGCCTCGTAATGGACCAGGGACTCACCTGGGGCAAACACATTACTACGATCACAGCCAAGGACAATGGCCAGCTAAATAAATGATTTCCAATATTTAATATAAACAGCCAACTTAAAGTACATGTGGTCTTATTCTATATAAGACACTGATAAGGCCTATTATCACGTATGAAGCCCCCGTGTGGGGATACGCTGTAAAAACTCACTTAGACAAATTACAAACGCTACAAAACCGAATAATCAGAATAATTACAAAGCAACCGCCGGTAGCACCGGCCAATCTGTTGCACAACGAATTAAAACTACACTCAATTGAGGAATTTATCAAAAGACTCAGCTTCAACGTATATAAGCGCAAAGATAAAAACACTAATGCACTAATACAGCAACTAGGCAATTACGAAACCGAATACAATAAAGACGAAAGACCGCTGTTCATATTTGATAAGACCATAGGGATGGGAGACCCAGATATAGACATCCAAGAGTATCTAAACACTCTCGTAAGACTTTCATAGAAGAAGTAAGATTACCCATGACTACACCACACCCTGACATTTGGCAGTTCACAAAGTCCTTGCTCTTAGTCAAGGCGGCTCTGGTGGGAAGGAAACCCACTCCTCCCATACTTACACGACATATCGCTATGAACAATGGTTATGATCAATCTTATGCGAACAAACTTAACTTAGAATTAACCTCATACCAGACGCAGCTTACGCGCAGTGCAAACAATCATACATATGTACACACTAATTTTACTTGTAAGGACAATGCTTCACTAACCCTATCCTAGCGACCACCACTAGCATTAATGACACGTTCTACCCGCTTAGGGGTGGAAAGACCATTAACTAATAACTCAAAGTACTATAACCTACACATGACTACCTCCTTTATCATTGAGGATGCAACCACTACGTTAGGACGGCGTTTCCTATTGGAAACGACACCACACCCCACCACATCCCTCAACATGAATCCGTGAGGGCATATTCAGGGCTTCGGCCACGCTTATGTCCCAGCACCCAAAGTCACCTCGGTTAGGCCATACGGCCAACCTGTACACGCTCTCCATGAATCCGCAGTGGGTAGTACCTTCGGGTGAAGCTCACACTCCCGGCTGCTCCATCCCAGTACAGTCGGGGTTAGTCCATAAATGGATTTTTCCTCCACTTGGGGGAAAAAAACTGATCTACGGACTTAATTCTAATTACATTGTATCCCACGACAAACGTTTTGTTGGAACTTATTTGGACAAAGCAATTAAAGCGATGCAGAAACAACTTGGAGGAATTTATCAGGAACGACAGGCAATCACTAAAAGGTGGACAGCCTGATAATAAATAACAATATTGTAAACCTTTCTGTTCTACAGTTGCGAATATGATGAACTGACGTTACACTGTCTGCTCCTTGTCACGCTTTATTTATCAGATTTAATTGGAATAAACATTAGTAACTTAATAATTACTATGTCGGTGTAACGTTAATCTAGTGGTCATGTAAAATCTTAAGAATTTATTTTCGACTTTTTTAATCTCCTATGGTTTGTCATTTATAAAAAAGACATACGAATATAGAGATTTTCCGACGACATTCCGGAATAAGTTATGTCCATCATTCAACATGAAAGTATTTGAGTGAACGTAAAGTCTAAGCAGTAAATGTAAAACCTGTACCGAGTCCTGACTTTGGTAGAGTTCTGTATGATCAAATCAAGTAGTCTGAATGTTGTAACATTATAAAATAAAAGTTGACAAAAATATACAAACACCCACCTTCAGAAATTTAACATTTATTTAAACTAAATTGACACAGTCTTTTCTTATTTTTTGGAAAGTATTATTTTATTATTTGACCTCTAATGATTTGATAAAGCTAACTAATACTTAATATAGAAAACAAAATGCACAACTCTAATATTCTACAAATAAGTTCAGATTCATTGAAAGTCAAATCTTGTTATAAAGGATAATATGTGGAAGTTTATTTAGTTAAGGATTTTGAATTCTCTTTTTGATCTACTTCAATATCCAATAACTTTAAATCTTAAACACGTAACTACTATTCTTGTAAATTAGTATGAATAGCACCAGAACATAAGTGAATTGACTTAATTTTTAACATTTCACTACGGCTTCTAATATCTTCAACAAATTTCATAATGAAACTTCTTCTGTACACTTCTCTTCTTCAGCAGATGAAACAAAAAGCCTTAGTGTTAGGGCGGATTCAGAGTGTAACACGTGAAATGTCAGCAGACGATCTGTTAGTTATAGTGATTGTCCACCAGGAGTTTCCAGAACTGCTAACATAACTGGAATCACCGGCCATAGATGGCCCCACAGGTAATATCTTGTACTGCGAATGAATGGATATAATTATTTACCAATGTAAAAAACACACATTAAATGTGTCCCTTACATAAAACTAAGGCTTAATTTCACTTTATTTTCTTAAAACAAACAACAGCTTCAGTGATTACACGGATAATTTCGAAAAAATAAATAATACTCTGCATCTAGAAAGCATTGGAAATTCCTAATTTATTACGAATTGTGTTCTGTTTTGATGGGACTTGAATCTATAGCGATCACAAAACTTGGATCTGTGTGTTCCTTAAGAATATTATTTGAGTATGAGAAGACTTGCTAAGCAGTATGCCTCAAGTTTGAGAGGAAGTCGTTGGTAAGAAATACTTGCTGCGTTGATCTCACAAGACTTAGATAAATTATAAACCCTTATACATCATGATTATTTCCTTGTAAGAAGAATACGAGAATAGAGTCCAGTTAAATCGCTCAGTAATAGCCTTCAAATTTGACTTTCTTTGCACATATTAACGATAAAATATTTTAGCTTTATATTTCAGAAATGTATACTTATTGAACAATTAAAACAAATTAAAAGGAATACCTGGCAAATGCTTTTAGTCCACATAAAGTATATTTCAAATTTTCGCTTGTTTTATCGAGATCTCTATATTGGAGCAGTAAGATTTTGTCTGTCTCTTACAGTTTACCATTATGGTAATGTCCTGGGAATAGAGAGACTTCCGACAACATTCACAGTTGAATAAAAATTTTGATTTCATTCCTATTTAAATTAATTTAAGGTTGCGGTACTTTCATAGAAATTCTTGAAAACACTTTTGACAAGATGTTGGAAAATGCACCATGACCAAGATGCCTGGGGTCGAGATTTCCCTGAATATTTAAGTGTCACATCCCTTAAATATACTGAGTATTTAGCCGACTTTTGTTGTAAGAGCTTTGCTGTTGAGAGATACAGAAATAAATAAATAAAAAGTGTGGTTGTGTATCTTGACTTTAAGTGATAGTCAAATGTTTAAAGAGCTAATCAGTATATGTCCGGGCTACACCAAGTAATGTATTGCTTTCGGAGAAAACTGTAAATATTGGTAAATACAAACAATTAACAAGGATTGTTTAATAAACATTGTTAAAAGCATTTTTGAGGAACTAAACAGTTTCATTAAATATTTGAACTTACTCCGCATTATTTTTATTTTTTATTCACACTCTTTATTTGTATTTCCCCTATGACATTTAATTCTGCAAATTCAAATATAATCATCTTTGATTGATGGAGTCAACATGAAAAATTCAATGCTATGGCCGGGATTCGAACCACGGATCTGCTGGTTTCGTCCAGTCACTCCAGGTTTTCGTCATATAAGTGGTCCGTTTTAGGGAGGTTTTACTGTATATGTGAAGATTTCTACTGCACGAAGGCCATGATGAACAGAGCTTGGACTAATAGCTCAGGCTTATGGTGACTCGTTACTCATTATAAAATTTGTATGACTTAAAGTTGTCATGATCCGAGCGAAGTGTGTAACAAAGAATGTACGAGATATCACCTGCTCAGCTGTATAAAGAGAGTCAAGTCGTTACTAAACCATACATTCACTTCATTTCATCATATTCAACATCTTACTGCACTCACTTTATCTCAAATACAATTTATGGAGTCGTTAGCCATTTCCGAGATATCTTTTATTTTTTTTTATTCACTTCTATACTTAAACTGCTCAAGAATGAAGTTGTAATTAAATTACGTAGCAGCTAGATGTAACATTTCACAATGTTTTAAAGTTTACTGCATTCCCTTGTACCTACATGATTGTTAACATCGTAGAAGCGTAACTCCAGTACAACACATTCGATATTCCATCATCTGTAAATTAATTACAGCTTTAGAGTTATAACGAACGATTTCCTCTTGGAGTTGAGGTACATTGGCCATAGTAACGAGGGAAATATAAAGCATTTGAAGTGTGTTACTATGGTGTAAATCACTGGCATTTGTGAATGATGAATAGAAAAGCTTCTAACTGCATTTATTAGTATAGCAGAATACAAATTCCCACAAAAACATTTTGCGATATATGAAAGCTTAAAGAACAATAAACCCATGCTCAGTTTGAGAAAATACCTACACATCTAGTTAATTTAGAGGGCTTTCTTTCAGAAGTTCAGTAAATTGTTTGCTCGTTATTGCCTACATATATATTATAGCTACCGTTTTGTTTTCCAGAAATAAAGAGCAATTTAAACTAAATTATATGTAAATAACATAGTTAGAATGTATTACACAATTTCGTAAATAATTACAAAGTCTCTTTCCCAGTGTAAGATATGACAAGTAGAGCCCTCTCTGTACAGCAACAAGTGGTCTGTTCTCCCTGGCGGACAATTACTATAACTAAAACATCGTGTGCTATATAACAAATTCACTCACGACCAACCGTTACACAAAGCTTTATTAATCCAATACGACATTACTTCAATACTTGTACTCAAGTACGACATACTACTGTCATTATGTTCAACAATGAGCTTAGAGACAGCAGTTTACAAAGTTTGGAGACAATATTTCTTTTTAAGATTTGATGATGCAATGAAATTCTCCATTATGTATTATTTTGTATTTCCAAAGTAGTGACTTCAAGTAGAGAAGGAGTTCTTCAGATCAAGAAACCATACACAATAATTTGCTTTTCTGATTATTATGTCTGTTGTGATTTACAAATGTAATAAAATGTATATAAAACATGTTAAAGTAAGGTATATTAATTTTAATTTTGTTTCTTCAATTTAGTTAAATATTTTGATCTTAATTTTGTATTAATCCTCTTTGCCATAATCTCCAGTTGGTTTTTCTTTTCATATCACATTTGGGCAGCTTCCTTTCCCTCTCTACAAACTGTTTACGTAATAACCATGCGTTATGTAATGAAAAACCTTTACTGAGATACGACTTTGTTACAAATCTGTATGTTCAAATCATGTAGTCAAAATGTTGTAACATTATAAAATAGAATTGACAAAAATATAGAAACTTCGTACCTCCAATTACTTAACTTTACATAAAATAAATTGTGAAAGTCTTTCCTTTGGGGGGGGGGGGATTTATTTTTCTACTTAGCATTAATGATTTAATCGAAACCCCTACTGTTCAATACAAAAAAAACAGAATGTACAACTGTAATATTGTAGAAAAAGGCTCAGATTCATTCCAAGCCAAATCTTGTTAAAAAGGGAATTACAACTTTATTTAATTAATGATTTTTAAGCCTACTCTTGTTCCATTTCAATACGCAATACTTTATATCTTAAAAATGCTAATGATACTCTTGTAAATTGTTAATAATAGCACTACTATTTAAAAGACGCATGAGCTGATCACATTCTTAACATTTAACTACGTCCTTATCATATCTACAACAAAATGCGCAGTGAAACTGCTTCTGTTATTTTCTAGTTTGGAGAAGACAGAACGCTCATCTTAGTGTTATGGCGGATTGAGACTGTAACACGTTAAATGTCTGCAGCACACGATCTGTTAGTTATAATGATTGTCCACCAAGAGAGAAAATTCCAGAACTGCCAACCGAACTGGAATTGCTGTCCATAGATGGCACCACATGTAATAACTTATACTAGGGAAAAATGTATGTAATTATTTACCAAGTTCTACAACATATAGTAAGACGGTACTCCACATTATGCTTTGATTTAATTGTTCCTTATGACTTTAAAACAAGTAGCAGCTTCAGCAAATACAGCGATAATTTCGAAGAAATAAATAATGTTGTGTAAGAGAGGAAGTCATCTAAGGCGTGTATATATTTCGGCAATTTTTCAGCTAAGAAGCACACAATATCGTGATTAAATCGCGCATGCGAATTACTTTTTCTGGAACTTTTGTCGATCAATATAGTTCTGAATGATTTTAACCCATAGAGTTTGTGAGACGATCTGATAAGTCATACTGGTGTACTTCAAGCTTGAGGGGAAACCGTTGTTATTGAAACACTTGCTGCGTTAAACCTAGGTCACTTTTTGATTCTTATTACAAAACCTTATTTATTTGCGTACTCTATGTCAATAGAAGTACACGCTGTCATAATTTTGAATGAATGAATATAAAATGCGGACAGTTATACAAAGTGTTTTAGTTTAGTGTACTCTATTGCATTAAGGATTTCTTTCTTTTATGTTTATTCCCTTGTTGTTATTTTCCCTGCAAGAAAATAGGAGAATACAGTAGGCAACTAAGCCTATAGCAATAGTTAAATATTTTAAAACTACTTACTACGTAAAGACTTTCTAATTTGATTTGTGTTGTATAGATTGTCGATAAAAGATCAGTTACAGAAAATCCAAATATCTTGCAAATGTTTACACACAAAAACTATATTTCAATTTATCGTTTTTTGATCAAGATCTGTATATTGGAGCACTAAGGTTTTGTCTGTCTCTTACAGTTTACCATTATGGTAATGTCCTAGGAATGGAGGGACTTCTGTCTATATTGCTAGATGAACCACGATTTTTATTTAATTTACATTCAAAAATACTTTAAAGATATGTTCTCAGAAATCCTTGAAACAAATTTTGAGAAAATGTTTGACAATGTTCCATGTATAACATGTCTGGGGTCGAGATTTCCCTGAATATTTACGTGTCACATCCTTTAAATATACTGAGTATTTAGCCGAATTTTGTTGTAAGAGCTTTGCTGTTGCCAGATACAGAAATAAATAAATAAAAAGTGTGGTTGTGTATCTTGACTTTAAGTGATAGTCAAATGTTTAAAGAGCTAATCAGTATATGTCCGGACTAAACCAGGTAATGTATTGCTTTCGGAGAAAACTGTAAATATTGGTAAATACAAACAATTAACAAGGATTGTGTCTTACATACATCCTGTGTTTTACCAACATCTACATTTTTGTTTATTAACATTTTGTCTATCTCTTAGAGATATAAGGAACATTCAGAATGAAGAGAACTTATGTATTAATTAAATAATTGGTAAGTTTGCACTTTGTAAACTGATCCGGTTATTTAACATACAAGTGTATGTACAAGGAAATGGGTAACAAAACACTTCCGTAAACGTTTGTTTCAAATTTGTACCACATGGACAAGTAAGTCTTTGTGACTGAGAAAGTACATTAACTGACTTTGTTATACAGGAGACGTTTTAGTTATAGTAATTGTCCGCCAGGGGAGCTTTGGTTGACTACCGACTGCTTGTTGCTGTCCAGAGAGGGCTGTACGTGTAATATTTTATACTGATGAAGGAGATTTGTAATTATCTACAAGACCTTATAACGCATTGTAATTATGTTGCTTTAATGGAGCTTTGATATAATTGTTTTTTATTTCCTGAATACGAACGGTAGCCATAATGTCTATGGAGACAATATCAAGTAAATGATTAATGTTCAGTGGGAAAGGAAGCCTTCTAAACTAACTACATCTCAAGGTATTTCACAGAAAAGGCAGATGCACTAGCAGATTATCTGGAGGCTCAATTCCAACCCAGGGTAGAGCGAATGGGCGATGAACATGCTGACTTCGTGGAACAGGTGGTGGAGGACTTCCTAGAAGCTCCGCCCCCTGACCACGAGGAGTTCCACATTCCCGTCGTTACCCCTAGAGAGTTAGTGACCACGCTTAACTCTAAGAAACAACAAAGCAGCTGGGCAGGACCGTGTGACAGCGGAAATGCTCAAGCACCTTCCACGCAGAGCCGTGATTCACTTAACCCGGATTTATAATGCGTGCCTATACATGCGCCACTTTCCAGCTATCTGGAAAGAGGCGCGCGTGGTGTGCGTTTTAAATCCGGGGAAAAATCCGGTTTTTCCTTCCAGTTACCGCTCTATCAGCCTTCTCCCAGTTTTATCGAAGGTCTTCGAAAAACTGCTCCTATCCCGGCTCCTTCCTCATCTAGAGGAAAGGGGCCTAATCCCGGAACACCAGTTTGGCTTCCGTTCTGGCCACTCCACGACCGAGCAGCTACTGCGGGTTGCCGAGAAGGCCTCCCTGGGACTCCAGGAAAGGTCTAAAACGGTAGCAGTGTTGCTGGACGTGGAGAAGGCATTCGCCACTACCTGGCATGAATGACTTATTTACAAACTCCTGGAGCATGAAATTCTCCGTCCATACATTTCCTTGGTGGCCGGTTTCCTCGGAAACCGAAGCTTCCGAGTAAAGATGGAGGGGAAGCTGTCTACTGAGCGGCCCATTGGCACTGGAGTACCGGAAGGCAGCGTGCTGTCGCCGGCGCTCTTCGCAGCTTACATGGCCGACATTCCAACGCACCACAACACCCAAACCTGCCAGTATGCGGACGATCTCATGATCTTCGCAGTCAATAGGAATACACGGTACAGCTTTCGGCAAATCCAAACCCAGCTCCGGGCCATTGGCGAATGGAGCGCAAAATGGCGAATGGCAACTAACCCGGAGAAGAGCTCTGCTATTCTCCTGGCGAAAACCATAGCCAACCGATTGCAGCAGAACTTCGTTTTACGGCGCCGTCGAATCCCATGGGTGCAAACGGCGATGTATCTTGGGGTGACGCTGGACCGTAAGTTAACTTACGTTCCGCACGTCAGGGGCAAGGTCCAGCTGGGGCACGTCGCACTCCGGAGCCTATACCCTATTTTCAGATCAACCATGCCGATCCGACTCAAACTCCAACTGTATCGGGCGATCATTCCGCCTATGATACTGTACGGCTGTGAGATCTGGGGAACAGTGGCTAATAGCACTTTCGTCAGGCTCCAGACGCTGCAGAACAAGGCACTCCGCATCATCTACGATACAGGCTGGAGATTCCCGGCTCATATCCTACATGAGCACTCCCAGATCCCGTATATTGTCGATGTCATTCGCGAGAGGGCACGATCAATGTACGACAAAATCCAAATTCACCCCAACCCTTTAGTGAACTCCCTGGGAAGGTTTGACCCGAGAGATCAAAGACGCTTACCGTCCTTCAGACTGCCGAGAGACGTTCTGGGACCCCTTGGGTAACCCAAGGAAAACCCCAGATCTCCCTGGGACCAAGTTTTACGCCGAAGGACCAAGCGCTACACAACCCGTAACCAAAACGGAGCAAAAAAAAAAAAAAAAAAAAAAAAAAAAAAAAAAAATCGTGTCTCCCAAAAAGGGAGAACGATTAAGTGCAGCTGCCCACGACAAAGAGGGGCAACCCATTCCAAACCCTTCAAAAATTTCAAACAGTCAACAATTTCAAACACCCCAGCAGAACATGGAACTAATAACTCATTTCGCAGGTTAAGCTTGAAAGCGGCTAGGTACTGCGGCATAAGGTACCCGGACGGGGATAGCCACGCCCGACTAGGACTACCTCTGGACCTCACTTGGAACATGGTTTCATGGTTATTTCAGAGTCAATAAATCTATTTTGTTGGAAATTTTACCCAATTATAATTAATAACACGTTTATGAATCTTTCTGTTTGTTACTCCTGAAAGTCATGGTAAACACACTATTGTGTCGCAATGTTTCATTTCTCAGTAGACTTTATTATGTCCAATATGTTTCACATTTGAGAGAAATTCTTGCTCAGAACTCAATAATTGTAATTATTTTACAGGTTAATATCGGATATGTGGCGCCCACATTACTTTCTCTACTCCTTTTAAACTTTTATTGATCCATCTCCCTCACTTTAATTGGGATAAACATTCCATTGTTCTTTATTGTTATATAGGTACAAGGGAATACGTGAACAGAGTACATTTTAAGTGATTGTCAAATATTTGTATGTTTGTTGTTATGTAATTGCAAATGTATCTTCTATACTTGACGACAAAAACTTACCAACGATCTCAGTTTTGAGCAGGTTAAGTATTGAAGAATTCAAATAAGAAATATCTCGGAAATGGCTCACTCTACCAAAATATATATTTGACAGAAAGTGTGTGTTTTACCAAGATCATCTTCTGTTCAGTAAGACTTTGACTGTTTTTAAGGTTTGGCACTTTTACTTATATCACATTAATGAAAATGACTTCTGACATCACTGAGAGAAAATTTAAAATGTACACGTCATTCGTCATGAAATTATTTTAAAGATATGGCATATTAATAAGAATAGTTAGGGGCATTTTTAATAAAATCAATATTTTTAAACACCTGATGTAAATGTTAGTGCATGTTGAGGGATATTGTTGAAAATATACATTGTAGGAAGGTAAAAGACACGAGAGGTGAGTGACCGTATAGCAATGTGCCATTTAGTCTCCTTTGTCACGGACACATCTTGGTGTTTACAACTTAATCAAGTATTTTGTGTTTATTTCTATGGTCAATATAATTTAGCAAATGTGTAGTTTATGTATTATTAAACTGAACTACATGTATATATACCCCACCCTTTCACTGCTAATATCCATTAACAAGTCATACTATGTGATTGTTCATTTTGTAGACATTCAATAATTCTGTATAACGGCCATTTAAACATATACACATCTTACTTTGTGATTAAATTGTTTTGTAGCTTTATTTATTATACTTCCCTAATACGGGATGTCAAAATGCCAGAAAGAAAGTTATTCTTGAATTCGAACATTTAAGCATCTTTTGACATCCACCGTGAGTAATGGAACAACTCCTTAAACGTATACTTCATCTTTGTAACAGACGGACAAGTAAACCTTTGTGTAACGGTTGGTCGTGAGTCAATTTGTTATATAGCAGACGATGTTTTAGTTATAATAATTGTCCGCCAGGGGAGAGCTGACCGCTTGTTGCTGTACAGAGAGGACTCCACTTGTAATATCTTACACTGGAGAAAAAACATTGTAAATATTAACAGTGTTGGGTAAAATTGTGTAATTGTGTTCTTTATATGAATCTTAGATTTAACTGTAGTTTGTTACCTGTAAACGAAGGTTAATTGCAATTTACAGAGAGGTAATATCGAGTAAATGATTAATTGTGTGTTAGAAAAGAAGTCTCGTAAACGAAGTATATATTTAGGTATTTCGAATCATTGAACCATGTAACTTTTTCTAATACCACACGTCTGAAGCATTTTGTTGGAACTTAGGTTAAGCAATTAAAGTAATGGAGGTATTTAACAAGCACTGAAGTGTGGAAAGCCTAATAATAAATAACAATGTTGCAAACCTTTCTGTTCTTTATTAACTGGTGTTAAAATGTCCACTCCGTGGTACGCCTTATTGGTCTTTATATTAATTAAAATTAACCTTTACCATTTTAATAATTATTGTTTGTGAACGGTTATAGCTGGTTGCCATGTAATATCATTAAGATTTCATTTTCGAGTTTGTCCATTTCTTACAGTTTGTTAGTTATACAAAAGTCACACGGATATAGAGATCTTACTACAACATTCCGTAACAGTTTAACATTTGTTCATCTTTCAGCATGAAAGTATTTTAGAACAATTTTTATTTACAAAAAACGACATTTTCGAGAACGCTTCCTGCAAATGTTAGTAAGTGTTGAGTGATATTCTTGTAACTCTACGTCTGACATCCTAGGAAGATGCTGAGTGTTTTACTTCTGAGGTTATGTTGTCTACAGACACATAGACCTTTTTGTAAAGTTGCTCTAACTATTAAAGATATGTACTCAACTATCAATAACTTTACTGTGTACAATAACTATTTGTGACCGAGCGGAATGGCACAGGCGAATTCGTTTGAGGCTAGAGTTCGATTCCGACCTACCTGACCCATTTGTTTCTTCGAGGGTTTTTCCGGGTTGTTAGGCGAATGCTGGGTAGGTTAATTACATTCCCGGAATTTCCTGTCCGTCCATTACATTTCCATTATCGTTTCATATCATCTCTCATCTGGTGGTCTCTTTCAGGGTAGAAGAGTCGGCGGTGCATGGCAGGATGATATGCTCTGAGGTAAACTACTTCCTCCTCCGGTAGGTCCGTTGCCGGTCTCCGCGCCTCTGCTGAATCCATTTCGGGACCGCCAGCCAGGGACTTTCGGGGCTCAGCTACTTGGCTCGTTGCCGTCCTGCTGTAGGGGAGCGAGTTCGTTGTCCTGACCTGTCGGGGGAAGTCTCTATACAAGTAAACCTTAGGGACCCTGCCCTCTGTACTGTCTGGACACTTTGGGTCGGTCACTCTCTGTCTCCTTCGCCTCATCCTTCCTCCCGGGGTACCCCACTTGGGGGGTACAGGAACAAAGGGCCCAGCATGGTGGTCTTTAGGTGTTACGGACTGTCAATAGTCAATTACAATAAAACATTTGTACAACAGATAGTAAGAATAAAAGACAATAATTTTACAAACACCTTTGTCAAGCTTAAATTTCACTTAGTTTCACATTAGATTTTCATATTACATGTTACCAAATTTTATCACACATCTACTTAACAGTGTCGAACTTTAAAACCTTAGGAAAATAAGCAGATTTGTCATCAACAAAGATACACAAACAATGTTGTAAGTGTACATTGCCAGTAACTCTGTACCATGACACTACTTTAAAGTATCTGATGTTTGTACTTACAAGAGTTTCACTTCTCAATTTTGTACATAACATTCTTAAAAACGTACATTCATCTATCTACTTGATACTAATCTACATAAACATTATTAAAATGGTTTTGTTACCTATTTGTTTATGGTTAACTATAATGACAATACCGTCAACTTTAAACGATAATCAATTTTTAAATCTTTTAAAGTTTACTGCATTCCCTTGTACCTACATGATTGCTAACATCGTAGAAGTGTAACGGCAGCTCAATACATTCGATATTCCGTAACCTGTAAATTAATTACACTTTTAGAGTTATAACGAACGATTTCCTCTTGGAGTTGAGGTACATTGGCCATAGTAATGAGGTAAACGTAAACATTTTAAAACTGAGTTATAATGCTGTAATTGAACTGACATTTGTAAATGATGGATAGAAAAGTTTATAATTGTCTATATTTATACAAGTGGATACAAATTCCAACAGAAAGCATTTTCCAACCTTAAAGCAGAAAGGAACGATAGACCCATGCGCAGTTTTTTTTTTTTTTTTTTTTTTTTTTTTTTATATAGACAGGCCCCTCCCCGCCTACCCGGTGGCGATCAACCGTAATTCATCGGCATGCATTCTACATCGCCTCCCGCATGCTGTTAATACTAACATGCAGGGATGCGGGGTTAGGTGTGAGAGATTAGTTGTGTTATTTGGCAGATCCCGCAATAAGCACTCTGGATAGTGTTGAGGATGATGTGCACAGCATGTGTCATGCTGAGTCAGGCGTGGTGCAAAAGGCCAGTGTGGCAAACATGGCGAAGTGCCCTCAGTGCCAGACTGGGGGGTCGTGATGTGAGTTGGTTGTTACTGAATTGTGTCGTGCAGTGGTATGCGTGCAGGTAGTGCGTATTGCGGTGCATGCTGGTCCATGCGTTGTGGAGGGTTAGTGATTGGGTTAGTGTGGGCATGCATGTTAATGATGGTATGTTAGTAATTGTGAGGTTATGTGTTAGTAGGTGGTTAGTCATGCAAATATAGTAGTGGCTTGGAATGCTCAGGGAATTCGGTGGGTAGGTGCTGTTGTGGTTGTGCTAGGTGTTAGATGGGGATGAGTTGGTCGATGTAATCTTGGATATGCTGTTCACTGACGTCATTGTCTGAGTGTCTGTGGAAGAGATAAAGAGGGCGTTTGTGTTTGTTTGCAAGTGGGTCGTAATTGCCTATGTTTTCTATGAGCGGGTTTGTATGGTGATCAGCGTTTTTGTAAAGATCAAAGGCGAGTTTGCGGATAAATTCGTTGAGGGTGTGCATTCTGAGTTCTGTATGTAAGGGTGTTGCTGGGGTGGTGCGCGGAAGTTTGCAGATTAGCCGTAGGATTTTATTTTGGAATGCTGGAAGTCTTTTTATGTGCGAGACGGCCGCGAAGCCCCAAACCGGGGCGGCGTAAGTGAGGAGTGGTCGGAGGAGGGTTTTGTAAACCACGAGGGCAGTTTCGATTGGAAGAGTTTGAAGAAATATCTACACATATAGTTAATTCAGAAGGCGTTTCTTCAGCAGCACAGTTGACTGTTAGCGCGATATTGCCTGCAAATACATTATAGCTATCGTTATTTTTCAAGGCACAAAGAGCAATTACATATAAGTTATATATAGACAACAAAGTTAGAATGTATTACAAAATTTCATTAATAAGTTCTAAGATTCTTCCCCAGTATAAGATATTACAGGTGGAGCCCTCTCTGGACAGCAAGAAGCAGTCTGTTCTCCCCTGGCGGACAATTACTATAACTAAAACATCGTCTGCTATATAACAGATTCACACGCGACCAACCGTTACACAAAGGTTTACTTGTCCGTCTGTTACAAATTTGAAGTAAACATTTACGGAGAACAGGGTTGAAGATTTTCGGATTACGTTTAGAGTTTGATAGTTATTTATTTAAGCTTTTGACAAGTTCAAAAACAGGATTAGCGATTTTAAACCATAAAATAATTGGAAAATTTAACTGGAACGAAAGAATATGTGGAAAATCGTTAGCGATAAATGAATTTTACAAACTAATTATGTTCTTTAACTGAATCTTCACATCGTGTCTTAGCTCCTTGTCGGTATCTAAATGAACTACAAGATAAAAAGGATAACTTCGTAAACGTATTTTACAAAATTAACTATTTCTTAAGCCTTCTGTAATTCTAGTTCAATTCTCCAATACCTTTAGATATAAAAATGTTTATCTTATTCTCGTAAGTTCATAGGAATAACGTTGGAGTTCAAAAGGCCACATTAATAATTATTAATATACAGCTTAGATTTACTTGCCCTTAATGACACTTAAATAAAAATTAGCTAGTATGATTACAGAGAAAATATTGAAGGAATACACAATTGGAGTGAGAAAGGATGTCTCGTAAAGCAAGCATACCTATATGTGTTTTCGTATTGGTGAAACATATGCTACACAGCTTCCTACGACACAGTAGCATCTAAGCGCCACGAAATTGCAGTGCAGCGAGCTCAAATCTTCGCAAACATGCTACACGTCTGGTTCGCCACCTGGCGGTTGAAACTAAACGCCACCAAATCCCAAGCCGTCACCTTCACTAGAAGACCCCTCCAGGACGTTCAAAATCTGCAGTTAGCAGGAGCAGACATTCCTTGGTCCACACATGCCAGCTATCTAGGTGTAGTTTTGGACATGCATCTGACATGGAAGGAGCACATAACAACCGTGGCAAACAGAATAAACAGAAGGATGGCCATGCTCTATCCCCTGTACAACAAAAAATCAGTTATGACGCTTAGCAACAAACTTTTGCTATTTAAGCAGGTACTCAGACCTGCAATCACTTACGCTTGCCAAGTCTGGGGTGCAGCGGCCAAATCCCATCTGTACAAACTGCAGATTCTCCAAAACCGCTACCTTCGGTCAGCAGTTGCTGCCGATTGGTACATTCCAAATGAAAATATCCATTCTGATCTTTCCTTCCCAAAACTTTTTGACTACATATTACAACTATCCCATGCCTTCTATGCAAAATTACCTTCCAGTTTCAATAACCTTATCCGAGGTCTCGGGGAATATGATCTTGATCCAGGAGAAAGATACAAGCGTCCCAGACTTATCCTTGGAACTCAATAACTTCAAGTCATTTTCCCATTAATCAAACATCCTTACTCTTACACTTATCTCAACTTTAATCGCCACCATCTAACCACCATCCCTTTTAAATACCCATCACCATGCCAGTAAGGGACCTAGTCCCGGTATGGCAAGAGTCGAAGGGCCCTCCTTCGCGGAGGAGGATAACCCTTCAACGACCCCACAGCGTGTGTGTGTACCGCACCTTTAAGGTCACAGTTGCGGGGAAAACATCAACAATTAGACTAGTGAGAGGCGGAGTCCCCCAAGGCTCTGTACTATCTCTCACCATATTCAACGTCTTTATGGCAGATCTCCCTACAGAACCCTGAGTCGTAATGGCACAATACGCTGACGACGTGCTTCTGTTCTGCAAAGACTGACACATACTCAGAGCCCTCAACCCCATACAGAGACACCTCCGTCTCACACAGCTGTGGTGCCGGCGTTGGCGGATGTCCGTAAATCTGGTCAAAAGCCACGCCATACTTTTCACAAAGCGCCACACCCCCGCAGACTGCCCCAAATTTAGCTTCCGAGGTCGAAGGATAGAGTGGACTAACTCTGTCCGATACCTTGGAGTAACATTGCATAGAGGCCTAACCCTTCGCCAGCACATCAGAAACGTAGCGGCAAGGGTACAGGAGCAATCGCTTCCCTGTATCCTATGCTGGGGTCGAGCTCGGTGCCGCTTGGCCTGAGGTTATACCTCTTCCGAGCGCTGGTAATCCCCGTGATGCTTTACGCCTGCGAGATTTGGGGAATATCCGCAGATATCTGGTTGGCATGGCTTCAACGTGCAGAGAATAGAGGGCTACGGTCTATCTATTCTATGGTTCGCTATTTTCCTACCAGGTTGCTTCACGAAGCCTCAGGACTTCCATACGTGGAGGACGAAGTTAGGCGCCGGCATCAAAATTCTACGCAACTTTACCAACTCATAGAAGCGCCCTTGTTAGATCACTGGCAGATTATGACCCCACTAGACGCCGTTCTGGACAACATCGGGTCCCCCGCATGGTATGCGGGCACCTAAGATAACCCAGGTGCTAATCCTAACAGCAGCTAAAACTGAGCTCCACATAATCTCCTAAGTTGTTTGGCAACAAAATTCTCCCCAACCCAAAACTAAATTAAAAACACCAGGGTGCTGGATATTTCATCCTGTCTTTTCATCCCGAAGGTACAATAATTGTAACCTCGCAACATTCATCAACCTCAAAACCTACAACATATCCATCCTACAAATCCCCGTTCGAATACCTTACCTGCGGTAAAACGCTTAACGGGTTTGCACGCAGCAAAAACCTTCTGGCTACATACAGCCAGTCAGCACATCATGGCATGGCATGGCATGGTGAAGCATGAGTTCAATGTGCAATAGAGATGGTTTGTATATTAGGAGGAAATAATCTTCTCTTGAAGAAAATATTGTACAATAAAACACGAGAGTTGTTCAAATCAATAAAGTACACACAATATTTGCCTTTTCTCTTTCTTATTGTGATAAAAATTGTGATTTACAGATGTTACAATATGTATATATAAAACTGTTAAAATAACGTACATTAATTTGAGTTTATATATGGGCATTGATTTTAGTTGGAACTTGTATTCCATTATGTTGAACATCACATTTGGAAACGTTTCTCATCTTTACTCACACATGTCACGTGAGAAGACTTCAAAAGCATTCATTATTTACCAGAAACCTAAGTTAGAAGGATTGTCATTTGTTTTATCGAGATCTCTACATTGGAGCAGTAAGATTTTGCCTGTCTCTTACAGTTTACCATTATAGAAATGTCCTAGGACTAGAGAGAGCTTCTGTCTATATTCACAGATGAATCAAGATATATATTTTCTCTTGGAAGTATTACAAGGTTGTAGTACTTTGTAGAACTTATTCCATATAAAGTATAGTCAGGCGTACAATAGTTATATCAAATTATTGAAAACTGCTAACTTGCCAACTGAATTAAAAGTATGGCAAGAGATATATGCCCACCTCGGTAGCGTAGATGGTCGCGTGACCGCTAGCGTTAAACAGGTTCCGAGTTTGAAACTTGGTAAGGGTGAGTTACCCGAATAAGGTTTTTCCGGGGTTTTCCCTTATCCTTCAGGACGAATTTCGGGTAACTGTACGCTCCATGGACCCTGGACACATTTGAGTATTATTTCACACAGTTCATTCACCGTCCGATATGGCTTAACGTTGGAAGACGTAGATAAGAAAACAAAAAGAAAATATATACACCAAAAGAACAAAGCTCACTCCATAATTTGTAATTTTGCACCCCTGACCAACCATTAGTAGTTCAATATTACCCCAACAGATGCCTCTAGGTAAGATTTCCCAGCCAAGAACCTCTAGACACCAAGAATTATTTGGACGTAAGCTAAATCATACATTTTGACCGTTTTTTTCTTTTAGGCATTATTCAAAATTGCTCTTCTTTACTGTTCAAAAACTATTTAAATGTACTGAAGGAATGATAACAAATGGAATGGCAATAAATTGTATCAATTTCAAATACAATATAAAATATTGAGACGCTGCAAAATTTTAATAAACAATAATGTAGATATTGTTAAAATACAGGATATATGTAAGACACAACCCTTGTTAATTGTTTGTATTTACCAATATTTACAGTTTTCTCCGAAAGCAATACATTACTTGGTTTAGTCCGGTCATATACTGATTAGCTCTTTAAACATTTGACTATCACTTAAAGTCAAGATACACAACCACACTTTTTATTTATTTATTTCTGTATCTGTCAACAGCAAAGCTCTTACAACAAAAGTCGGCTAAATAATCAGTATATTTAAGGGGTGTGACAGGTAAATATTCAGAGCTCAAATATCTCGTTAACGACCAACGATTTCCTCTCAGACTTGAGAACTTAAAAAGTCTTCTCACTAAGGAACAGAAGCATCGTGAAACATAATTATCATTGTAGATACAAGTTCCAACAAAATTGGATGTATTGCATATGAATTATTATATACAGTTCTTAAATTCCAATCAATTCCAAGCTGGCGGGCTGTTTGGAACAACCCGAAGGGTGGTCAAATCGTGTACCTGCTCTGGGAAGAGCTTTATCACGTAGTGGCGGGATGTGGAAGTTGAAGGATGACGGGTGTAGATAAGGGAGGTAGCTCGTTGCTCCTCGAAGAATGAGGAACCGTGTGCTACAGACAGAGTGCATCGCTGGTGGATTAGTTAATAAACTTGGAAGAAGATAAGTACAATTTTGAGTTTTCCAGAATAAATATTGGATAGCTGTAATTTAGTTTAAGCTGGGATGGGGATCATGGGTTACCGGTAATGACCGCAAGACATGCGGGGTAACCGGTATCGCTTTAAGCGACGCTCACGAGGTGCATAGTCCCCAAGGGATCTGACTAGGGCGCTCTGATGTTGGGGCAAACCCTCGAAGAATTTTGTCGCCCGGCACCTAATTTCATCCTCCACATATCGGAGGGATGAAGCCTCGTGAAGTAATCTCACGGGGAACCTTGTACAAACAGAATAAATAATCCGAAGACATTTATTCTGTGCACGTTGGAGCAGAACTAGATGTGAGCCTGCGGCCATACCCCAGACTTCGCACGCATAGAGCATGATAGGGAGGACCAGAGCCATAAAGAGGCGCAACTGTAGGGAAACAGACATCGCAGACCTAAGCACAGGATATAGTGATGCCAGGGCACCACACGACCGATGAGCTTGCTCCTGGATGTGTTCCCGAAAAGTTAGGCCCTTGTCCAGCTTGACTCCCAAGTACTTGATTGAATTCTCCCACCTGATCCCTTGCCAAAACTAGGGGAGTGTTGGGAAATTGGCGGGAAAACGGCGCTTGGTGAACAGTATAGTTCTTAAAGGAGAAAAAACGGTCAAAATGTACTTCCGTTAGAAGACTTCCTTTCTTACACAAAATTATTTAGTTTTTTGAAATTAGTCCTGTATTCACTAAATCTCCTTTTTGTATTACAACAATAAAGAAGAATTAAACCAAATTCTTATGTAAAGAGCATACTTGAACTGTGTTATAAAAGTATGGTAAATAGTTACAGATATTCAAACTCAGTATAGGATATTACCTGTGGAGCCATCTCTGAACCATCTAATTGTAGCTCTAGTTGTCATTTTGATAGAATAAACATACACGTTCAATTAATGAAAAACGTAACTTTGTGTTGTAAGTGTTATTTGTTTACCTTTATGGATTGTACATATCTTCTCATTTTGTGAGCCCTTGACATATGTACATCCCTGGCCATTTGGAATTTTCATATTTTGTTTATTTCATAGTTATTTGAGGTCACAGACTTTGGTGGGACACGCTATATAATAGAAGGGAAGACATGCAAGTGGGCATATGAATAAATTAAGAGTACAGCTAATAATAATGTCCTAATACTTATTCACTTTATTTATATTGTGACTTTGTAGTTTCGTAGAACTAAAGGTCCAAATTGCAGAAATTCAAATTCCTCTTTATTTCCGTAGAAACACACTTTGGTCAAACCTTACAGTAGCAGAATTACGTAACATACACCAATACAATATTCCAAGGTCGATGACCACAAACAAAAGCGTTCACTTTGAAAACACGATACTCAGTTCCGGTTACACTCTCATTACTACTGTCCCATAAACTAGCCACGGCTTCTTCTATACAGGACCATTCATGACTCCAGAATGTTGTGGAATGTTCTCTATCAGTCAAGATGTCGCTAGAACTTTCTAGTCATCTATCTGCTTCGGCAAGCTCTTTGTGTACGTCGGCTGCGCTATCGCGATAACGCGTTCGCGACAATATGCAACAGAACTTTCGGTTTTCTGATAACGTAATTTCAAAATGTCCCGGTGTTTTCATTTCAGAATCTCAGATTTCTAATTCTTGTATACTCCTGAACTAAGCTTGATCTTTAATCTGTGGGTTATGTCGTTTGCAGACACATGGACGGAGGTTTTCTAAAAAGGCTTTACTTTTTGGTTCACAGAGTTAACAAATCTGTATTTCTGGTGAATTCTCCCAGTTAAGTTTTTAGATATAATACAATACTTGAGCTAACTACTCTAAGTACGTAGTAGGTAATGTAAAACCTGTACGGAGATATGACTTTGGTAGAAATCTGTATGATCAAATCATGTAGTCAAAATGTTGTAACATTATAAATTAGAAGCTGACAAAATATATACAAATTTCCCATTTCCACATACTTACTTTATTTGTCTCTACTAATTTGATCAAAGTGCGAAATACTTAATACAAAGAACACAGAATGTAGAACTGTAATATTGTAGAAATAGGCTCAGAGTGATTCAAAAGCAAATCTTGTTAAAAAAAATCATAATATATGGCAACTTTATTTAATTAGCGATGTTTAAGGCCCTCTATAGTTAAATTTCTATATGCAATACCTTTATATATTCAAAACGCTAACCCTACTCTTGTAAGTTTGTAACAATAGCAATACAGTTTAAAAGACAGCAAGAGCTGACCCGATTTTTAACATTTAGCTATGACCTTCTTGTATTTATAATAAAATGAGTTATGTAATTTTTCTATATACGTTATTATCATTTTCTTTATTTGGAGCAGACGAAATAATGAGCTTAGTGATAGGGCGGTTTGAGAGTAACATCTTAAATTACTGCAGGAGACGATCTGTTAGTTATAGTGACTGTCCGCCAGGAGACACATTCCTCAACTGCCAACCGAACTGAAATCGTTCTCCAGAGATGGCACCACAGGTACGTTCGTATACTGAGAATGAATATCTGTAATTATTTACCAAGTTTTGCAACATATTATAAGTATGTAGTTCACATAAAGCTTTGTTTTAATTGTTCTTTATTGCCTTGAAACAAACAGTAGCTTCAATTAATACAGCGATTACGTCGATAAAATAAACAATGCTTTGTAGGAAAGGGAGTCTTCTAAAATATGTATATCTGGACCACTTTTTACTCAAAAACTATGCGAAAATTAAATGTCGCTATGCAAATAATAAGTTTTATTGGAACTTCTACCTTGGAAATGCGTCTGTTCCCCAACAATTTCATTTGTGTCATACGATTTTAACACAATTGTTGATTGTGAGAGTATAGCTCAATAATCCTAGCGGCTAAGGAGCATAGATGCCAGTGTATCCTGTGTTTTAACAAAATGTATTTTTTGTATTACCATTTTGTCTATCACTTATGGATATAAAGGTCCACACAGAATTAAGTGAACATAGGCGTTCCCAAAGTTTCAAGGGTTGCATTCCCAACTTACAACATCGTCTGTCCTTATCTCTATGGCCCAATCACATAACCACACAATTCCTCACAAATAACGGCCGTTTCCAGGCCTACCTTCATAGAATGAAAATAAGAGCCTCGCCATCCTGTAACTGCACTGAAAAACACTCACAGACGGCTCTGCATTTGATGACAGAGTGCAGTAATTTCTCAAAAAATCGAACAGAGGTTTTATGTTCGGCCCCTCTACCCGTGGTTCTGGTTTCTAACACGTACATAGCACATATAGAATGTATTGTATTACACCAAACATTTGATAACAAGATTTTACTGTCAAAACTAATTTTGAGACTTGCTAAATAAAACATATGTGTTACATTTACATGACTTTCTCTACTCATTGTCGTATTCTCATATCTACTTCGTGTTATTACAGATAAATACTTATATAAAATGTCGTATTACATATATTCTTGTAAGCTCAAAGGCAGTTGGTCAGTACAGTTTTGTTAGATAATACTCAAATATATGTGAACCAGTTGTTACGTGATGACTTTGAAATAACATTCTCTTTACATAAACAAGGGAGGAAAACAAAAGAAGGACCTCGCATTTAGCAAAGCGTAACTATTGGAGAATTTAAACAAATAACAAGGATTATCTCGTAAATGATTAATTCTACAAAATTTTATTTGATGTAATTTGTATATTTCAATGTAGTCTACAGTTTTTTTATTTTGTAAGTGTTGATCTGTCTCTATTTGTTTATCAGTTAGACAAAGGTTTATTAGTAATGAAGAGAACGTCTAATAATGTTCCAAGAAATGTTTGGTCAGTCAATCATGAAATTATATCAAATTATTGAAGTCTGCTAACTGGCCAGCTGTACTAAATGTATGGCAAACATATCTACACTAAAACACAAAGATCACACCAAAATGTATTTCCTACCATTGATCAAATGAGTGTAGTTCATTATTCCTCCAACAGATGCCTTTAGTTAGATTCCCTAGCCAAGAACGAGAAATTACAAAGTTCCATCAACGATTGTCCATTCTCATTTTCTATATTTCTCTATAGTTACAGATTACATTTCTAATTCTTCTCTTTCCCCCTGTGGCAGTTACATCTCCAAATGTAAATGTAGACATCTGTGTTGATCTTAGTTAACGTCTTCTGTTAACGTCATAGTTACCATCCTCTTTTTTTTTTTCCTTGCTCTCTACCATATACTCGTATTACTGTAATGTAACCTTTCTGTATTTTAAATCACATCATTATTATTCTTTCATTAATAAATGTATATGATGTGATTATTATTCTCCACTTCATATCAAACATTATAGCAATCCTTGCTTTTTCATATTCTATGTCTACTCTACTATAGAAAGTTATGTAATCATTTAAATGTTTAGATCCTCACAGTTTCCTTTTTGTTTCTGTCAATACTGCTGTATTTGTTTGCTCTCAAGCTCATATTCCTTTTAAACTTATAACTACTATTGAATGATTAAATCAAATAATAAGAAATATCTGACAAATGCTTCACTACACCAAAAATACATTTAATATTTTTTAATATATATTTATATTGAGGAATTAATCCTTAAAGAGTTAATCCTTTTAAATACATTACTCCGGTATATGGGTGATTTTTTTGATTAATTAGAGCCAACTGAAAAATTCAATGCCAAGGCCGGGATTTGAACCACGGATCTATTTCCGTCCAGTTGCTCTGACCCTTGAGCTACCAGCTTGAGCTACCTTGAGCTACCAGTGGTCCACCGGGAAATATAATGAGTCAATTGGAGAATTTAATGTCAGGAAGGCAGGTTGACCATTTTAGGTACCTCAAGGGTGAGAGTGACTGGACGGAAACCAGTAGATCCGGGTTCAAATCCCGGCCATGGCATTGAATTTTTCGGTTGGCTCTAATTAATCAAAAAAATCACATTTAATATTGTTTGTTTTATTGACATCTGTAGCTCCAGCATATGATTTTGTAATTCTCTTACAAGGCTTAAACTTAAAAAAACTTAAAATCCTGAGCTCCCTCATAAATATTTGATCTTTTGGAATGTATTATAACCTTAACTTTAAATAACAGATTTTACAATTTTTTTTTATTTAAGTCATGTAGATTAGAGCTCTAAACTGATCTCTGTGTTAAAACCAGAAAATCAAAAGAGATGTGTAAAAGCTTTTGTTTTGAAAATTGTATGGTATTGAGCTTTTGATATAAGATAATAACATTCTGATCTAAGTTTCTAATAAATAAGAAAACAAAAGAGATATCACACTGACCTTTAAGATAACCTAGGGTTGGTATAGGACAGCACTGAGATTAAGTTCATAACTAAATGCTCTGTAAACTTTATAAAATGTCACTTTTAGCAATTAATTCCCTTAACAGTTGATGTATAGATAATGAGAGTATGATTAGGTACCATCCTGGTGATACCTCACATAAAAGGACAAGTTACCTAAATAGTCAGGTAATTCACAGTTAACAAAATGACAATGTGATTCAGCAGTAATGTACCTTCATAGTGTAACGCGACCGTTTGGAACACCCTGTAAAGCAGCTGCGAGCGGAAGACGGGGGAGGTCAATGTTAGCTACGCCCTCTCCTCGTTTGTCTTGTAGTGGTGACAGGGGCGACCGGGGAAAGAAACATAACTGGGAGGTCTATTTCCCTTCCACCTGGTTCCAGAAATTACGGGAACTTTCATCATCTGGAAACGTCTAGAAGACGGCGAGATGCTTATAAAAAGGGCTGCAGCTAGTTAGTCAGTGAGTTGTTGGTTGTGTTGGTCAATCAGTTGGTTAGTGAGTGTGAGCGAGAAGACGGTCGCAGTTCTTGGTGTAAGAGTTAGTCAGTGACGTGTTAATGAACGAAAGGGTTGTGCAACGGGACTGTACGAACTGTATATGAGTATCGGAGTTTATGTAATCGCGAGTACAGTGAAGTTGTAACGGACGAACTGGTAAATTGTAATTGTATGCAGCAAGTAATTTGGTGTAATTGGCAAGTGTTAAACTGTAAGTCGGTAGAAATAAAGAACATTGTTGAGTTTGTGTAATTGGACTTTTTATTCCACGAACCGACAAAAGTCACAATATCTACCTCTACATCAGTTTGTTACATTACAAATCCACCAGGTTTTGTAGGGGTTTTACCCTCAACCCCATATAGTAACTGGGAGCGTAGCTATGGAGAATGTACAGCAGAAGGAACATCTAATTCAAATAATCTTATTAACTATATTTCAGAGATGCATAGCGTTTCTACAGGGCACTGCATGGACCTAGATGAGATCAGGGGCGCTTTAGTAACATTTAAATACATAATGACATAGTGCAACTATACCTTTAGCGATGTGTTGTTTGTATGGCTGAACCCTGTGCAACTGGCAAGAGATGTACTAAGCGGTTCACACTGCTGGCGATATTACTCGTAGCAGCACCTTTTAAAATAAATTCTTGTTAATGTTTATAGATCCATCCAACATAGAGACCACCAGCAAGCCTCCTCTCAAATCTCTCTGTCAAGTCCCAGGGTGCTAACTCAACCAAGCTTAAATAGGGGTCTTGCACAAAAGCCAACTCAGCAATTCCCACGCTAACTGTTAATTTCCTCCCAACTATTGCACCATATTGTGTAATTATTGTTTACATCATTGAGACGTGTTGAGACCTGTTACTGGCCACCTAAGCATTATTTCCCTTGATCAGTACGACTCATCAGTCCAAAATACATGTTTTTCCAGTCACCAGAATTTAAGCTTAATCACCAACAAACAGCTTTGCCCAAACTCAAGGCACAGGAAATAAATGTTATATCACAATGATTATAGTAATTTCTAGATCTTGCTCACTCTACTCATGCATCAAGATACTGACATGTTTGTTAAACTTAAAGAGACATAAATAAGTAACCAACGAAAGCAAACCACATTCATATTCTACATGAAGTGTAAAGGAGGCTTTGGAACTAGAACACACACTCAGGTGACTTCATTTGTTACTTTAGTTACTCACAGATTACATGAGCTGTAATAACTTTAATGTAAACATCCAATAACAATTAAGGTGATGCATCTGTGAAATTTGGCCAAAAAACTTGAAAAATTCAAAAATTATGTTTTTGCATTTTATTATGGGCCTTAAACTTTGTCAAAACTCATCACACTTTATGTTTGAGGCATTTAGACCCTGAAATATGTGACCCTTTAAATGCACGTGTGCATGGCTCACACCTGTAACACCAACAGGAACATGTTCTTTCAAAGTTGCTATATTGTATTGTATTTATTTCATCCTTTGGAACATAATACATATGTTATAGGACACGTCAGTTCAAGATACAGGATCCAACAAAAGTCTAAAATAGAAAAAGCAAAAAATATAAAGGATATAAAGACTATAGAGAAATGCTATATAAAAGTAATTGTTCACAAATGTGGAGTTTACTCAAATTCATGATTTAATTCAATTTAATTCAATTTATTTTGTCCTTTTGATTGATATAAGACACGTCATAGTATAAAAATTACATTAATGTCCACTGTCATTATTTACAATCACTTAAAACTAATTAACATTTAAAAACTCTTTTACAGAATAAAATGAATGTTGCAGTAATAAGAATTGCACTCCCTTTTTAAAACGTATAAAGCTCTTCATTTGTTTAATATTTTCTGGTAGCCTGTTGTATAATCTTATACCTTTATTGTTAGCACTAGACCTGAAGATTTCCGTTCTACAACTTTGAATGTGAAAGTCATCTTTCTGACGTGTATTGTATTTGTGAATATCGGCATTTTTGTAATTTTGTATTTGTAGTTTATTTTGCTTTACATGGATCACTAATTCCAAAATACCCATACATGCTAGAGGTAATTAATATTTGATGTTTTTTGAATAATAGCCTGCAAGATGTTCTGTTATCCGCCCCACATAGTATCCTTATCGCTCTTTTTTGAAGTTTCAAGACTCTATCTGCCTTTTCCCCCCAGAACACTATCCCATATTGCAACTGACTGTGAAAATAACCATAATATATATTTCTCAATGCTGCTAGATTTATTAAGCTTTTCAAATGTTTAAGCAAATAACAAATGTAACTCAGTTTATTTATTAAATTTTGAATATGTGTGGTCCATTTCATGTTCTCATTCATATGTAATCCCAAAAATTTTGTTTCATTATTGAAGTTAATAGCTGTTTTATCAAATACTATTGGAGGTTTGACCACATTTCTATTTTGGTAAGTATGGAATGAAATGGCAATAGTCTTATCCTTATTTATAAATAGTTCATTTGTCTGAAACCATGTGTGCAGTTTACATAGAGTATCATTGAGTTTGGTCTGTACGCTATACTCATATACTTTGCTAAGTTTGAATTTAGGGCCCTTCTGTGACAGGAAAATTTTGTTTTGCTTATCCTGTGTTGACTAGACTGCTCAATAAGGATTTTTTTAGTACAAATGGATACAGTTTACTGCCTATTTTGTGTTTTCTGCTTAAAAAGTACATACCTACATCTGGTTCAGTTAATGCAGTGAAATAAAGTTTTCTGTTGCTGTTACAGAGCTTTATTAGTTGTTTCTGCTTCTTTCTGTTTTATAGGAATCTACAACTAATGTGGTACATTACAAATAAGAGCTTTTAAGTTTTTATAATACTAAAATCAGAACCTTGGCGTGTTGTCCTTTGTGCCTCTAGAAAATAACATTGAAATATAGACTTTTTATCCTTAGGCTATATAAGTGAGCTTCTTAGCAATGAGTGGACAGGAAGAGCAGAGAGCAACTGGAAAGAAAAAATGAGGATATTTTTCTTTATATATTATATGAGTTATTATAGAAATACTTACAACTTGTTATTGACTTTGAGGTTATGTCCAAATACTATAGTTTTTGTGCACAGAAACAAAAATCATAAGCTTCAAAAGTGATGGTTATCAGAAATAGGTCACAGAGTATAAACACACTGAAAGTTGTGAAGCTAACTATAGTGGTTCCTCAAGTACTGTGGAAAATGACAGCTGCAGCTCTCTTGTGCAAGAGATCTCAAGCAGAATGTGATACACAACAATTTTGTCAGACGGAGATTCCAAGTATTTGCCAATGATACTGAGATAAAAAGAAGAATACTTGAAGCATGTAGGTAAGGGGTTGGGAACTGAAATAAGAAATGTGGTAAAAGAATTGCAGATAAAGGGAATCACTTTGGGTGGGCAGAAGTTTGGAAGTTTGAAAGAAGATACAATAGTAAAATTAACTGATTTTGATGGGGAAGCTATCAAATAAAATTGTCCTAATATACGACATAAGAGAACTACAATATATACATCTGTATATCACTGTAACTCAACAGATAGTACTCTACTACACCACATGTGCCCTAAAAGTTCAAATTCTTTGTGTTTCTGCAACAGAGCCATTGCCAGGTGGAGTGAGAAGTGGAGGATGGCCATTAGCCTGCAGAAGAGCTCCGCTCTCATGCTGGCTAAGACCCGTAGCTGGCGCCCAGGAGGAGACCTGCGGTTACGGCGGAGAAGAATCCCCTGGGTTTGAACCACAAAATACCTGGCAATCCAACTGTACCGCGGCCTCACTTTCACTCCACATGTCAGGGCAAAGGCTGGCCTCGGCCACGCTGTGCTCAGGCGACTCTACCCCATCTTTCGAACCACCATGGCCCATCCGCCTCAAACTGCGGACGTACCGTGCGATCGTCCCGCCTCTGATCCTGTATGGATGCGAGGTCTGGGGTTCGGTAGCTCATACCACCCTCCACCCTCCACAGGCTGCAAGGCGTGCAGAACAGAGCCTTAATGATGATCTACCTTAACGACCGCAGGTTCCCATCTCACTTTCTGCATACCCTACGTCGAAGACGTCGTGTGTGAACGAACACGCACGTTGTATACCAAGATCACTCCTCACCCTAACTAGCTGGTGAATTCACTTGGTCAATACGACCACCGTCTCCTCAGGAGACGGCGGATATTTCGCCTACCCAAAGATGCCCTTCGGTGGTAAAGGCTACCTCTCCTCCTGCCCCTGCCAAACACCGCCAGGTCACCTCGCGCCTTGGCCGAGGCACCTGCAGTCGTGCTCTGGGGCGCGCGCACGACCTGGTCTTATTAAATCTAAAACCAATTCCCATCTGGTCTTTCGCTACTGGTTTCCCCCTCTGCTTGACGGATCGCTAGCGACCGCACAAAGCGAGGTGGAACGGGCACTGTCCCCCCGCCAAGGGGGAATAGCCCGGCACCAGAAGCATCAGTAGAGGCCAACTGCGCCGTCTCACCAATCGACACGTAAGCTTGCGCAAATACACTTATCTATTATACCGCACGGGTAAATCCGCACAGCCGATAGGTACCATGGCGTGTAACCGTCCGCCCGGGAGAACCCGGGGATCTGCACCTGCTCTTATCTCTTGGCTAATTGAACCATCGACTTAATTCTAATTGCATTATATCCCACGACAAACGTTTTGTTGGAACTTATTTGGACAAAGCAATTAATGCAATGCAGCAACAACTTGGAGGAATTTATCAATCACTAAAAGGTGAAAAGCCTAATAATAAATAACAATGTCATAAACCTTTCTGTTCTTCAGTCGTGAATATGATGAAGTGATGTTACACTGTCTACTCTTTGTCACGCCTTGTTTATCTTCATTTTAATTGGAATAAACATTAGTAACTTAATGGTAGCCTTATGAAATCTTAAGAATTTATTTTCCACATTTTCAATGTCCTATAGTTTGTCATTTATACAAAAGTCACACGAGTATAGAGATATTCCGACGACATTCCGGAATAAGTTATGTCCATCATTCAACATGAAAGTATTTGAGTGATTTTAAAGTATAAGTAGGGAACTATAAAACCTGTACATAGATCTGACTTTGGTACAGAACTGTATGATCAAATCATGTAGTCAAAATGTTGTACCATTATAAAATAGAAGTTGACAAAAATATACAAACTCCCACCTTAAAAAATTAAACTTTTAATATAAACTAAATTGACACAGCCCTTTCTTATTTTTTAAGAAGTATTATTTTTTTATTTAACAACTAATGATTTGATAAACCTAACTAATATTTAATATAGAAAACAAAATGCACAACTCTAATATTCTATAAATAGATTCAGATTCTTTGAAAGTCAAATCTTGTTATAAAGGATAATATCTGGAAGTTTATTTAGTTAAGGATTTTGAATCGTTTTGTTCTTCTATGTCAATAACCAATAACTTTAAATCTTAAACACGTTAATGCTACTCTTGTAAACCAGTAAGAATAGAACCAGAACTTAACTGAGCTGACACAATTTTTAACATTTAATTATGGCTTCTCATATCTTCATCAAATTTCAAAATGAAACTTGTTGTGTACACTTCTTTTCTTTTTTTCTTTTTTTTTCAGCAGATGGAATAATAAATCTTAGAGTTAGGGCGCATTGAGAGTGTAACACGTTAAAAGTCTGCAGGTGATCTGTTAGTTATAGTGACTATCCGCCAGGAGAGAGTTTGCAGAACAGCGAAACGAACTGGAATCGCTGTCCACAGATGGCTCCACAGGTAATATCCTGTACTGCGAAAGAATGGATGTAATTATTTACCAATTTTGGTAACACGCTTTAAATACGTTCCTCTCATGCGGCTGAGGTTTAATTTCTCTTTAATTTCTTAAAACAAGCAACAGCTTCAGTGATTACACGGATACTATCGAAAAAATAAATAATGCTCTGTGAGAAAGGAAGTCTCCTAAAGTGTATATATGTCGACCGGCTTTTGCATCTAGGATGCATTAAACAGTTCCATTTCTAATTGTTTATATTCAGTTTTGTTGGAACTTGAACATATAACGATCACAAAACTTGGATCTGTGTGTTCCTTAAGAATATTATTTGAGTGTCAGAAGACTTGATAAGCAGTATGCCTCAAGTTTGAGAGGAAGTCGTTGGTAAGAAATACCTGCTGCGTTGATCTCACAAGACTTTTTAGACCTTTTTATAAACCATTATACATCATTATTATTTTCCTTGCAAGAAAATAGGAGAATACAGTCCGGAAATATCACTCCCTAATGTCCTTCAAATTTGACTTTCTTTTAACAGCTCAACGATAAAATATTTTAGCTTTATATTTAAGAAATTTATACCTGTTAAAC
The DNA here is from genome assembly GCA_030765055.1 of Mantis religiosa. Taxonomy (NCBI): domain Eukaryota; kingdom Metazoa; phylum Arthropoda; class Insecta; order Mantodea; family Mantidae; genus Mantis; species Mantis religiosa. The sequence goes on from JAUKNK010000132.1 coordinate 3,468,242, forward strand.
AAGTATCAAGAAATAACTCGCAAATGCTTTAGCCCACATTAAGGTTATTTGAATTTATCGTTTGCTTTATCGAGATCCCTATTTTGGAGCAGTAAGATTTTGTCTGTCTCTTACAGTTTACCATTATGGTAATGTCCTAGGAATGGAGAGTCTTCTGACTACATTCACAGTTGATTAAGATTTTTACTTCATTTCTATTTAAATTAATTTAAGGTTGCGGTATTTTCACAGAAATCCTTGAAAATACTTTTGAGAAAATCTTCGAAAATGCTCCATATATAAGATGCCTGGGGTCGAGATTTCCCTGAATATTTACGTGTCACATCCTTTAAATATACTGAGTATTTAGCCGACTTTTGTTGTAAGAGCTTTGCTGTTGACAGATACAGAAATAAATAAATAAAAAGTGTGGTTGTGTATCTTGACTTTAAGTGATAGTCAAATGTTTAAAGAGCTAATCAGTATATGTCCGGGCTAAACCAAGTAATGTATTGCTTTCGGAGAAAACTGTAAATATTGGTAAATACAAACAATTAACAAGGATTGTGTCTTACATACATCCTGTGTTTTAACAACATCTACATTTTTGTTTATTAACAGTTTGTCTATTTCTTAGAGACATAAAGGAACATTCAGAACGAAGACAACTTACGAAGATATAATTAAAATATTCATGCAATTCATTTGTCATCATTTTACATTACATATTCCATAAGTTAGTGAAAATCGTCACAGTTACTCTAAAACAATAAAAAGTACTGATAGATATTTTATATAAAGTGATGTCTGAATTACAGTAAGTGTATTTTCTACTTATTATGTCCTTGGTACAGACAACAAAAGTAATTTACTTCATTCATTTGTTCATTCTGTTTACTAACATATTTAGTTACTTTATACTTAACATTCATCATTTTAAATTATTTTTAATTTGTTAATATGGTAATGTCAATCACAAATTTAACGTGTACAGTTTTTGTAGTATTTGTTGATTACTTTAGACTGTTTCTACTTTTTCTAACACGTACATAGCACATAGAGAATGTATTGTATTACACCAAACATTTGATAACAAGATTTTACTGTCAAAACTAACTTTGAGACTTGCTAAATAAAACATATGTGATACAATTACATGACTTTCCTTACTCATTGTCTTGTTCTCATATCTACTTCATGTTATAAGGGATAAATATTTATATAAAATGTCTTATTACATATATATTTTAAGTACAAATGCAATAGGACAATATGGCGGTGTTTAAGTGATAGTCAAATATTTTATAAACCAGTCGTCACGGGATGACTTTGAAATAACATTATCTTTACATAAACAAGAGAGGAAAACAAAAAAACGACCTTCCATTTGAGGAAAGTATAAGTATTTGAGAATATAAACAAATAACAAGGAATATCTCGTAAGTGGTTAACTCTACAAAAATTTATTTGATGTAATGTGTATATTTCAATGTAGTCTACAGTTTTTTGTTTTGTAGGTGTTGATATATTTCTATTTGTTTAGCAGTTAGATAAATGTCGTTTAGTAATAAAAAGGACCTCTAAGAATATTTCCTGAAGTTTTTGGTTCACCAAACATCAAATTATATGAACTTATTGAAAGCTCCTAACTTGCTAGCTCTACCAAATGCGTGACAAAACATAAATCCACTGAAGCACAAAGATCAGTCCATGGTTTGGTATTTCTCAGTTTTGGCCAACCATTGATGGTTCATTATTTCCTCAACAGATGTCACTAGATTAGATTCCTCAGTCAACAACGTCTAAAGCACGAAGAATAAATTGGACATACACTGAAGATAGGAACAAGTCCTTAGTCCTTGAAACATGTTCACGTACAGTTTAGTTTGTAATGTTTAGTGATTATAAATATGAGACAGAGCATGCCCAGCATATACCACGAAGATATTAGTATATCTATAACAAAAACAGAGGTCCTTTGGACTTAAAATGCTTTAGAAAGTTTTCACTGAACACATTTAGAATGTTGTCTTTCTTAAAACAAATGAAATATGTATGTTTGACAATGTGTTATAAGATGTACACAGGATGATGTTATCTAGTATATACAGTTTACTAGTTATGTAGATCTCTTCGAGAATAAACAGTACTTCTGTATAGGGCAGTGTGAGGTTGGCAGCATTTGTTAATAAATCTTCTTGTTGTATCTTTTGAAGATAAACAAATATTAAGTTTAGCATTTCCCCAAAGTTTGTTTTTAAGTTGTACTTTTAGCACACACACACACATATAGATCCTCCTTTTAACCACAACATATTTGTATTCAGTCTCTTACGCATTCCTGCAGGAAATTTAATGTGCAATTTTGGTAAAATACAGTACTACCTCCACTTATTATAAATATGTACCATATTTTTGAAATATTACACAATAATAAAATAGAAGTTGTGGAACAATCATTGGATGCAACCTCCCAATTGCAGAAACAACCCTTTGAATAATCATAATTTTGACAACCTTTTTACTTCTTTCCTTTTTAAATATTTTCAGCCTTTCTTTGTTACATTTGATTAGTGAAAGAAATGCTACGTTTATTTCTATAAAACACAAAAGTGAATTCTTGCAATAGTCTTTGAACTTCCATTTATTCCAACTGAATTCTGTTCAATTTTCTTTAAATTGTAGTTGATGAGATACACACAAGGTCTTAGGACACAACAATGGGGATATCGTTAAAGAGTGTAATTTATGTAAACTTATTTTAACGATTCTCGAGATATTTTGTTATAATTTAGTTTTCAAATACTTTTATATCTTAGAATATTTAATCCTGTTTTAGATGTTGTCAAAAGCTAATAGCAATGACTTTGTAATATTAAAGCTAACACTATGTTTAAATATTTAACTATATTGTTGCTGTATGTACAACAAAGTGAGTAATGGAACAACTCCTTAAACGTATATTTCATATTTGTAACAGACTGACAAGTAAACCTTAGTGTAACGGTTGGTCGTGAGTCAATTGTTATATAGCAGACGATGTTTTAGTTATAGTAATTATCCGCCAGGGGAGAACCGACCGCTTGTTGCTGTCCAGAGAGGGCTGCACTTGCAATATCTTATACTTGGGGAGACACCTTGTAATTATTAACAATGCTATGTAAGATATTGTAATTATGTTCTTTATATATAGCTTAGATTTAGCTGTAGTTTGTTGCCTGTAAACGAAGGTTAGGAGCAATATACATGGATGCAATATCAAATGAACAATTGATTTTTGTGTTAGGAAAGAAGTCTTCTAAACTAACTATATCTCTATGTATTTCGGATAACTGAACCATGGAATTTATTTCAATTACTGGACTCTTTGAATTTTGTTGAAATTTAATTCAATGAAGCAATTAAAGTAATGCAGGAAGAAATTGGAGGAATTTCATTGGAACTAAAGGCAACCACCGAAAAGTGGAAAGCCCTGTAATAAATTACAACGTTGAAAACCTTTCTTTTCTTTAATACACTCTCTGCTCCGTGGCACACTTTGTTCTACAATTTTAATTCAAATAAACCTTTAATATTGCAATAATTATTGTGTTTGTGCAAGGTTGCCATGTGAAATCATTAAGATTTCATTTCCGAGTTTGTCCATCTCTTATGATTTGTCAGTTGTACAAGTTTCACGGATATAGAGATCTTACTACAACATTCCATAAAAATTTAACATATGTTCATCTTTCATCATGAAAGTATTTTAGAACCATTTTTTTTTGTTTAAAAATAAATCCAACATTTAACAAGAAGGCTTCCTGCAAATATTCTTAAGGGGTTGAGTGATATACTTGTAAACCTACATGAGACATCCTAGGAAGATGCTGAGTGTTTTACTTTTGGGGATATGTTGTTTACAGACACATAGACCTTTTGGTAAAGTTGCTTTAACTATTGAAGATATGTACTCAACTATCAATAACTTTACTGTTTACTATAACTATTTGTGATCGAGCGGAATTGCTCAGGAGGTTTCGTCCGAGGCGCGGGTTCGATTCCCGTGGCTGACCTATTTGACCCATGGCTTTTCGGGTGTTTTCTCCGGGCGCTAGGCGAATGCTGGGTATGTTAATTACATCCCCCGAAATTCCTGTCTCTCCATTTCATTTCCATTATTGTTTCATATCATCTCTCATCTGGTGGTCTCTTTCAGTGTAGAAGTGTCGGCGGTGCATGGCAGGATGATATGCTCTGAGGTAAAATAATTCCTCCTCCGGTAGGTCCGTTGCCGGTCTCCGCGGCTCTGCATGGACCATTTCGGGACCGCCAGCCAGGGACTTTTGTGGCTCAGCTGCTGGGCTCGTTGCCGTCCCGCAGTAGAGGAGCGAGTTCATTGTCCTGACCTGTCGGGGGAAGTCTCTATCCAAGTAAACCTTAGGGACCCTGCCCTCTGTACTGTTGTGGCTCCCTGTCTCCCTCACCTCATCATACCTCCCGGGGTGCCCCACTTGTGGGTTCAGGAACAATGGGCCCAACATGGTTGCCTACGTAACGAATCCCCTCCGTAATGAAATCCCAAAAAAAATAAGAAGTGTAAGTTGTGTTGACTGCCAAGTCTGTGTTAAGACGAACGTGGTCTTTAGGTGTTACGGACTGTCAATAGGCAATTACAGTAAAACATTTGTACAACAGATAGTAAGAATAAAAGGCATTAATTTTACAAACACTTTTGTCAACCTTAAATTCCACTTTTAAAGCAGTGTAATCTTTTCTAAAATCTCTGTCAGCTTGCTTATATGCCCTTCTTGCACGTAACTCGTAGTATACGCATGCGCAGTAGTCAAGGGCACCAGCAGTTGTCGATATCGCGAGGCCAGGTCTGATAATCCCAAAGGTCACCTCTTATCAGCAAATTCTCGTTTCGCGTAAAGTACAGGGTACATTCTCGGTTTAGGGGTCATTCGTCGTACAATGCCTCCATCGAGAGCACGTTACTCTGTTACTCCCAGTAACTCTGTACCTTGACACTACTTTAAAATATCTGATGTTTGTACTTACAAGAGTGTACTTCTCACTTTTGTACATAATATTCTTAAAAGTCGTACATTCATCTATCTACTTGATGCTAATCAACATAAACATTATTAAAATGGTTTTGTTACATATTTCCTTATGGGTATCTACAATGGCAATACCGTCAACTTTAAGCGATAGTCATTTTTTTTAAATCTGGTCAATAGTATGTGATATCTTTGACATTCCATTTCTTTTGTATGTCCTGGACTTATAAAAACATGAATATGTTCCCATTTGGGAAAAAGGTTAAGTATTTGAACGTTTACAACAATAACAATGAATATTTCAAATATGACTATCGCAAAAGAAATGATTTGACACAAACCGTGTGTTTTAAGGAGATTTACATTTCTATAAAGTAAGATTTTGTCTATATCTCATCGTTTATCAGTTATACAAAGCGATTCAGAATAAAAGAACGTCTCAGACAATTCAAGACAATGAGTCAAATGATATTTTAGGACATAAAACCCGAAACTTCATTAACGCCGAAATTCGAAGACATGCACTTCCTTTGGAATGAAATTATCTCAAAACATATGATAGTTAAATAAAAATTATTACATCTAGTTTTGAGAAAGTCAGAATTTACGTAAAGATTTATTTATGAAATTTTTCTTGTGAGTGTCAAATATTTTAAAGTGGTCACAATGTAATGACACTTATATCCCGGTGTCTTTAATCTTAGGAATAATAGTCAATAAAGAGTGCCAATTGTTGAAAGATAAACATTAATACATTTGGAGAAGCAACAAGTAATAACTTGTAAACAATTCACTGTACAAAAGACAAACTTTATAAAGAGTGAGCTTTAACAAGATCAGTGAGATTCTATCTCTTACGGTTTATCAGTTATGGAAATGTCATCCACAATAACTAACACTTCTGACGTCATTACCACATGATACAAGATATACATTTATTAAACATATCTTTACTTAGCATTCTTGGAGACTGCTGTACTGTGACGCCCCGCGACCTCTGATATTTTGGTTATGTTCTTTACTCACACGGTAAAGCGTTTTATAGAAAGGCATTATTTTTTAATTTCAGAGTGTTGACAAATAAGTGTTTCTGATAAAATCTCGAGGTTATCTTTTCAGATAGAATGCAATGCTTCGCCTACTTACACTAAGTGCGTAGTAGGTAATGTAAAACCTGTACCGAGATCTGACTTTGGTACAAATCTGTATGATGAAATCATGTAGTCAAAATGTTGTAACATTAAAAATTAGAAGTTTACAAAAATATTAGATGAACTTCCTGCCTTTAAAAACTTAAGATTCACATTAGGAAAATTCTGAAAGCCTTTTTCTACTTTTGGGAACATGTTGTATCGATTTATCCCTAATAATTTACGAGGGCTGTTCAATAAAGAATGATCAAAATTTTTTTTTTTCTGACAACGTACCTTTACTCATCCTCATAATTTTGATAGTCGTTCCCAAAATAGTCTACCCTAAATGCGATGTACTTGTCCCAGCGTTTGTGCCAGTCTTCAAAGACATGCTGGAAACAAATTTTTGAGAGATCCTTCAAAATCACCTCCGCAGCCTTTGCCACTGCTTCTGATGATGGATAATGCCTACTAAAGGTGATTCTTCAAGTTACGGAATAGAAAAAAGTCACATAGGGCTAAATCCGGACTATAGGGAGGGTGAGGTATGTACTTCACGTTGACTTTTGCAAGATATTCAGCAACAGCATTGGCAATATGCGGCCGCGCATTATCGTGGTGCAGCACCCAGCCTGCTTCACGGAAACGTGGTCTTTTAGGCCTGATATACACTTGCGATGTTTTCAGGGCAACCCTGTAATATTTTCCAGTTACTGATGTGTGTGCGGGTACAACATTCTGATAAACCATTCCACGAATATGTAAGAATGGGATGACCATATCTTTCCCAACAGAAGCAAATACTTTTGCTTTTTTGGAGGGGTTGGTGATGAAGGAGATTTCCACACTGAGCTTTGTTGTTTGCTCTCAGGGTCAAAATGATGTAGCCAACTTTCATCAGCAGTAATTACGTCTGAAAGAAGCTCCGGATCTTCCTCTAACATCAATTTTAACTGCATGCAGACCTGCATGCGAATGTCCTTTTATTCGGAAATCAACAGTCTTGGAACCCATCGCGCACAAACACGTCTCATGTTTAATGTTTCTGTCACCAACGTAGGTGGCAGCGAATGAAATGTTTGGTATTTCAGAAAGTGATGTTAGAGTAATTCGTCGATCCGCTCTCACAATGACAGCTGTGTTGATGTTTTTTTTTTTTTTTCGTAAGGGCAGTAAATGTAACACCGGCTCCACCTTCCTTTAAAATTGATTGTATCCACTCTTTAACATTTTAAACCACCTTCGAGCTGTGTTCTAGGGAAGACCAGGCTCTCCATAGGCCTCCTGTAACATTGTAAAAGTTTCAAATGAAGATTTGTTGAGACGAAAGCAGAATTTCAAAGCCGGATATTGCTCCTCGCGTGTTACCTCCATTGCAGCGGTTGGCGATACTGAACATGTCTGAACTTGCGTGGTCCTCACAGGCGGGAATCAGAAGTACCAACAATGAAACTACTACAGCGTGTTTGTTTCACATTAAGCTAACAGAATATAATAAGTTTGAATCTTTTTTCGAAAAGTTATGACCGTACAAAAATTATTAACAGCCTTTATTGAAGACCCCTCGTAATTACACAAATGAATGTCTAATATAAAAGATAAAATGTACAACTGAAATATTATAGAAACAGTCTCAGACACATTCGGGCTAAATTCTCTTTAATTTTCTTTAACCTGTAATTCTTAACTTGTAGACAAGCTTTTAGTACATCATAAGCCAAGTATTGTCAAAAAGCCTACTTTATGGCAATTTAATTTACCTAATTGATGACTTTAGAAAGATTCTGTTGCTCTGTTTCAGTATCGAATATTATTATAACCTAAAAATATTATACCTACTGTTATAAGTTCACAAGAATAGCACTGGGATTTAAAAGGTAGCATGAGCTGAGACGATTTTTAACATTTAATTATGACCTTCTCCGATCTAAAAATAATTGTGTGATGAAAGATTGCTGTATACGTTAATTTTTTTTTAATTTGGAACAGATGGAGTAATCAGCCTTAGTGGTAACGTGGATTGAGAGTTTAACTCGTTAAATGACTGCAGTGGACGATCAAATTAGTTACAGTGATTGTCCGCCAGGAGAGAAATTCCAGAACTGCAATTACTGCCAATAGATGGCTCCATAGGTAATACCTTATACTGTGAATGATTATGTATAATTATTTACAAACTTTGTAATACACTTTAGGTATTTTCTTTACATAAACCTTCAATTTCATCGTTTTTATTGCCTTTTAAGATACACCAGGTTCAGTAAATAAATGGGATAGTTTCCAAAAAAAATGTTATATAACAAAGGAAGCCTCCTAAGGAATGTATATGTAGACCGTTTATTATTCAGTGGAACGGAATTGCACCTGTCTATAACATTTCATAATAAGTGACTATTCTTCGTTTTGTTGGAACTTGTATCCATAATGATCAATATTTTTGGAAAAGCTTCTGTTGCTTAATTACCAATTTCATTTGAGCCTTAAGAATCTAACGCAATTGTTGTTTGTTGTATTGAGCTAATTTGACTATATATTCCTTGCAATAAAATAGGAGAATACAGGATATAGCTAAACTTTTAGTGATAGTTGTCCCTGCGTAATGGCTTTCAAATTTGATTTTTATATTTTAATGATATAAAATTAATAAACGTTTAACACTTTAGAAGCCTTTAGTTCTGGAAAAATTCAAAAGTATACTTCAATTATCGTTTGCCTTATGGAGATCTTTATATTTTGGTAGTTTAATCAAAGTTGTTAAAGCTGGTTTGAAAAAATTAAACAAGTTCCAATATATACTTTATATAAAGTGTAGTGTGAAGTACAGTAAGTGTATTTTCTACTTATTATGTAATTGGCACAGACAACAAAAGTAATTTACTTCATTCACTGTTCATTCTGTTTACTAACATATTAAGTTACTTTATTACTCAACAATCATCATTTTAAATTATTTTTAATTTGTTAATATGGTAATGTCAATGACAAATGTAACGTGTACAGTTTTTGTAGTATTTGTTGATTACTTTAGACTGTTTCTACTTTTTCTAACACGTACATAGCACATAGAGAATGTATTGTATTACACCAAACATTTGATAACAAGATTTTACTGTCAGAACTAATTTTGAGACTTGATAAATAAAACATTTGTGTTACATTTACATGACTTTCTCTACTCATTGTCTTATTATCATATCTATTTCATGTTATTAGAGTTAAATATTTATATAAAATGTCTTATTACATAAATCATTGTAAGTACAAAGGCAATAGGCAATAGACAATTGTTTTAAGATGTGCATTACCTTCTCTTGAAGATATATTTAACGTATTGCTTGTGAAGTTCTCCTCAGAGCCTCACATTACCTCTTTGTATCCTGCTGAACTACTCTTGACCTTACATGTTTGGGCTATGTTGCTTACAGACACTTGGAGGAGCGTTTTCTAAAAATACTTTACTTTTTGGATTCACAGAGTTAACAAATATGTATCTCTGATGAATTCTAAAGTTAAGTTTTTGGATGTAATAATCTACTTCAGCTACTTACTGTAAGTACGTAGTAGGTAATGTAAAACCTGTACCGAGATCTGACTTTGTTACAAATCTGTATGATCAAATCATGCAGTGAAAATGTTGTAACATTATAAAATAGAAGATCACAAAAGTAAACAAACTCCCCACCTCAATAAACTTAACCTTTACATAAACTAAATTCTAAAAACCATTGTTACTTTCTAGGTACTATTTTTTCTATTTTTTGTCTAATATTTTGATCAGAATAACTAATATTTAATATAAAAACAAAATGTACAAGTGTAATACTCTGGAAATATTCCCAATTCATTTCCTTTGAACTCTCATTTTCCATAAATGGTAAGGCATAAGAAATGAACAAGTTATTGTACATCAAAAGTCAAATATTGTTAAAAGGAATCATTTATGGCAACTTCATTTATCTAATTAATAATTTTGGAAGCTTTTGGCACTATTTCAATATCTAATATTTGTATCTCTTAAAAACGCTAATCGTACTCATGTAAGTTAACAAGAACAGCACTAGAATTTAAGACAGCATGAGCTGACCTGATTTTTAACATTTCACGACGTGCTTCTCGTATTTACAACAAAATGAGAAATGAAATATTTCTGCACACTTTGTTTTTAATTTGGAGCGGACAGAATGGGTCTTGAGAGTGTAACACGTTAAATACCTGCAGTACACGATCTGTTAGTTACAGTGATTGTCCGCTAGGAGAGAAATTCCAGAACTCCTAACCGAACTTCTATCGCTGTCCAGAGATGACTCCACAGGTAATATCTCATACTGATATGCAATATGTGTAATTATTTACCAACTTTCATAACATACTTAAAGTACGTTCTTTACATAAAGGTTCGATTTCAACCTTCTTTATTACCTTAAAACAAAAAGCATTTTCGGTGCTTACAGGGATACTTTCGATAAAATAAATCACGACGATGGAATTTGTATTTTGTTGGAATTTCTATATAAGTTCGAAATGTGTGAAAACCGTTGTGTTCGTTAGTGAGGAGACCTGATAGCCGATACCGGTATATATAGCTCAAGTTTAAGAGGTAATCTTTGATTGCTAAAAAAGTATTTGAGCCAATGAACTCATATAACTCAATTGTGGAATATAACAAGGAAACCTAACTTAACAAATCAATTATACACAAATATGCACATTTCATTCTCTACATATTTACCTACTCCATGTTGCTGGAAATATACATTGTTAATATTATTTTCCTTGCGAGAAAATAGGAGAATAGAATTGGTAGATGTCCCTATAGCGATATATAAACATAACGAAACTTTCAAATGAAGATAGCGATCATTTTGTGTAATAGTAACATATACAGCAGAGCTTTTATCTTAACTGTAAAAACTGGTAAATCGTCAGGGCTAACTATACTTTCAGCTCTGTTATACTTTACTGCCTCCCTCCTCATCTATGTTATCTACTGTCCTTGTTTTTGTACCTCTTCAGATTTGGAAGGGAAAAATACTTTAACTAGATATGTGTTAGATTAGTACGTAAATAAAATACTTATTAATTGTTGTACAGAGTAAAAAATGTATGTGACATAAATGAAATGACATATACGTTTATGTAGAGTAAGACTTTGTTAGTTGTAATGAGTACTGTCGTGTGTACTGTGTCACTGACCATTTCTGTATTGATGTCACAAGATTAGATGTACATCCTAGTCTACACATAAATATGTACACTACATACCATCAGCATATTAGTTAACATATTTATAACAAAAACAAACGATCTTTGGACTCAGAACTGCTTTACGAAGTCTTCACTAAACACATTTAGAGTGTTGTCTTTCTAAAAACAAATGAAATATGTTTAACTTTGACAATGTGTTTTAAGATGTACACAGGAAGGTTTTATCTAGTATTTACAGTTTACTAGTTATGTAGATGTGTTCGAGAATGAACAGTACTTCTGTATAGGGTAGTCTGAGGTTGGCAGCATTTGTTAACAAATCTCCTGTGTATATCTTTGGAATATAAATAGAAATATCGGGATTGGCTTTTCCCCAAATTTTATTTCTAATGTATAA